>JAECWR010000093.1:0-100979 GCA_018150935.1 Drosophila pruinosa
GAGGGAACATCTGCACGTGGATACCGCAGGTCCCGAGCATATTGCGTTCCTCGACGAAAGATCTTCATTAGGGAAGCAGAGCATCTTTTGTCTAGCTAGGGAGAGCCTATAGGCACAAAAGACCTCCATGGTCGCAGTGCCTCGCACCTTCTCTGTTGGGAGACTCCCTTTTACAAATAATAATAATAAACTATTGTTTTCGGGAGTCATGGAGGATGGATATGAGGCAACTATGGTTCGGGCCTTCGACTGGGGTTACTGTTCCCTTCGACCAATTCTGTTTCCGATTTCTGGTTCCATTTTGCGATCGTCGTAAGGCAAAACAGCACGCGATTTTTTTATTTATGTTATTATTGGTTTGTGCCTGAGTTGAAACGATTATGTTTCATTTACCCACCCCATTGCCGATACACATGAGCCGGAGACCAGCGCGTGCTTACGTACCGTCAACTAAATAACAACTGCTCACTCGTCATACGTTGTATGCTACAAGATGCTTCCTTCTGTCTGTTACATACATTTTCTGTCGGCACAAAGTTATAATACCCTTCTACACTTTGGGTAGGCGGGTATAAAAAATTAAAGTATATATATTCTTAGTCAGCATCAACAGCCGTGACGATATAGCCATGTCCGTCTGTCCGTCCGTCCGTATGAACACATAGATTTCAGAGACTATAAGACCAATATTTCGAGATAGTGTGTCTTATTATTGCACGCAGATCAAGTTTGTTTTAGTTTTTGGCGATCCCCCTTTCCGCCCCCGTGAATCGAATAAAACCGAATTGCAAGCGTCACTATCTAAATGATCTCTGAAAATTTAGTTGCAATCCGATAAAAAACACAAAAGTTATTAAACAATTTCTTTTATAAGGTAGTTAATGTTAAGTGACATATTAATGGTATTCAGTAAACCCAATAAAGTGCCGCGAATCTAATAATATCGAACAAAGAAAATTTTGATATATTTTTAGTATATATATTTAGTATATTTTTCAGTATATTTTTGAAAAATATATTTTTATGGTAAAATTGGGTGGCGGCTATCTCACAGTCGAGCAAACTCGACAGTAGCTTTCTTGTTATTCATTTCATTTCATTCATGTGCATTCCCTATTTAAATATTTATAATCTTAATGATACACAACCTGAGCGAATAGAGTCGATAACTGATTTAGGTATCCTTCTTGATTCAGAATTAAAGTCTGATAGGCATATTTTGTCTGCTTCTAATAGAGCAATGGGTGTCCATGGATTTATTAAATGTTAGTCAAAGGAATTTAACGATCCCTACATAACTAAAAATCTGTTAATCTCCCTGGTTCGCCCTATTCTTGAGTATGGATCTAATATCTGGTTTCCCCAGTATAGGGTTCATCAAGGTAGGCTTGAATCAGTGCAGAAACAATTTCTTCTTTTTGCTCTTCGTAGTCTTAGCTATCCCAATATCGATACGAACGAAGTAAACTTACTTAACCTGTCTTCTATTTCTGACCGTAGAACTTTGCTAGGTGTAGTGTTTCTACATAGACTAATTATTGGTGAAATTGAGTCAATGCAGTTGACAAGCCAGATTAGCTTCCTCTCTTTCTTTTCCGTTGTAGTACTAACTATGCCAGTCATAATTCGTTTTGTTTTTGATGTGTAAATTACAATAAATTTCCTAATGTGATTTGTAATACTAATACTCTTTTAAGATGAAAACCTCACTACGCCCATAATTAAAAAGCTAATAAAAGTTGTTACTGTATACAAGGGGTAGGAACGAAATTTGACCTTCGAGCAATCGACACAATGTTTTAAACATGTATTCAAATTTTACCGTTACGGCGCGAGGCTCGCGAGTCATGACCAAAGCAGTGGAAATTGTAGCCATCAGAAATGGTAGCGACGGGCTTGGGCGCTTCTGTTAGCAATAACGAGACAAAACAACCAGAGTAATAAGCAAGAAAGGACAGAAAACAACGTGGCGGCGATCGTCGCTCCAGACCGAAAGTAGAGTGGGAATGTTGTTCTTGTTTTGTGTGCTTGCTCTTTTGAGAGCATCGATAGCGTTCTTCCTCTTATACGGTCATTGCTCTGGTTAGGGTAAAATCTAATGCGCAATTTGCTCCATCAACGGTCGACTAGACCGAGGGAATGGCCTTCATTTCTAGATAGCTTATACAATAAGCTATACATAAAACAATAAACAAACAGATATGTACACTGCGCGTCATCAGGTTAACGCCCCATGAATTGCTATATTTCATCTTCTGTTATCTATTTTGCTATTGCAATTTCGTTAATGTTGTTGTTGTTTATTCACCAGTATTCTGTCTCTCTTTGAGAGTACAAAAAAGCGCGAGAGAAGAAAAATGCAGTTTTCAATATCTTTCATAAATTGAAAGGCACAGCAACAAAAATTTGTATGCTGATCAATTGAAAACATTTATTTAATGTAGTGCAAATAATGGGAAGAGGAAAGGTGTCATCTTCGCAGGAAAAATCCAATATTACAGCTTTCATATGGAAAGAATCGTGTCATTACCGATGCAGATCGCAGGTTCATACTCCGAAATGCTTCCAACTCCCACGACTCCTAATGCAAAATTCGAGAAAAAAGTGGTGTAAACGGGAGCAAATCGACGATTCAAAAAGTGATTGAGAAAGCTAAATATTTAAGAATACAAAAAATGAAGAAAAAACCGCCTCTTAATAAGTCGCGAAAAGATGGACACCTTAGTTTTGCTCAAACAAATGACTTGGTCTAAGGAATGGCAATTCGTCGAATTCTCAGATGAAAATAAATTTAATCTGGAGGGACCAGATGGCTATAGTTGTTACTACCACGATTTGTGAAAAGAGGAGCATCTTTTGGATCGCTTACACAGCCGGGTCGGATGTGTTATGGTATGGGACGCCGTATCCTATTATGGCGCCTGTAAATTGCAGTTTTTAACACATAAAATTAAGGTGAAAGATTATATTGTAATTGCGTATTAAAAACGGCATTTCCGTTTATATACCCGGCTACCCAAAGGGTCGAAAGATATTATAACTTTGTGCCGAACGAAAATGTATGGCAGAAAAAAGCATCTCCGACCCCATAAAGTATGTATATATATTCTTGGTCAGCGTCAACAGCCGTGACGATAAAGCCATGTCCATCTGTCCGTATGAACACCAAGATCTCAGAGACTATAAGAGAGAGAGCAACCAAATTTTTGGGAAAGTGTGTCTTATTATGATTATTATGATTTTGGCCACGCCCCTTTTCGCCCCCGTAAATCGAACAAAACCGAATTGCTAGCGTCATTTTAAACCTACAATGTTCAATTTTTGTACGCACAATACTAATCACCATCTTAATGATCTCTGGTTACAATCGACTAAAAACACAGAAGTTATTAAAAATTACTTTTATAAGGCGTAATCACTTGCAGCTGCACCTGGTTAGTTGCTATGACACTCCGTGACAAATAATGGTGTTCAATAAATCCAATAAAGTATCGCCAAGCTAATAATTTCGAACAAATAAAATTTTGGTATTTTTTTAGTATATTTTTGAAAATTATAATATTTTAATGGTAAAATTGGATGGCGAGTATGTCATAGTCGAGCAAACTCGACAGTAGCTTTCTTACTTTTTTTAACCCTTGTGTTCAAAGCGAAAATGTAAATGTTCTGAATTGGCTACCATACTCCCCTGACCTAAATATAATAGAAAACGTGTGGGGATGCTTGGCTAGGAAGGTGTACGATTAATCACGGAAATAAAATTCGTTTGGTCAATGATTACATTAGATTATATACAAAAATTTTTAAATCTCTTCCCAATCGAATGTGTGAAGTCCTTGTGAACAAAAGAGGGACGACACATTAATTAATTAATTAAAAATAAAAATTTAAAATTTTCAAATTAAAATGTAGAATTGTTAAGTTTAATTTTTTTTCGAAACTAATCGAACATACTTAAATTATCATAGTGGGCGCTATCCAAACTATGATGACCAAACTTTTATTTACGCATTAATGAGTTGTTTTTCTTTTTCAATTAAATAAAAATCTGTTAAAAACCAATTGCATCCCGTTTTCACTTTGTATTTAAAGATTTAATCAAAGTATGACGGAAAAAATTTTTCAAAGCTCTAGCTTAAACACTCTGCACAATATCTTACATCAAAAAGCATGCTCAGGGGGGCGTTACCTGATCACGCGCAGTGTATATACATTCATATAAAATGGCAGAGTCCGCTAAGAAATATGTTATTAGTGTGTCTGTGCGCTCTTGCCTTTTCTCTAATTTGGTTGCTTACGTCTAAACTGATGCTTGCCTTGTATTGACAAGGGACTGATGCTATCTCACTTCCACTTACACGCCTTTAAATGCCTAATGAATTTGGTAAGCTAACTCATTCCTTAACATATTTTATATTTTTGGTTCGATGTGAAATTTGAAATACAGATGTAAAATATCACATTTTTAATAATTGTTGGCTTTGGTCACTTCTCTTAAATTAAGAAGCAGATCGAATCTTGAAAATAAACTTCATCTGTATACGCTTTATTCGAGCCTACTACACTAAATATAGAAGTGTTTGCTTTAATTGATTCTGAGCTATACACCTTCAAACAGATGGACAAGGAATAGGAACAAAAGATTGGTCATCGATTTTAGAAAACTTAACGAACAGACTATACCAGACAGGTTCCCAATGCCTAACATTGCCATGATATTGGCCAACTTAGGTGAAGCTAAATACTTTACCACGTTAGACCTTAAATTTGGTTACCACCAGATCTATCGTGCAGAGCACGACCGCGAGAAAACGTCATTTTCGGTTAACGGAGGCAAATACGAATTCTGCCGACTGCCTTTTGGGTTAAAAAATGCTGGAAGTATTTTCCAAAGAACAATAGATGACGTTCTGCGAGAGCAAATAGGAAAGACGTGCTATGTGTATATAAACGATGTAATAATTTTCTCGGAAAATGAATGGGATCATGGTAAGCATATTGACTGGGTTCTAAAATACCTCTGTGATGCAAACATGAAAGTCTCCAGGGGAAAAGACCCATTTTTTTAAAGAAAGCGTAGAATACTTGGGCTTTATTGTAACACAGGGCAGAGCCAAAATGGACCGTGAAAAAGTACGCGCTATACGAGAATTCGAGGAACCGAAGAGTTTATTCACAATTAGGTGTTTTTAGAGCTTGCTAGTTACTACAGGCTCTTTTAAGGATTTTAAGAGGCCCTTTAACTTAACAACAGATGCTTTCGCGTATGGCATCGCGGCTGTGATTTGACAGGAAGGCAAGCCAATTACTATGATTTCTAGAACCCTAAAGGAATGCGAGACAAATTATGCCACCAACGAGAGGGAGCTACTCGCTTAGTATGGGCACTTGGCAAGTTGCAGCAATATCTGTATGGGACACGTGACATTAATATCTTTACAGATCACCAGCCCTTAACTTTTGCGGTCTCAGATAGGAATCCGAATGCCAAAATCAAGAGATGGACAGCTTTCATTAATGAGCACAATGCAAAAATTTTTTACAAGTCCGGTAAAGAAAACTTTGTGGCTGACGCGCTTTCGCTCCAAAACAATAATACTATGCAAAATGAGATAGAGTCCGATGTTGCCACTATACACAGTGAGCTGTCGTTGACCTACACTATCGATGCCACAGATAAGCTGCCTAATTGGTTCAGGAACCAGATAATTGTGGAAGAAGCACAGTTTCCGTTGAAACGCACGTTCGTACTTTTCCGCGAGAAACCCAGGCTCACCATATATTCCACTCGGGATGATAAAGCTCTCCGTGATCTAAAGCAAGTGGTGCAACCAGATTTAGCATATGCAATTGCAATCTCCACACTTTGGCTTATATACAAGACGAATTGGTAAGTGTCTTTCCGGCAACTATATCTTGGAATTGCAAAAATCTTGTAGCTGACATTACTGACCGAAACGAACAAAGAGAAATAGTTAAAGCCAAGCATAGTCGCGCCCATAGGGCTGCACAGGAAAATATTAAACAAGTCTTTTCCGACTATTATTTCAAAAAAATGTCCAAGCTGGTAACGGCAGTAACAGCCAACTGCAAGGTATGCACTAGAGCCAAGTATATCAGGCATCCAAAAAAACAACAGCTCGGTGTGACACCGGTACCAACATATGCCGGCGAAATGCTGCACATTCATATTTTTCCACTGATAAAAAACAGTTTTTAACGTGTATTGATAAGTTTTCCAAGTTTGCTATCACGCAGCCAATAGTATCTCGAACGATTACAGATCTTAAGATCCCAATTATGAAACTCGTAAATGCCTTTCCCAAAACCAAGACAATATACTGTGACAATGAGGTAGCATTCAATTCGGAAACTATCACCTAAAACCAGTTCTGGATTGATGTGGTCAATGCGCCCCCGATGCATAGCTCATCAAACGGATAAGCAGAACGCCTCCACAGTTCCTTATCAGAAATAGCGAGGTGCCTTAAATTAGAGAAAAAATTTGAAGACACTATTGAGCTTATAATGCAAGCGACCGTTAGGTACAACCGTACGATTCATTCGGTTACCGGGTAAAAACCGATTAAAGGGAAACATTAGGAGCACAATAACTTACGCTCAGCAGTCACAGCTAGATCGGAATAATGCATCAAGGCAAAACGGGGTCTTTGAAGTAGGGGAGAAGGTATTTGTAAAAAGTAATAAAAGATTGGGCAACAAGCTAACCCCTCTGTGTTCTGAAGAGACCATTCAGGCAGACCTAAGAACGTCTGTTCTTATTAAAGGAAGGGCGGTTCATAGGGACAACCTGAGATAGCTACTATTATTGTTTTTTCTTTTCATAAATTTTAAAATTATATACCCAAGGTAAGAATAGTATTTAAGAAAAAAAGGGAAAAAAACTTATAGGATAAATTCTTCTGTTGCAGGTTCGTGGGCATCGTTTTTACACTTTTCGCAATTGTGAATGCGCGGATCACCGACTACTCACACTCCAATTACATTCCCGTTATAGATGGAGAAGTAATGGTATGGGAGCAGCGTAGCTATTTAAGACACTCAAGCAACCTTACAGAGTTCGCCTCGATATTGTGTGGCGTACACACACATATATCTGACGTACACTGTATTCAGTGTGCAACATTGTCACATTAAGCGGCAATGTTTATGCTAGTCTCTTCAAGGCATAAGCACATTCCAAGTGGCATGAAATGAGACCACACAAAAATGCATGGAAACTAACGTCCCCAAAAATGCAGTGTCGGCATGAGGTGAGATACCCGCCTCCCAATTTTACCATCGAAATTTTTAAAAAAATATACTGGAAAATATACTAAAAATATACCAAGAAATTATACCAAAATATTCTTTGTTTGAAATTATTAGCTTGGCAGCACTTAAGTAGGTTTAGTAGGTTATTGAATACCATTATTATGTCACGGAGTGACATAGCAAATAACTAGTTGCAGCTGCATCTGATTACGCCTTATAGAAGTAAGTCTTTAATAACTTCTGTGTTTTTAATCCGATTGTAACCAAATTTTCAGAGATCATTAAGATGATGATTATTATTGTGTGGTCCGAACGCTTGAAACTCTTTTTTTTCGATTTACGGAGGCGGAAGGGGGCGTGGCAAAAATAAAAAACAAACTTGATCTACGTGCAACAATAAGACACACTTTTGCGAAAAATTTGTTGCTCTATCTCTTATAGTGTCTGAGATTTAGGTGTTCATACGGACGGACGGACAGACGGACATGGCTATATCGTCACGGGGGTCGGAGATGCTTCCTTCTGCCTGTTACATACATTTTCTGTCGCACAAAGTTATAATACCCTTCTACCCTTTGGGTAAGCGGGTATAAAAACTCTTTGTACTTAGACTTAAGCAAGCAGTAAAGATCATAAGTGCAGAACGGACCTATGTCCGATTTCAGTAATAAACTACATTTTAAACTAAAGATTACATAAAGACTAAACTGATGTGTTTCAATGATCAACATACTTCGAAGAACCGCGATTAATTATTACATGGCGAGCGTGACATTAAGTGACGTGATAAACAAAAACACACGATGACAGTTTAAATATTAAACTGAAGTCTTAACACTAAGGGACGTAATAATAATACAATAATACACGATGAAAAAAAAAAAAATGAAATGCAAAAAAATGGAATTAACCAATGACGAAAAATAAGTAAATACAAACATCCAAAGCGACCCTTGGTTTATTGTCCAACGAAGAATGGATGTATATCAGCAAAGTGCTACAAGAAGAAACAAGCCTAGAAAGTGATCTAATCAAAAACGAACACAACAAGGAGAACGAAAGTGACCTAGAAAATGCGCTGAAATGTTTATCGAAGGATGACTGGATAAACATCGGGAAAACAATAATTAACTTAAAACAACAACAAGAAGAAGAAAAAGACAATTAAAAGTGTGGGAGGCAGGCTGTCGCCTACACCATCGTGAGAAAAGAAAGTGACATCAGCAAATAGAGAAAAGTGTGGGAGGCAGGCTGCCGTCAACACCATCGTTGGAGTTTAAAAAACATACACAAAACTGAAGGAAACTGCATCTATTGTGCTCTTGAGGCGAATCCCAATGAGGGACCTCGCCCACTCACAATAGCTGAGTGACGGGCAATACAGCAACCGCCGCAAAAGAAGAAGAAGAAACGTGGCGGAAGGAGGATACGCATGTTGCAGGATCGTAAACTAGCGAATGATCTAGTACGCACTGTAGAAGGAGAAAAACAAATACACAAATCAAAACTGGAGGATCTGGAGAAACAACTTCGCTGTGAGAGCCACGCAATTAGAGCTGCATTTATGCCAATGCTCTAATTGCCTTTAAATTTAAACTCTTCTCTAAAGCAGATGCGTGAAAACGCTGCTTTAAAAATACTAACCAATACTAACAAATAATTTCCAAATAATTTCCTTTCAAAATTATTTTTCATTTCCAAATATTTCGTTTCCGAACATTATGTGCGAAATAGTCGCTTTAAACATAATTATATAATTACACAAATTTTCAACTCTCGCCAAAACAAATTCCATATTGAATTAAACTAAAGATAACACGGCCAATGTCAACATCGTTGATCACACAGAAGATATTCAATCTCTGTGGATATTGCTCCTAATACTGACAAAAGTCACAGTAGCACAGTTTCTCCTTACAATACTTAGCATAATAAGATAATAAAGAAACGCTACATGAACAGAGCCAACGATTTGGACAGAGTCTAAAGCCAAAAAGAAAAAACAGAATGAAAAAGGAAATATACATGCCAAATTTCATAATGAGACCACAATAAGAGACCCTCTATTTATAGTGAGAGCAATAAGCGTGTTGAGCCAATTTCATACGTTTATAAGCGTATATGAATTTGAAAAAACGTACATGAATATGTACCAAACAACATATGGACCTCTCGCGCATTGCTCCAAAGAGAAGGGAACTGATGATAATCAACATACATTATCAAAATCCGTCTACACCGCTAAATTATATCGTGAATAAGGATATAAATGGATTGGCAGACAACATGAATACAATTAAAATAAATAAAAATGACATTTGATAAGTCGTACAAATGTGTTACTCAAAATAGAAATATACAAGAAACAACTCTAAACAGATACGCACTAATATTTGTAGAATGCTTTAATGAGGCACTGCTAAACGCGGACATAACCTCAAGCTAACGGTTCCAACTATATTTGAGACACCTGTTACAATTGATACAGGTGATACACTATCAGATATAGAAGACCCTGACATAGAACTTAAGAAAGAAGATCTTCACGATCTCACAATTCCAGCGGTAATAACCTTACCCATAGAAGTTCCACAAAACAGTACGAACAAAATAAATGTTAGCCGTCGAGATGATAAACACAAAATTGAAAATGAAAGGAATATTTCAGGAATAATAACCGTACTAGAGGCATCAGTCAAGGGCGAATCGCCCGATATCTTTAAAGCAAAACTATTCAATACACAATACACGCGGCAAAACTGCAGCACAATATACTACAGAAAATGAAAAACTACGTAGGTCGCTTGAAGCTGAGTATATAGATGACGGTCTAGACTGTAGTAATGCAGATAAATTTGCAACATATGAAGCGATATCTGCCATGATCAAAAACTGTGAACATGGTAGAATCAAAACCATATTAGAAGCAGGAAATTTCAACACCATGAATAATGTGATTAAAAACTACATACACTGCAGCACAGAAATTACCGGCAATACCAACAGTGTCCTTTCCATCAAGGGTAGAGGATACAATAATAGAGGCAATAATTTCTGAGGAAATTACCACAATAGAGGTAATGGCCGAGGTCATTATAACAATAACAGAGGCCGAGGTGGTTACCGCGGAGGATATAGAGGACGCGGCGGTAACCAGAATTATAACCAAGGTGGAGGATACCAGAGGGGTGACCAAAATCAGCCAAATCATAATTATAATAATTAGAACAATAGCAGACCCCCTTGAGCAACGACCAACAATAAACATATACAATATCAATCTCAATCTTAGCATATTTGTTAAACCTGAGTACCAATTCGATGGTAGCTCACCTAATACACACTGGTGTATACATTCCGTTACTAAAATGTAAGAATAATAAAATAGAAAATTTAAATACAGACAATATCACAAGTTATGACATACTTGGTATGTCTTCAAATTTTGTTAATCTATTATCGACCGATTTCCAATTGGGTACGCATAATAAGTGCAGTCTGACAACTCGATCCGCTGCACCATTCTTATCAGCTGTAATTAATTAATTATACTAAGGTATTAATATACTAGATGCACTAACTAGTATCTAATTAGCAACCTTGTCAAAACTACTGCAGGTGACCTTTTTGACTAAGTGGCAACCTTGCAAAAGTTTAATCGCATCGAATCGAATCCTTTCCTGCATTTACAAGGCTTCACCTACGGATCTTCAGCGCCTCGGATCAACTGAGGAGGAATCAGTGAAGAAGCACCACTCGCTATATTAAGATAGCTAATAGCGCAACTACCTAAGCACCGCAAACATGGACCCCCAATAGGATTGATGAATCCCACCTAATATGTTCTAATAAGCATCTTTTGGACTTCGTAATAAAGGCTGCCTATGCATTCTTCTGGCATACTGAGCGCCACCTGGAAAAGTTAATTTCAACCTCAAAGGGGCCATGGATAACCTGGATGCTTTTTCTAATTTTTGAATTCTTATCGAAAGTTTATATAAAATGCAGAAGTAGTAGAGTAACATAAATTTAATTTAAGATAACTAATCATTTGTATAATATTTCAACTGGTACGGTACGTAAACAAATGAAGTTCTAGCTGTTGCATATATCATACTCTAATCCTCATTTGGGAAGTTTTAACAGCTCATCCGGAATCTTCAAGCCTGTCGACATCGGTCTTGCTCATCAAATTGTAATTATCTGTCAATTAACCACGTAGGAATGGCATAGCCATTAAATATAAGTATATATATCACAGCTAGCAATAACGCTAAACCCGTACAAGTTTGAATCTATTGAAACAATTAAGTTATGATAGTCTAAAAGAATTGTAAATTTATTAGAAATAAAAGAAAATTTATCATATAGAAGTTAAAACTACTAAAGCTGAAAGCCCTTAATATATTAATTTTCCTTTATTTTATAGCTGCTTTTTATTGCTGTCTCTCAAAATGGAATTGAGTTCCATAATAAATTAACACATTTCCCATTTATAATGAATTAAATTAACTTTTTTCTTATTGGGCACTGATTAGCAACTCACATCCAAGCTAAGGTCACAAGGGTAGAATCATGTATTCTACAGGTTGGGAGGGTATAGATTTAGGAACTATTCCATCTTAGGTTTTATTAAGTACATCTCATAGTTCGTCCGATTATTCAGGTTTTACTGCCCAGTTATATAATACCTACATTGTCTACGATTTCTTCATTATGTCTCGACTTGATATCGAATGATTTTAGCAGCGCCGACAAATTCCCCACTTTTCATGAGCACGACCGGAACCGTAGTAGACAGAGGGGCTGCTTTTATTCAAAACAACACCATACACGTTACAGGAGATATAATTAAAAAATGGCGACCAACGTGGGGCCCACGATTCTTGTTTGAGTGAAAGTAAAAATTTCTAATCATAGCTCCACGAATTCCAATTTCCCATCGTTATCCTCTCCCATAAAACAATTACCTTTAGAAATTTTAAGCTACTTAGTTTCTGTCAGTACTCCGATCTACTTAGGAATTGCTGATGTTTTAATATTGGTGGTTAAGAGTCAGATCAATAGATTTGAGATACTGTATAAAAAAGGGAGAACATCTTGATTGTGTTATATCACGTTTAGATACTCTCTAAGGGCTATTTAAATATCTGTCTGCTTAGGATTAGTAGATCTGAATAACGTATGTCGGTTCTATTGCAAGTAAGGGTATTTAAATATTATATATTCTTTTCAGTTCCAATTGAATTGAGATTGCTCATGCTGGAGATTTTCGGCATGTCCGTCTTCTTTTAGAATTTGAAAATGCCAAGCATTTGATGGTGCTTTTGTATTAGTTTCCGTTTAAATACAAACTTTAAGATGTATTAACTAAGAAGTTTGGAGTTGTAAGTGCGTAAAGATAAGACACAAAGTTGTATCATAATTATCGCATATCATATCTTGACAGTTTTGTTATGTTTAATCTACCGTTCTAATCATATTGCTTACTTAACTGTTTAGTTGAATTTCCCAATTTATTTTTATATCTTATAAGTAATCAAGCATGGCAGTAGTGCGTAGCACTGAAGACTTAGTCGCGCTAGTAGCTAGTCGCAATGAGCCCCTAGCCTGCCTTATTTGTAATGTCAGAAACCGTCGTTACAGACACACGTTGTAAACATCGATTTCATACAACATGTTTAACCGAGTGGCAAACCAATCAAACTACATGTAATAGTTGTAGACAATCTTGTAGTCTTGCACGTAGTATAGAGAATCTTTCAGCCCAATCAAGGGATAATTCAAGAGGAACTACTAGCAGACCTCGAGGTGGTAGCACTCACCCGACTGAAACCGTCCCCAGAACTAGAGAAGCAACAAAATCCAACGTTCGAAATGCTACCGTTACTAGGCAACGAATGAGATCGAATCTTACAGATAATGCAGCTCAAAACTGAAGACCAAATTCACGAAATTATTTCTAATTCCTTAGAAAGTTACAGAACTATACTACCAGCTTCTGTAACTGACCAAATCATTGCCACCGTGCGTAATTTATATTTATCTTTGTACGATTTTACATTTCAACAGAAAATCGTACGCTGCAGCAGATACCGAGACGCTACCATCAGTATCAATTTAAAGGCAAAGATACGCTGCATGCTGACCCTAAACTAATAATAACCTTTTGCAGATAGGCACGCAGACTCATGTGTCACACCATCTGGTTGCAATATATTGTTATCTGTTAGAGTTAAGTACCATTTGTCTTAAATAAGCGATAATACAATAGTTTATTACATTCCTATCATTAAGATTGTATGTAGACCTATAAGCCATTCAGAGAAGAGCTATATAAACCCTTGCTGTGATGGAAATAAAACTAGAAGGAAATAAAACTAGTACGAAAGAAAACTCTAACGTATTAATTTCCCCGAAGCCCAATTGGTTTATGCACTTATTGCGGCGACTTCTGCCATTGGTTCATGTACTTGCGGCAAAGCAACAAAACAAACAGATTTTCTACAGTTGAAGATCTACATTTGGTGACTCCCGGCCAAGACTATTTCTAAAGTTGTCAACCAGGCGACAAGGACTTCATCTAAAATTGTCAACCAGGTGACAAGAACTCCTTCTTGAAGTTGTCAACCAGGCGACAAGGACTCCATTTGGAATTGTCAACCAATTGGAACCTTTTAGGATCAAGCAGCGAAATTTAGCTGCTTACGCATATACGTTCATTAAGAAAAAGATAACATTTTGTTTTGGTTTATAAAGAACACGGTGTGAGTCGAGGCACATCATTAAAAATCACCTCATAAAAGTTCGATATAAATAAAAAAATAAAACAAAACAAGAAATCTTTTAATGGCATCCTCAAGCATAAACAGTCTGCTGACTCATCAGCTGAACATTGGCAAGGAGATCCAGAATTTGATAAGGAATTTCAAGAAGGATCCTGCGAACGAACAATCAACGCTAAATACTTTAGCGATAGAATCTTAGCGTTGGAAAATTATGAACAGCAGTTCCAAGCAAATGAACAGAAGATTCAGTTCATTTTGCAATGAACAAGTATGGACCACGAATACTTCACTGAAAAATATTACAATGAAATACCTAAAATCGTAATTGAATATATGGAGTTATTCAAGGGCCAGAAGCTTATCATGGATGTGGATACAGCATCTAATATGTCAATAGACGAAATTGAAATTCACCCCATGATTCGGGAACAACGAGTTTTGCTCGATAGTCTTGGGCGCATCATGAACATGATGAATAAGGAAAATCAAGCAGGTTTCAAACCAATAATAGCACAATATTGGAATGATATTAAAAATAGCCATGTGGAAATTTATAAAAGGTTTGCAGACCCAGTGAGTCTCGGTTACAACCTGTCACATTACTTGACGGCCGAGATTGCTGTACTCGCAAACTAAGCAGCATGTAATGTGAACACCGCATAAGTGATGGTACCTGCAGTACCATCATCAGCAGCACTTCCATTACCAAAGGTCTCCATTCCTAAATTTGATGGAGACTACTTAAAGTGGCAACAATTTCATGACATGTTCAAGAAAATGATTCATGAAGCCACGACAATACCCATCATTCAAAAGATGTGGTATTTAAAAAACCATGTAACTGGCAATGCGGAGAGGCTAATTCGCCACCTTTCCCTAACGGAGGGAAATTACAACACAGCATGGAATATGCTAGAAGAGCGCTTCAATAATAAAAGAGTGCTCAGTACATATATCATTCAAAAATTACTAGATCAACCAACAACGACTAGTAATGATGCCAATTCTGTAAAAGGAATGCATGATAATAAAAAGTAAACATTATCAGCACTCAATATCATTGGTATACAGACAAACCAATGGGATCCACTTCTTCTCTGCAGTTTTACGAAGAAGTTAGATCGACAGAATCACGTTTTGTATGAACAGTCCATACAAAACACAAAGCAAACTCAGTCAATTAATGAGTTTTTAGCCTTTATGGAGCAACGGTTCCTGACACTGGAAGCCATTAACTCGGATAAAGGCAAGATTAAACAAAACACATGTGCTTCAGCTGGAGCTGAACACAAATTTGTATGCTATTTTTGCAATAAACAAAATCATAGCATTTATAAATGTAATGATTTCTTGAAGCGGACAGCATCAGAACGTTTAAATTGGGTACAAAAACAGAAACTCTGTACAAAGTGTTTTCAATAAGAACATTCTGCACAATCTTGCCCAAAAAGGGACTGCTTCAAGTGTAATAAAGGCATAATACACTATTACAATTAGAAGCAAATGTTGAAAGTACAACAGCTGCAATCGCAAGTGGAAAGCAGGCAAATTATATTCTGCTAGCCACTGCCCGAATTATCATAAAGGACAATAATGGACAAGAGGCTGAATTTAGAGCACTACTAGACTCAGGATCGCAAATAAATGCCGTCTCGGAACGTGCAGTTAAGATTTTAGGATTGAAAACAACACACTGAATGCTAAAAATCAATGGCATTGGAGGAAAAGCTCACACATCCAATGCACGCGTTAATGTAATGCTAAAATCGAATTTTGGAGATTTTAGTTCCAGACTACGAGCAATGGTATTGCCTAACATAGTCAATGACCAACCAACACGGAACATCTGTGATGATAAATGGAAATTACCACAAAATTTTACTTTGGCAGATCCATACTTTGGAAAACAAGGAAAGATAGATGTTCTCCAAGGTGCTGAGCACTACTTCGAGGTTTTAAACAAAGGACAGTTGTCTTTAAAAGGCGGACTACTCAAGCTACAAAATACCAAACTTGGATGGATCATCGCGGGAAAGGTGTAACAAAAGGCATCATCGTCATCAACATGTGTTACGCTTACTGAAGAAGAGAAGGTGGACGAACAGTTATCCAATTTTTGGGAACTGGATAATCTTCAAACAAAGCTACCATGCTATGTGAATGGTAATTTGATCAAAACCTTCAAATTGCTAAAGACAATCGATTGATTGTTCGACTGCCATATGTGGAAGATGCATCAGAGTTGGGGGAGTGACATAGCGTCACGAAGATTTATAACATTAGAGAAATGTCTTCAAAATGATGCAACTCTGAAGCAAGGATACACTCAATTTATAAAGGAGTATGAAGAGTTGGGACACATGAAACAAGTTCCACGCACACATATACCAAAAGGGCACTACTTCATACCACATCACTGTGTTCTTAAACCGGAGAGTCAGACTACCAAATTAAGAGTGGTATTTGACGCGTCAGCAATAACTTCTACCGGAAAATCATTAAATGATATCTTACACAAGGGACCAACAGTGTGCTTACAGCCGATATAGAAAAAATGTATCGACAAATATGGATGAACCCTGAGGATCAGCATCTATAAATGATAATATGGAGAAATGATCCATCTGAAGAGATTAAATATTATCGTTTGAAAACAGTTACGTATGGCACTAAAGCAGCACCATATTTAGCAACAAAATGCTTGCAAAACTTGGCTATAAGGTCAATGCGAGAATATCCACTGGGAGCCGAAACACTAAAAAACGACTTCTATGTGGATGATTGTAAAATTCTGGATTTAACCTGAGAAAATTGTGCGCAAACAATAATCAACTTCTGCAAGGTTTGCCCAAAGAAGATGTTACGCCCAACGTCAATTTGGAAGATACAGCTTATGAGGAATGCATTACAATACTGGTAATAACCTGGAATCCACGTTTGGATAAATTATGCTGCAGAACACAAATCAATACGAAGGAAATCATAACCAAGCAAGATGTGGTTTCGGAAATCTTTGAAATTTACGACCCACTGGGATTATTCACACCGGTTGTGAAAAAGGCAAAAATCTTCATGCAAGAACTGACGAAACAAGGATTTCAGTATAATGAAGAACTGCCTCAACATCTACAACAACAATGGAAACAATACCGAAATGACTTAAAAACTCTCATTGATGTTAAGATCGATTGTCATGTTTTCAACAAACAAACTCCTGTCCAGAAGGAAATACATACATTCATAGATGCATCCGAAATGGCATATGCAGCAGCAGTTTATATTCGGTCTACCCATAAGGATAACCGGTAAGCGCTCAGCTGTTGTGCGCTAAATCTCGATTAGCACCAATAAGTGCAATTACACTTCCGCGATTGGAATTGAAGGCTGCTGTACTTGGAGCCGAACTAACGAGCAACGTAAAGGAGCAATTGGATTTGAAAAGTACACCAACATTCTATTGGGCTGATTCCGAAATATTGTAGTATTGTTCTGGATCAACAATAAAAATACTATAAAGGATAAATTTGTTGCTACCAGCCGTCAGCCGTCAGAGGAAGCAAGGAGATCAACATGCAATCTCAGTATTGGCTGGGGCACGTGCCGTCCTTGCTCCTACTGTTGGATGTGCGACTATACTCTCCACGCGAGGGCGGCTTTAAGCAGACCCCTAGCACGGTCATGTCTCTGCTAGAGGTGCTGACTAATTGTAGTCGGGCGAAGATCGTGAATCTATAAATCACCCCAATCCAAGGTGGAACAGCATACGCTGATGGATGCATGGCCGGGGGGTAGCCCGGTCTCTAGTATGCGGATTCTGGATACTTGTCGTCCTCCAGTTTCATTTAGACTTTCCACGGTATGCGGGCTATGCCGTGGATGACCTTCCCTTCCCGCCAACTCGTGGGATCTTTAATTCATGGTTCAAAATTTAAAAACAGAAAAGTCTTATACGGCTTTAAAAGAATCATCCCTGAGCGATGCCTTCACGGCTGACCCCTACACCAGCACTGCAGCCAGTGGGCTGCTGGCTTCCACCCCCAATACTACGGGTCTCGACTCTAGTATTTTAGGGGACCCGGATAGGCCACGAACTCCCTTGGACACAGGGTTCGCTAGTGCTGAACTTACGTCCGGTTTAGTACGGCAGCAACCCGTCGAGGTATTGTCCTCGGACGAGGAAGCTGACTGGAGGAGGCTCTAGCTATCGCCACTGCGCCCCCCGTTAACACCAAGGCTAGACGGACGCGCGCTGACGATACCATCGTCGAGCCCACTGGCTCTTCAAATAGGCCCAAAAAGACTCATAAGAAGTCCACGAAACCACTCTTCAGCCAAGTGGTTAGCAGCGTGAAATTGGGCCGATATGAGTGCCTACTTCTGGTGTGCGAGGATAGCAGCACTCCCATTTGGGTCAGGGGGGCTGTTGGACACATCAGGTCCATCAGCGCCCTTGACGTCAAATTGCTGGAGGAAACGGAGTTTCCCAAGGCTCACCTCATTAGAGGTTACTCTCCAAGTAGTGCTGAGTTTACTCCTGCAACCATCTTGGAATACATTGGGCTCCAGAACGCCAGCAGCTTCTCCACGAAGCTGTGGCGGGTGGTGCAGCACGGCCTGAACGGCACAATGACTCACCTCCCAATGTTGGTTGACGAGGAGTCGTACAGGGCTCTGACGGAGTGTCAAGGGAGGGTGAAATTCCGCTTTGGCAGGGTCAAATTGATCCTTAAGAATTCAGCTCCCAAAGCCTCCTCCGCCACCTCTGCTCCATGCTCATCCTCACCCGCTCCCTCTCCTGCCAGTGCCCCTCCGACAACGGTGCCGGTGGTTCCCTCAGAGATGTCAGCATTGGCTGACCCTGTGGCCTCCACGAGCGCTGCGGCCTCAAAAACGTGCCTCGGTCAGGCCCACTGCCAGCACCTCAGGCCGCAACCCACCCGCAAGGGCACCTCCCGCGAGCGGGGCCGCAAGGCGACCTCCCCCGAGTGGCTCGTCCCGACCGCCGCAGGGCATTCGCGGTAACGACTCTCGGGGGGCAAGGCAAGTGGCCTTGTCTCAACCTCCATCAGGAGGGAAGATGAGCAAACTTAAAGTGCTCCAGGCGAACCTGCACCACGCTAGAGGAACGTCGGCCCCACTGCGCAGGGTCGTCTGTGATGATCAAATCAACCTGGTTCTCGTTCAAGAACCATGGTTGATCGGTGGCCAAATACGTGGACTATCATGTGGATCATGTAAGTTGTTATATGACCGTATGGGAGGTGCCGCGCGCACTGCTATACTTATGGATAACAGTGTCAGACATTTCCCACTAACTAACTGCATCCACAGAGACCTGGTAGCAACGGCTATTGAGGTAGCCACTGCAGACGGTGTCCGGAAAGTTGTGATCGCCTCCGCATACTTTCCGGGCGATGTGGATGATGTACCTCCAGCAGAGGTCCAGCGGCTGGTGGAATTCTGTCGTCGCAACAACAAGCCGCTCGTGATCGGCTGTAATGCCAATGCACATCACACGATCTGGGGGAGCAGCGACGTCAACAAACTTGTTGAGTCCCTCTTAGATTACTTATTGTGTTGTCAATTAGATGTAGCTAACATAGGGTGCGAACCCACTTTTATTAATGCTATTAGGGAAGAGGCTTTAGATCTCACCGTAATCAGCAACTCGATAGCGAGTTCGCTTGTTAGTTGACGGGCTACAGACGAAGCCACTTTGTCAGACCATCAGCACATCTGGTTTCACCTTCCTGGCCAAGTCGAAATTCACCAAAACTCCTTCTGTCCGAAAAAGACAAATTGGGAGCTCTTTAAAGCCTCTGTAACTTTCAAAGCAGACCTATTGGTCAGCAATCCTAAGAGAGATAGAACTCGGTGCCAATCTGCTCCAAGATGTGCTTATCTCATCCTTCGAGGACAGCTCAGTCCAGAAGACCCTAAAGGTCAATCGGAAAATTCCGTGGTGGAATGAGGAACTAGCTGTCCTTAGAAGGAGGGTTAAAAGCCTTTTTAATAAGGCTAAATCTAACCGTGCTAGTTGGGACGTCTATACGGACGCTCTCATCAACTACAACAAAAGCATTAGTTGAGCTAAACGCGATACATTGCGCAGCTACTGTGATAGCTTAAAATCGCTGCCAGAGGCAGCGAGGCTCCATAAAGTATTGAACAAAAGTCGTCTAATGGAATAGGGCTTCTTAAAAGAGCAGATGGCTCTTTGACTCAAGATCGCAGGGAAACACTTGAGCTTCTACTGCAAGTCCACTTCCCGGGTTCTGTGGCGAATCCAGATCTCTCCGGTCGCGATGACGACACTTTGTCACCGGACTCACACGGATTCAGCCTATCTGGATCCATCGACCCCGAAAAGGTCAAATGGGCTGTAGAACCCCAGCCCAGCCCCAGGGGGTGACATAATCTTCCCAGCCCTTATTATAAACAGTATGGCTCATATTCTTGATCCACTGGTCGGCCTTCTTAGAACTAGTTTTACTTGGGGATACATACCCATATCTTGGAGGAGAGAAAATGTGGTATTCATCCCCAAGCAAGGAAATCGTCCTCTAGACCAGCCTAAGGCCTATCGGCCGATCAGTCTTACTTCCTTTCTGCTTAAGATGGCGGAAAAGCTCATAGATATGCACATTCAGTGATCTCTGCAGACGTCGACACCTCTACATCCCAATCAGCTTGCGTACATAGCCGGTAAGTCGACGGAGGTCGCTCTCCACAGGTTAGTGAGAAAAATTGAGAGTGCCTTCGTATCCAAGAACATTGCTTTATGCTCTTTTCTGGATATAGAAGGTGCTTTTGATAATACCGGCTACGGGTCCATCCATACTGCTCTAGAGCGTAGAGGAACTGCCCGTCCCTTGATCCGGTGGATTGAAGCTATGCTCCGCTTATGCAGTGCATGATGGCGAGATTACGGAGAAAGGCACCATGCGGGAACTGCTGTACAAGAACTGGGCTTCGGTTAAGAAATGGTATCGCTATCAGCCTCTGGACTATATCAAGGAATACTTTGGTGTCAAGATTGGTCTCTACTTTGCCTGGTTAGGCTACTATACGTACATGTTGCTACTCGCCTCGATAGTGGGCATCATTTGCTTTATCTATTCCTGGATCTCACTTAAGAACTTTGAGCCTGTAAAAGATATCTGTGAACGCCCAAATGCGCCCGTCAAATGGCGGTCGTCGTCGGGGTTAGACGTATTTTCATCGAGCTCTGTACAAAATCAATTTATTTAAGAGAAATAAAACTAAATAAAATATAAATATCAGCGAAAAGACGCTATTAGCAATGTTTAATTGCTAATCTATAATATTTTCTTGTGTGTGGAAACATAAAATAAAAAACAAAAACTAAAACAAATAGACAGCAAACAAATCGACAGCTCTAAAATGAGCCAACTCGATTTGCGCGCTTAGCGATAAAAAGAGCAAGACCAGCGCCGGCTCTCCCTCCAACGAAACAATGCATACTTCATAGTCGTGTCTGACGCCCGTGAGTGCCAAACAATCCATCTGGTCAATGACCTAGCACCTGCAGAATTCACACGATCGCGGCCTTGCTCACCGATGCCTATGACTACACAACGCGAGCCTGAACGCACTAAGAGCGTCTCTCTCACGCTCTCCCCATTCCAAACGGTGTCAAGCTCTGTAGCGACCAGCACAGTAACCTCGATATCTACTGCAACTGCACTTATAGCAACAACAACAACATCAACACTATGCTCAGTACCGAGAGCGGTGTACATGTCTGCTGAATCAACAACAACCAAAGCAAGTGCACTCACTCCGACTCTTGAAAGCAAAAGCGGACAAGAACCAAAACACCAAAACACAAAACTGTTTCAAACAGGGCTGGATCGCTACATCCAAATAAAGCGAAAGCTAAGCCCACAACACAAACAGGCTGGTAACCAGCCGAAAATAAATCGCGCCAACGTTGACAATAACCCAACTTCAAATAGGTTTGCACTATTGGATGACTGCGAATTGCATCCAATCAAAGCACAGGAGCAGAAGAAGATTAAGCCGCCACCAATATTTATACGTGAGAAAACCTCAAGTGCTCTGGTTAATAAACTAGCTACAATCATCGGAGAAAATAAGTTCCATGTTATACCTCTTACCAAGGGAAATATACACGAAACGAAAGTGCAGACTCCGGATGAGTCTAGCCATCGAACAGTGACCAAGTACCTGGATGAAGCAGGAAAGAATTATTATACCTAAAAAGTGCCAAAGGATTGCAGGTTGTCATCAAAGGAATAGAATCATCAGTGACCCCATCCGAAATTATCGAGGCACTAAAGGAGAAAAACTTCAACGTAAAAACGGTGATCAACATTCTTAATAGGAAGGAAGGAAGCCGCAGCCACTATTCAAAGTCGATCTGGAGCCATCGAGTGAAAAAATCAGCAGAAATGAAGTACATCCTATTTATAAACTACAATTTTTACTGCACCGGAGAATAACCGTCGAAGAGCCACACAAGCGCAAGCAGCCTGTCCAGTGCACCAACTGCCAAGAATATGGCCACACCAAAGCGTACTGCACCCTAAAATCTATCTGCGTCGTTTGCAGCGATGCTCACAGCACCGCAATCTGTCCTAAGCACAAGGACGACAGCTCAATTAAATTATGCAGCAACTGTGGCGAAAATCACACAGCCAACTGGCGAGGATCATACCACACCAACAATTCGCAAAGCAATGGAACCGACTTCAACCAACATCCCTTCGTCTATCATCCACCGAACAGCGTCCAATATTTCCTTTGCAAGTGCACTAAAATCAGGGATCCAAGCACCAACAGCAGATACTCCCATTCATCAAACAAAAGCTCGCGAGAACATGCAACCGCAGCCAATTGGCGTTGAAACGATTGTACTTTCGATGCAGCAAAGCATGAAAGACTTCATGGCATTCAAATAAGCAACTATGCAATAGCTTATGAGGAACCAAAACATCCTTATTCAAATGCTCGTTTCTTCTAAAACAGGATAATGACTCCCTTAATAATAGCAACCCGGAGCGCTAATAGCGTTTCGCGGCACCAGCCAGAACTTGCTCAGTTCTTAGCCGACAGAAACATTGACGTTGTGCTACTCTCAGAGACTCACCTTACTGAAAAGTACACTTTCCAAATACCAGGATACAAATTTTACTTTACAAATCACCCGGATGGCAAGGCCCATGGAGGCACTGGCATACTAATACGATCGCGAATTAAACACCAGTTTCTTAGCAATTGGCAAGAAGACTGCCTACAATCTACCTCTATAAGCCTTCAATGCTATAACGGTGCTCTCACTCTGGCTGCTGTCTATTGCCCACCCCGCTTCAAAATATCTGAGGACAAATTAACACTTTTCGACTCGCTCGGTGAAAGGTTTGTTGCAGCTGGTGATTGGAATGCCAAGCACATGTACTGGGGATCTCGGTTAGCGAACCCTAAAGGAAAACAAGTGTACGACGCAATCATTAAACCACAAAGCAAGCTTAATTATGTTTCTCCGGGTGCGCCTACATACTGGCCAGCAGATCCTACGAAGCTTCCAGATTTGATTGACTTTGCCATCACCAAAAGGATACCCCAATCAATGATCACAGATGAGGCACTTCCAGAACTTTCATCTGATCACTGTCCGGTGCTCTTTAATCTTTTGTACCAACTGCAACACATCGAGCGGCCGCCTAGGCTTACAAGCAACAGGACCAACTGGGAGAGGTTCAAAAAATATGTTTGTTCCCATACCGACTTCTCCAGCTCATTGGAAACCGAGCAAGACATCGATCAGTTTGCTGATGACCTAGAATCAACACTAGTTGCAGCAGCAAAAGCGTCAACTCCACAAGATACCCACGGATGCAGTATAAAGTTCAACAAGACAAGTCGAGATATTGAACTCCTTGTGCTTGAAAAACGACGACTTCGAAGGGAGTGGCAGGAGCACAGATCACCTGGCGCAAAGAGTAGACTAAAATCAGCTTCTCGCAGACTTACTAAAGCCCTTAAGAAAGAAGAAGCGGACACACAACTACGTTACATCGAGAATCTCACGCCCACCAGCACAAAGAACTCATTGTGGAAAGCCCACAGGAATCTACAGGCACCAGCAGAAACTGTCGTACCCCTTCGTAACTCTACCGGAAACTGGTCTCGTAGTGACATGGACAGAGCAAGAGCCTTCGCTGATCATCTCAAAAAAGTATTCCAACCAAATCCAGCCACTAACTCATTTACTCTCCCACCCTTAACTGCATCTGACTTAGCACCACAAGACGCCATAGAATTCCGGCCAAGCGAAATAACGAAAGTCATTAAAGAGCAACTGAGGACTGGAAAATCACCTGGCTTCGACTCAATAACCCCGAAAATGATCATCGAGCTCCCAATGTGTGGAGTTCTACAAATTTGCATACTCTTCAATGCAATCACCAAAATTGGATACTTCCCTCAAAAGTGTAAGAAATCAATCATAGTTATGATCCCTAAGCCTGGGAAAGACAAAACACAGCCTTCATCATACAGTTCAATAAGCCTACTTACTTGTCTCTCCAAGTTATTTGAAAAAGTACTGCTGCTACGAATCAGTCCCCACCTCAAAACACGACACACTCCCATCGCACCAATTTGGTTTTCTGGCAAAACATGGAGCTATTGAGCAGGTTAACCACATCACAACAGAAATTCGCACTGCTTTTGAACATCGTGAATATTGCACAGCTTTATTCTTAGACGTTGCTCAAGCATTCGATAGAGTATGGTTGGATGGACTTATGTTTAAAATAATCAAACTGCTGCCTCAAAACTTACATAAGCTTCTAAAATCTTACCTATACCAAAGAGTGTTCGCGGTTAGATGTAGTTCAAGCACTTCAAGCGATTGTACTATAGAAGCTGGAGTGCCCCAAGGAAGTGTTCTAGGTCCAATTCTATACACCCTATACACGGCGGACATCCCAACAGACTATCAGCTAACAATATCCACATTCGCTGATTACACCGCAATACTGAGTCGATCCAGATGTCCAGTAAAAGCTACGATGCAACTAGCACGCCATTTAACATGTGTAGAGCATTGGCTTGCAGATTGGCGTATACGAGTAAACGAACAAAAATGCAAACAGGTTACGTTTACCCTTAACAAACAAAGCTGCCCGCCCTTGGCTATGAACCAAACGCGCATCCCACAAGCCGATAACGTAACATACTTAGGAATTCATCTGGACAAGCGGCTCACCTGGCGGAAACACATAGAGGCCAAGACGACGCACCTGAGACTAAAAGCAAAGGATTTATACTGGCTTATAAACGTTCGGTTTCCCCTAAGCCTGGAGTACAAAGTCCTTTTGTTCAACTCCGTTCTTTAACTCATATGGACCTATTGCTCCGAGCTATGGGGCAATGCATCGAAAAGCAGCATCGACATCGTGCAGCGAGCACAGTCTAGGATTCTGAGAATCATAACTGGAGCTCCATGGTATCTTCGGAACGAGAATATACACAGAGACCTACATATAAAACTTGTCATTGAGACAATATCAGAGAGAAAAGTAAAATACAAGGAAAAACTAGGCTCACATCCAAATCCCCTTGCAAGAAATCTTCTTCGAGTATGCAGCCAAAGTCGACTGCACCGCAACGATCAACCAGCCCAGCGTTAAATTTGTTAGGCCACATACCACGAATCATTTCATAAAATGATAATTATCTAGCTTAGAATAAGATTTGAAAACTTATTGTTAGTCTCTTAAGTAAAAGGGAAGATTCAATAAATAAGAAAATAAATAAAAAAAAAAAAAAATCTGGAATATAAAAGAGACCTGTAATTATGCCAAAATCACATATCTCATCGACAATCCAAGCACGATATTTTCGCTGTTTTTATGTCCTTTTGGGCTACGCTCTTTTTGGAGATCTGGAAACGCTATTCAGCTGAGATAACACATCGCTGGGATTTGACGGGCTTCGATGTATACGAGAAGCATCATAGGCCACAGTATTTGGCGCGCCTAGAGCACATTGAGCCCACTCGCACTGATTATGTGACCAATACAAAGGAGCCAACAGTGCCATTTTGGCGCATGAGACTGCCAGCGACCGTTTTTAGCTTCTCCGTTGTGCTACTTTTAATTGCCTTGGCTTTTGTGGCACTCGTATCTGTTGTTGTGCATCGCATGTCCATGCTTGCAGCTCTCAAGGTGGACGGCAGCAACATGACCACATCGAAAGCCATTCTTATAGCCTCTGCATCTGCTGCTTTTGACAATCTCTGTCTACTTTATGTGCTGAACTATTTATATAATCATTTGGCCGAGTATCTCACTGAGCTGGAAATGTGGCGAACTCAAACACAATTTGATGATTCATTGACGCTTAAAATTTACCTGCTGCAGTTTGTTAATTATTATGCTTCCATATTTTCCATATTCCATATTTTACATAGCGTTCTTCAAAGGAAAAATTGTTGGCCATCCAGGAGACTATATTACAGTTTTTCAACGTCGCCAAGAGGAGTGCTCGTCGGGCGGTTGTTTAACAGAACTATGCATACAACTGGCGATTATAATGATTGGCAACCAGGTTTTTAATACCATATTGGAGGATTACTTGCCTATGTTGGGCGCAAAGTGCTGGCCATTCAGGTGGGACTCTCGAGACTCTTTAGCAATTCGGTAAAACCGGACAAGACCAAAGATGAGCGATGGATGCGCGACTTTAAACTACTCGATTGGGGCCCTCGCAGTTTGTTCCCAGAGTATCTGGAGATGGTGTTGCAATATGGTTTTGTTACCATCTTTGTAGCTGCATTTCCTCTGGCGCCTTTTTTTGCGCTACTCAATAACATACTCGAAATGCGGATGGATGCCTAGAAGCTGCTGACACATCACAAACGACCCGTCTCCCAGCGTGTCAGAGATATTGGCGTCTGGTATCGCATACTCGATTGCATTGGCAAACTGAGTGTCATTACGAATGGTTTTATCATAGCCTTCACTTCGGATATGATACCGCGCTTGGTGTATCGCCATTGGCCCAAAAAGGATGGTACACTAAAAGGCTACTTGGACTTTACTTTATCAGAGTTTAGAATCGCTGACTCCCTTGACCTAATAAGACTGGCTGGAGACAACTCCAACATTACCACGTGCATGTTCACGGATTACGGAGAGCCGCCCACCGCGCTGGAGAAATACACTTTGTCAAGCACATTCTACATAATTTTAGCCTGCCGTTTGGGCTTTGTAGTGGTTTTCGAAAACTTTGTGGCCCTTGTGATGATTCTAGTGCGTTGGTGCATTCCGGACATGAGCGTGGAGCTACGTGATCAAATTAGACGAGAAGTGTACATAACCAATGAGATAATCATTGATCAAGAAGCGCAGCGTGCTCGATTTGAGCGTGCCAAGCACAGCTATTCGGTAATGCGTGATCCCAGTGAACAGGAGGTGGATGCTGCCTCGGTGGATGAGCCAAACGCTAAGTTCATAAAGATTGAGAAACTACTTAATCCAAATATATCGGAAATTGAAATGGACTCCATAATACATGGGGAGAATACGACCACAGGCATTTTGGGTGCAGACTATTAATACATTACTCAGTCATCCCATAAACATTTGAATATCTAGTTGAATCTCTAGCCTTAGTTTATTATCTTATGCAAGTTCCTTTCATTCGCTAAATTAGTTTCGTATTTATAAATATGGGTAAATAATTGCCATATGGTTTTAAGCTTTACACACTTAACAAAAAGTCTCAATTTGTTATAAACAAATATGACTATCAAAACGATGTGGTACCTGTGCAAAAGCCCAGTTAAAAAAAATTGTAAACAAGCACAAAATGTAACAATTGCCTATTGTCTAGTGTTTTTAAACAATATGCATATTGAGAATATAATTCTTTTGTGTTATTATTAAATAATTGTATTTTATTTTTTTGTTTGTCTTTTGTTTTTACTGCAATGTACTTAGTTAAGATTTTGCAATGGAAATGATATGTCTAAAATCTCATCTGCTATTTTTACGGAAGCTCAGGCTCTCTCAAAGCACACATTGAACCTATGACTCAATATGAATCTATTTTAGATAAAGTTATAAATCATATATAAATATTTACATTATGAAATATTCTCATATAGATAAGTAATTTATCTGGGCAATGAATGTATTTATTGAATTGATTGAAAATATATAAATGTTGTATATTGAAAAAAAAAAAAAAAAACACCGGATAATTACTTTCACCTTGGAGTCCACGACTGCATGCTTTAATGCAGTCAAAGGCTGTCCCCAGGGAGGGGTTCTATCCCATCTACTCTGGTCCCTAGAAGTTGACGAACTACTAGTCATACTATCCGACCAGGGCGTTATGGCGATCAGCTATGCTGACGACCTGGCTCTAATAGTGACCGGGAACTATACCAGCACCGTGACAGAGTTGATGCAATCAGCTCTGAACACGGTAAGTAGATGGTGCGCAGATATTGGTCTTAGCATCAATAAATCTTAAATTCTTCACCAGCCGGTGGCTTTTTGCCATGATGGTCAGACCGATCGTCACCTATGCTGCTATTGTGTGGTGGCCAAAGGTTACGCAGGTCACTGCCATCAGCAAATGCAATAAATTACACAGGCTGCTGTGCCTCTCACTGACAGGTGCACTTCGTACCTGTCCCACCGTAGCAATGGAATCGATTCTGAATCTAACTCCGCTGCATATCCAAATTAAAGAAGTCGCTGCTATGCGCCTTCTTGGAATCAAGCTTCAATCAGGGCTTCTAGCTACCGAATCAGGACATGATAGCCTGATCAAAGACATTCCTGGCATAGATATCTGCACTAGATTAGATACTATGACTAAGGAACTTTTCTTTGGTGCTAAATTCAGAGCCCTCATCCCGAGCCGGAAGGACTGGGACACTGGCAATCCCATCAGCGACTCCTACGGTATTCATTGGTATTCTGACGGGTCAAAAACTGATCAGGGGGTTGGAGCTGGGATCTTTGGACCCAATTCCAAAACCTCAATTGCAATGGGCAAAAGGCCCACAGTCTTCCAATCTGAGGTTCATGCCATCAAATTCTGCTGCAGTCTGATTCTTGAGAAGGAGATTAGAGGAGTCAGCATCTACATCTCCTCTGATAGACAAGCGGCCATTTAAGTCCTCTCCTCTAAAAGAGTAAGCTCTCGAATGTTGGCCGATTACTGGAACAGCCTCCAGAGACTGTCTCTAATTAACCATTCTATGGGTACCAGCACACTCTGGTATCCAGGGCGGTCTAAGTTGCGAGTGCCGGCTCAGCCCCTTTTTTCCGGACCATAGCCCATTTGTGGCGTGGGGTGGTCAACCATTTCGGCTATTGTGAAAACCTAGGCTGTTAGGTTGACTGATCGCTACTGGCCTGTCCAGCCAGGGATGCGGCAAGCCAAGGAGCTTATCAATCCCGTGGTCGACCGGAAAATCAGATTACTTTCCAGGAGGGATCTTCACCTCCTCGTTGGCTTTCTTAGTTCATACGGTGAACTATCACCTCACCAAAGTGCGTCTGTTTTCTGATGCTGAGTGCAGACTCTGCAAAGAGGACGACGAGACAACCAGACACATTCTGTGCGACTGTCCAGCCTTGGTGTGGACTAGGAGCAAACATCTGCACGTGGATACCGCAGGACCCGAGCATATTGTGCGTTCCTCGACGAAAGATCTGCTCTGCTTCATTAGGGGAGCGTAGCAACTTTTGTCTAGCTAGGGAGAGATAATAGGCACAAAAGACCTTCATGGTCGCCGTGTCTCGCACCTTCTCTGTTGGGAGACTCCCTTTCACATATAATAATAATAATAAAACTATAATGTAGGAGTTATCAGTCCAAAAGGAATGGAGACTCGTCCCAAGCGCACACAACGCTGCAGCCGTTGCATCAAGAGGTTTGACTGCCTCTAAATTTAAGGACCACAGTTTATGGTTCTATAGTCCACTATTTCTACATGGAGCACCAGCGACTTGGCCAATACCATTCTCCAAATCAAGGCCTGAAATTGAGAAAATTCCACCGGAAGCAGTCTTGACTACAGTCAGTCTCGAAACCCTGATCCACACGATTAATCATGAAAATTCATATAATAAGTTACTTAGGATAGTATCTTATATTATGTGTTTTCGAAGGATGCAGGAATATAGTGGAGCAATCATACGATTGGAAGAGTTGTATTTTTGTACAACGATAACATTATCCGAGTTGGAGGAAGATTGGAGGCAGCTAATATTGCATTTGATGCAAAACATCCTATGTTGTTGCCCTATAATGACTCAATCACAAAATTGATATTTGAACAGAGTCATAAAGACAACATGCACTGTGGACCCCAAGCTTTATTAGCAGCAACTCGACAAAGATTTTTGGACCATTGAAGGCAAAACAATGGCAAGGAACACAGTCCAGAAATTTGTAAAATGCACAAGAGCGAAGCCGAAATTAATTCAACAGATTATGGGATATTTGCCACCATTAAGAGTCACTCAAGCAAGACCATTCCTTAATGCTGGGGTGGACTATTGTGGACCATTTAAGATACATTATAAAATCCGAGGGAAGCGACCGCATATGGCATATACATATTGCCATATTTTGTTGTTTTGCAACAAAAGTAGTGCATTTGGAACTTGTCAGCGACCTTACAACAGATGCGTTCTTAGCGGCTTTATGGAGATTCATCAGTCGACGTGGAAAGTGTCAGACATTGCATTGTGACAATGCAACAAACTTCGTTGGAGCCAAAAATAAGCTTCAAGAACTGAAAGAAGCTGTATATTCAGAGAAGGCTAAAACATCTATGATTGAAAACTGCAATAAAAAGGAGTAAACTTTAAATTCATCCCTCCCAGTGCACCTCATTTCGGCGGACTATGGGAAGGAGCAGTAAAGTCAGCTAAACATTTACTATTGAAAAATGTTTCAACAGCTGATTTAACCTACGAAGAACTAGAGACCGTTGTGATCGAGATCGAGGCAATACTGAATTCTCGACCACTTGTGCCGATGTCAAATGATCCCAATGATATCAGCGTACTAACACCAGGTCACTTTATAATTGGAGAACCATTAACTGCACAGGTAGACCACGAATCAAGTCGAAAACCTACATCATCTGCAGGAGATCCAGCAACGACAGAAATAGAAAAGGTCATACGCTAATATAAAAGTAGGCATGCTGGTATTGATAAGAGAGGAGAATACTCCAGTTTTTCAATGGCCAATGGGACGAGTAATCAATGCCATTCCTGGAAAAGACGGCTACGTTAGAGTGGTAGAACTGAAAAGTGCACGAGGCATTTTTTAAAGGGATATTCAACACATCGCTCCACTATTCCCAGAAGATTTAAATTACGCACTTGAAATGTCCAAGACTATTTCGAAAGTGAAGGACAATGAAGATCACCTATTAAAACTTCTTGAAAATCAAACTACGTAGATCAATTCAACAATAAATGTAATAAGGCGAGATGAAATATCCAATTCAAAAGGGCTTACTACCATTGAAGCATTTATGACAGACGCATTAAAGGAAAGACATCTCTTTCAATCGTTTCAATGGTACACTACACTTACTACTCAGTTGACGCTCATAGCAACAAATCTACAGCGAGTACAAAGCGAGATCCTTAATGTATTAACGGACATTCGTCATAATACAATTAGTGCGGCATTGATATCACCACAACAATTAAAGCAACAACTTAATAAAATACGAGAGCACTTAAAGAGTGAACAAAGGCTACAAGTGAACTCAAACAATGTGCTCATGGTCTACAAAATGATGAAGGCCGAAGGAACTGTAGTCAACGATCAAGTAATTATTAAGATTACTCTTCCATTAGTATCCACACAAATATTGGATATGTTTAAGCTTATTCCGATCCCAACAATATCCACCGAAGGAATAATCAAGTTTGAGATTAATTTTCCTTTTATCGCCGTCAACAACCACAGAGATGCCTTTGTAGAACTAACAGAAAGTGATTTTAAAAACTGTTATGCAAGAGATATTGATGATTTTATATGTCATAACAAGCAAACGATGTTCTCAGCTGAAATTAGCTGTGAGATGCAATTATTTCACAACAAAACAGATTCATCGTGTCATTTAATGCAATCAAATAAAACCTTTACATGGTTAAATATGCACACGCGAAATCATTGGATATTTGCTACAAGGTCTCAAATACAACTATCAGCAGTATGTCCTGATGGGGCATCAGACATTATTCTAACCAATTCTGGAATGTTAAGCATATCGGCTGGATGCACATTACGTAATTCAATGATGACTTTGACAAGCAAAGACACATTAAAAACAAATATCCATGCGTCGTTCGCTCGCTTTGGAGATGTGATCAACGACAATAAAACTACTTTAGCTGGACCTAACACCATATTAAAGAAGGAAGACCTGAGTCAAAACTATATAGAACTACAGCAGCTAAGAAAAAAACTTCTACCAAGCAATACTCTCCAATTACCTCAGAGACTTGGACCAATAGAACATCACCACATTGCGTTTTATGGTGGACTTGTCTTCATAATAATCATTACCATATTCTATCTAAGAAATAAATGGTCTTCCGGCAAACAAACAGCACCAAATTCACCAGCCGAAGAAAATCCACAATTTAAAATCAACATCAACGACATTTGAACAGCCGTTCAAGGGCCGAGAGGATGTACGATTTTACATTTCAACAGAAAATCGTACGCTGCAGCAGATACCGAGACGCTACCATCAGTATCAATTTAAAGGCAAAGATACGCTGCATGCTGACCCTAAACTAATAATAACCTTTTGCAGATAGGCACGCAGACTCATGTGTCACACCATCTGGTTGCAATATATTGTTATCTGTTAGAGTTAAGTACCATTTGTCTTAAATAAGCGATAATACAATAGTTTATTACATTCCTATCATTAAGATTGTATGTAGACCTAAGCCATTCAGAGAAGAGCTATATAAACCCTTGCTCTGATGGAAATAAAACTAGTACGTAAGAAAACTCTAAAGTATTCATTTCTCCGAAGCCCAATTGGTTTATGCACTTATTGCGGCGACTTCTGCCTCTGGTTCATGTACTTGCGGCAAAGCAACAAAACAAACAGATTTTCTACAGTTGAAGATTTACAATCTTCTTATTTTAGAGAAGTATGAGAAGATCAACAGCTTGAATGGGAACATGAAACTCCAAGATCAAGCATTAGACGTGATCCTCGTAATAGAAATAGATCTGCACGATCTAATGACCAAGGTAATATTGATATACTCGACCGAGTTTCCTGTATAATTTCAAACTGGAAAGTACAGTTTTCAGGCTTGGCCAGATATGCCAATTGAAAATTTTATTTACCGAGTCAATTGTCTTACGTCACAATGTCTAAATGGAAATTTCGAATTGTTGTTTAATTTTGCAAACTTATTGTTTTCTGGACCAGCTCGTGCTTTCTATTGGCGTGTTCATAGAACCATCATAGAACACGTCGAAACCCCTAATTTGGCAGTTTTGAGAAAAGAATGCCATCGACATGAAGAGTTCTTCAGGAATTGTCGAACGAATCCTCGTGCTTACGTGGCGCAACGTTCCCCTAACGCTTTTGTGCATAAAGTGCAAGCTTCCGACGACATAGCAGAATCAAACTGCGAAGCTTCGGATCAGCTTTGTGCACCACGTTTCATTACTAAAATAAATTGTTGGAATTGTGATGATAAAGGACATAGATATCAGGACTGTTTAAAGCCATGTCGCGTGTTTTGCTATGGCTGTGGCGCCATTGATAAGTATAAGCCTAACTGTCCTCTATGTAAGTCCAATTTGAAAAACTTGCGTCAGAATGTCCACTGTGTTCACAAGGAAGATATCCGACATTAGCCTTGGATTCTGATGTAGTCGCTATTCAAACTCCATCAGACAAAACCCCTAGTAATAAACGTTTAACAATTTCTCAGATCTCCAAACCTTACCATATTCGCTTAAGACAGCATAATGCGTTTAGAAAAGCTCCGTGTCAAGTCGAAACTCCTAAAATATCAAAAAGCCGTTCTTCCACTCGAATGTACAAGTTTTGACAGAGCAAACACAGTCTTGATAAAATTATCATATCATCAATAATAGAAAAGAATAACGATATTTAATGACCATTTACGAATCTAAATATTTACGGCAAAACCTAGTTGGCATTATTAGATAGTGGAGCCATTAAAAGTATTTGCTGGTAATGTTTTTGCGGAACAAATTCTGTCAAAGCAAAAGGACTTCGAAAAACTTAATGACACACTCAATTTGTGTCTGGAAAAGTTAAAATACCCTTGACTTATACCTCAATACAAGAAGAATTCGAATGTTTGATTGTACAATCTATACAACAGAACATCATATGTGGAATTGACTTTTGGAAAAGATTTGGTATCTCATTTAATAATAATACTCTTGGTTTAGATAATGAAGTAAGTTTAGCAACATCGCAAGAGTCTAAGATGATATATTAAACGGATGCTCAAAAAGCAAAATTGCAATCCGTGAAAAGTTTATTTCCGTCTACAGAGCACAATGGTCTGGGACCAACTTCTCTGGTCGAATATATGATTAACACAGCAAATGCGAAACCTATAAAACAAAGATTTTATCCGTTATCTCTTGCCAAAGAGAAACTATTATGTACAGAAGTAGATCGCATGATACACTTGGGTGTCATCGAAGAATCTCCTGTTTCGTCATGGTCTACTCCAGTCACGTTAGGAGTTAAGCCTGGAAAGGTTAGACTGTGCTTAGAAGCTCGAATCGCCCTTTATATCAGTTTATTCGGATGCTATTTGGTCTTACCAATGCTCCACAAACTATGTGTAGACTAATGGATTGCGTAATTTCTTACCAACTAAAGTCAAATATTTTTGTATACCTCGACGATTTATTAATAATGTCCTCTAGTTTTGATGAACATATCGCACAGCTACCCAGCTGCGCAAGGCAGGACTAATCATTAATATTGGTGAAAGCAAAATTTCTTTAAAACAAGTCGATTACCCTGGATACATTGTAGGAAAAGAAACACTAAAAATGAACCCCGATCAGATTCGCTTTGTTGATGAATTCTCTGTTCCAAAAACCCGGAAGTAACTTAGAAGATTTTTAGGAATGACAGGATGGTACCAACGGCTCATTTCTCAATACTCTTCTATTATTTTCCCTCTAACAGAATTATTAAGTGGCAAGACGTTCGAATGGAACGATCAAGTACAATTAGCCTTTGATGTCATAGAACGCATGCTATGCACAGCTGCCTTTTTTAATTCATCCGAATTACAATAAACCTTTTGTTGTTCACTGTTTGTTCAATCGCGATCAGACCGTTGTACGAGTTGGACGCGTTTTTTAGTGCGAGGCTTCGTCGGTCGGTATTCTCCGTCTTTTGTCGGTGAAAATAAGAACTAACAAATCTAAAGTGGAGAAAAACTAACGAATTTGAAATCAGTAGTCTAAACTACATGAATAACAATTGACAGGCAGCTTGCGCGAAGTAACGCCAAAGAAAAATATATATAATTATAACTGGTGTTATGATAGTGCAAGTGTATACTTGACTTAATTTAATAAGTGCCACGCGTAATAAGCTCGAAAAATGAGCAGCGATCCAAAGAATGAGCGTAGAAACTCCCTAAATCCAAGAAACGCTTGTTACTCTTACTTCTCAGCACGCGATATCGTTGAAGAAAGCAAGTCAACAAATTGCAACCCGGCTCTACTGACCGCCGACAGCAAGAGAACGAGCTCTTGCTCACCCACTCTGCTCACCCCAACTCCTTCATCATGGAGCTACCAATGCCCAACCCCACCACCGCCGGCTTCTATGGAAGAAGGTCCAACAACAAGCAGCGCTACAATTTCCGCAGTCGCAGCAAAAGCACCACCAACAACAAAACCAACTATTGCGAATTCGGTGCCAACGGCCGCAGAGCAAATTGCAATGTCAACAAAAACCGTAAGCTTCGATAAGCAACAAGCGGTCCCGACTATACAGACCGGTATGGATCGCTACATCCAGATCCAAGCTAGGAGTTCCAATGATAACCGTTTTTCCATCTTAGCAGAGGCGGAGAACAACCAAGCAGAGCTGGGGCAGGAGACCCAAAAGAAACCAAAGCCCCCACCTATTTATATAAGGGAAAAAAGCTCTAACGTCCTGGTCAACAAAATTGTTGCGTTGGTCGGGAACGATAATTTTCATGGTGTTCCGCTTATTAAAGGGAACATCCACGTAACCAAAGTTCAAACGAAGTCCGAAGAACACTTCCGAGCTGTATCTAAGTACCTGGAGGAATCAAAAAAGAACTTCTACACCTACCAACTAAAAAGCAGCAAGGGACTGCAAGTTGTACTTAAAGGAATTGAACCCGACGTCGCCCCCTCTGAGATTCAAGAAGATCTTAAAGCCAAGGGCCTCTATGCCAAAAATGTCAGCAACATTATCAACAGAAATAAAAAACCGCAACCACTCTTCAAGGTCGAGCTCCAGAACCAGATAGCCAGATAGCAAAGCCTTAAAGAAAAACGAAGTGCACCCAATCTACAAGCTGTAGCTCTTACTGCATCGAAGGATCACCGTGGAAGAACCACATAAACGCATTGGCAGTTTGTGCATTGTAAAGGGTCGACAATGCACAAACTGCCAGGAGTATGGACACACAAAGACATACTGCACACTTCGGGCAGTCTGCGTAGTTTGCGGAGACTTCCACAACTCCGTAAACTGCCCCGCAAACAAAGAAGACCCCTTAAAGAAAAAATGTGGCAACTGTGGAGGAAATCATACGGCAAACTACAGAGGCTGTGCGGTCTACAAGGAGCTGAAGAGTCGCATGCAACGAGCGACAGGTACGCGTCAACAAAATACGCAAAATGCGTATTATAACTCAAAAAGTACGCCAGACGTATTTTTCGCCAAGGCAGCCAGATCATCATTCGGTCCGCTAAATACCACTAAGGGCTTCTCATACGCCGAAGCGAACAGGCATGGAAAATCCACTTCATCCACACTCAGAAAACACTCAGCAGGTCCCGATGGAGCCGCAAAGCAATTTGGAATCTATGATGTATACCATGCAACAAAGTATGATGGAACTCATGTCATTCATGAAAACAACTATGCAAACCCTTGTTCAGAATCAGAACATGCTGATTCAGTTGCTTGTAGCTCAACAGTCCAAATAATAAATGTCTAACCTACGTATATCCATGTAAAATGACAACGGCATTTCACTGCATACACTGGAAATAACGCAATTCCTAAATATAAATCACATCGACGCCATGCTGCTGGTTGAAACGCACCTCACAGGGAGATATAACTTCCATATAAGAGGTTATACTTTCTACCGCACAGATCATCCGGATGGCAAAGCCCACGGTGGAACTGGCATCTTAATCAGAGAACGCATCAAACACCACTTTCACCAAAGGTTTGAAACAAATTACCTGCAAGCCACGTCCATAAATGTGCAGTCAGGAAACGGCAACCTTTGCATTGCCGCTGTCTACTGCCCACCTCGATTTACTATCTCTGAAGGTCAATTCATGGACTTGTACAACACACTGGGGGATCGCTTCATAGCTGCAGGAGACTACAATGCCAAACACACGCACTGGGGATCACGCCTCGTGATCCCCAAGGGAAGGCAACTGTATAACGCACTTATAAAAGTGAGCAATAAATTGGACTACGTCTCTCCTGGTAGCCCCACATATTGGCCTGCAGACTCCAGAAAGATCCCAGATCTAATGGATTTCGCGGTGACGAAAAACATCCCACGCGATCTTATAAGCGCCATGGCCCTGCCGGATCTCTCATCCGACCACTCGCCCTTGTTGTTAACCCTTCTTCAAAGCCCAGAAATTACGGACCCCCCTATAGGCTGACGTCGCACAACACCAACTGGATGAAATACAGAAAGTATGTGAGTACCCACATTGAGTTAACTCCTCAACTAAATATCGAATCGGACATCGACTACTCTACCGCCGCGCTGGAAGAGGTACTTGTCACAGCAGCCAGGATCTCAACACCAAAAGGGAAGGACGTGAAAATTAAGACGTCAAAACCAGCCTGCAAATTGAACAGCTGGTTCTGGAAAAAAGGCGTCTGCGACGGGCGTGGCAAACCAGCAGGTCACCATGCTCAAAGCAACGTCTTAACGAAGCCACCCACAAACTAAGCCGGGCTCTGAAGCAAGATGCTGAAAATTCACAACTAAAATATATAGAAAATCTCTCGCCAACTAGTACAAAGCTTCCCTTGTGGAGGGCTCACCCAAATCTAAGCTCTCCGACTGAAACCGTCACCCCAATAAGAAATTATTCAGGTTGCTGAGCCCGCAGCGACAAAGACAGAGCCGAAACATTTGCCTTACATCTCAAAGGCGTCTTCCAGCCGAACCCCGCCGCAAATGCATATGTTCTTCCACAAATTCACTCCGAAACGGAATTAACGCCAACTTCATTTCGGCCGAACGAGATTACAAAAGTCATTAGGGAGCTAAAACCAAAAAAGGCTCCAGGCAGTGACCTAATAACTACAAAAATGATAATGAAACTTCCGTACTGTGCTGTTGAGGTCATCTGTAAGCTCTTCAATGGTATCATAAGTCTCGGCTACTACCCAAGTAAATGGAAAAAATCAATTATAATAATGATACCCAAGCCTGGAAAAGATCACACGATCCCGTCATCTTACAGACCAATAAGTTTATTATCATACCTGTCCAAACTTTTCGAAAAATGCCTTCTAACGCGTATAATACCATATACGGAAGCTCACAACATTATCCCAGCCTATCAATTTGGCTTCAGAGAAAAACACGGAACTATCGAGCAAGTTAACAGAATAACATCAGAGATTCGCACAGCCTTCGAGCTTAGAGAATACTGCAGCGCGATATTCCTCGATGTATCTCAAGCATTTGACCGCTTCTGGCTCAAAGGTCTTATGCATAAAATTTAAACACACTTGCCTGGGTACACTCATAAACTCCTTGAATCTTACCTCTACAACAGAGCCTTCGCTGTGAGGTGCAACACAGCAATATCCGACAACTACACTATCGAAGCTGGAGTCCCACAAGGCAGCGCACTTGGGCCAACTCTATTTGTCCTCTACACAGCGGATATTCCCACAAGTGACCGACTAACAACATCCACCTTTGCTGACGACACTGCGATCCTTAGCCGCTCCAGATGCCCAGTCCGAGCATCAACCCAACTCGCCAAACATCTCATGGTAGTCGAGAAGTGGCTATCTGACTGGCGTATCAAAATAAACGAACAAAAGTGTAAACACATAACGTTTACTCTTAACAGGCAAACTTGCCCTCCGCTCTGCCTGAATAGCACGCAGATCCCCCAAGTCAATGAAGTAACGTATCTCGGCATCCATCTCGACAGACGTCTAACATGGCGTAGACATATCGAATGCAAGAAAATACACCTAAAGCTGAAAGCCAGCAGCCTCCACTGGATTATTAACGCCCGATCGCCCTTGTGTCTGGACTAGAAGGTCCTGCTCTACAACACCACTTTTAAGCCACTCTGGACGTATGGCTCCCAGCTTTGGGGGAACGCGAGCAGAACCAACATAGACATCATACAGCGCGCTCAATCAAAGATCCTGCAAACTATCACTGGGGCACCAAGGTATATTCGAAACCAAAACTTCCATAGGGACCTCGGCATTTTCGCAGTAAAAGATGAAATAGACAAGCAAAAAGCGTCCTATAATGAAAAACTCTCTGTCCACCCAAATCCCCTCGCAAGGGTCTTGACTCGGGTTTCCAACCGCTCCCGCCTGCAACGTACCGACCTTCCAACCCAGCCATAATTTGTAAGGGCCATTTCTAATGAAAAAATGAGAAGATTCAGTAAATAAAAGCAAAGTATAAAAAAAAAAAATTTTAAGTGCAAGACTGGCGAGATGGGCAATTAAGCTACAGGGCTTTTTATTTAACAGGACCGTAAGGGCAGCGAAAATGTTGTAGCCGATGCGCTGTCACGATCTTTCGATGACCCAGAAATTGCCGAAATTCAAATTGATGTTTTTCCTGAAATAGACCTAGATTCTGATGCCTTTCAATCCACTGAATACCAGACTTTACGAGATAGTTTTCAGAAAAGCAATCTTCCTGATTTTCGGGTAGTCGATGACTACAGATGATTGTTGGAGGCTATACGTGCCAGAGCTTTTGTGAATACAAGTGATACGCACGGCCCATGATGAACCCTCTTCTAGCCATTGTGTCATTGCCAAATGCTTGGAACAAATCCGACGACGATTCTTCCGGCTAAAAAGGGCTACTGATTACGGAATCAAATGTGATATATGTAAAACAACAAAGTATCCGACTTTTATTTTGAAACCACTCATGGGAAATCTAGTTTCAAGTGAACGACCATATCAGAGATTTTATATTGACTTTATTGACCCATTTCCTCGAACAACGAATGGAAATGTCGGCATTTTCATAATCCTTGATTACTTTTCTAAATTTTCTTTTTTGAAAACAATTAAAAAGTTAACATCACAAGTAGTGATTGACTTCTTGTAAAATGAACTTTTTACTTGCTTCGGAGTGCCGGAAATAATAGTTAGTGACAATGGAACTCAATTGAAAAGCTTCGCTTTAACTAAAGAGTTCGCTTCTCTTATTTCTAAATATGTCATTCAGCATAAATTTACTGGCGCATATGCACCTCAACTGAATGCTGCCGAAAGGGTCAATCGGTCTATTAATGCAGCCTTCATGCAGCATAATTGGGATGTATATTTACCTTCCATTAACTCTTCCTTAAGAAATTCAATACATCAGTCTGTGGGAATGTCCCCATATTTTGTATTATTCAGTCAATATATGATAACCCATGGCCAGGATTACAAACTGTTGCGTAACCTCAACTTACTAAGTGATGGAACTGAATAGTTAGAGCGTATCGATGAGTTTCATAAGATTAGAGACACTATTGAAAGACAATTTAAATAGATGTACGATAAAAATCAGCGAACCTATAATTTACGTACCCGACCTCGTTCGTTTGAAGTAGGCCAAGGGGTAAAGCGTAATTTTGCTTCAGGTAATATGGCAAATAATTTTAATGCAAAATTAGCCCTAGTACGAACTGTGGTGAGGGGGTGTGACATACTTGGTATGTCTTCAAATTTTATTTGTCTATAATCGGCCGATTTTCAATTGGGTACGCATAATAAGTGCAGTCTGGCAACTCGATCCGCTGCACCATTCTTATCAGCTGTAATTAATTAATTATACTAGAGGAATTAATATACTAGATGCACTAACTAGTATCTAATTAGCAACCTTGCCAAAACTACTGCAGGTGACCTTTTTGACTAAGTGGCAACCTTGCAAAAGTTTAATCGCAGCCAATATCACTTTGGTCGTTCACATTTATTTCCACCAGCGACCAATTTGAAAGTATTGTTAACCCTCTACTGCATGAGCATAGAAATATTGAAGAAAACAATTTTTTTTGTTTTATTTAGGTGAATATAACATATATTTGGAAATTTTTTTTTTTTGGGGCCATAGTTTGGGGGAAAAAAATGAAGCCATATATGGCTTCCCATGCATTCAGCGTATTTCAAAGTTTGCCATATATGGCTTTCTATGCAATCATGTGAATGTTGGCAAAACAGTTTCTTTTCTCATTATAACATAAAAATACATTGCATTTCTCGCAAAAGGTGTATGATCGGAAGGAAAATGTCCAATTTTATCCTCTCGAACAGAATTTAATGGAAAATCCTGGTGCCTCATTTGCTTGCTGGTAGAAGGAGTACCTTCCCTGCTTGTAGTCGGCGATGCAGTTGGAGTCTTTCCAGGACGCCCGCGCTTCTTTATTTTTCATTCCTTGCACAGGTGCTCAGTTATACAAAGCTTAAAGTCGAACAGTGGCATATATTGATCTGACTTACGACGGTATAAAATCCACGAATTAACCACGCACATATCAATCATGTGGAAAAATATTTTTTTATACCATTTTCTTGAACGCAATTGAATTCTATAAAGTCCCAGTAAAGAATCAAATAAATCAACGCCACCCATATGGTAATTGTACACATCAACTGCCTTAGGAGACTCGATTTGTATATACTTTTTGTCTTTCTTACTGTATCGCTTTTTTGTTGAAACAGGATTGCTTCCCACATAAGTAGAAATAATGTTGACTACTTTATTGTCAAACCAAGAGACGAGGCCAAGCTCAATTCCATCGATATTAGCTACTTTTTCGACGTCCTTTCTTTTTTAATTCTTTTTCAGTTGGCATCTTTAAATTAGATACTCGATTAATCCTTACCATACCCAAAGCCAATATACCATTTTTCATAAGGTAGACTTCAAGGTTGGGACTATTGAATCAATTGTCGAAAAATAATTTGAAGTGTTTTCCTTTTGGTACGGTTGCCGATAGTCGTGTTACAACATTTCCGCTTACTCCCATATTAGGTGCTTCTTCCGGATATGTATCACTTTGGGCTCCCGCAAAAATATCAAAATCGTAGCTAAAACCTGATACTCCACTCAAAACAAAATTTTTAAAGCCCCATTTGTGAGGCTTTGCAGGATTATATTGTTTTATTGTTTGTATTGTATTGTTTGCTCATCAACCACCAAATGTTCCTCCTTAGGTACGAGCAACAATTGATTACGGATTTTGTCCAGTACCGGTCGAATCTTGAATAGCTTGTCAAACCCGGCTTCACCTACCAACTTCATATCTTTATTATTGTTGAAGTGCAGAAAACGTTTTATAGTTTCCCATCTATTGCAAGTCATGGTGTTATATATGAATTCTTGACCAATAGTCTTGATCAGCGTCAACAGCCGAGACGATATAGCCATGTCCGTCTGTCCGTCTGTCCGTCTGTCCGTCCGTATGAACACCTAGATCTCAGAGACTATAAGAGATAGAGCAACAAATTTTTCGCGACAGTATGTCTTATTGTTGCACGCAGATCAAGTTTGTTTTTGATTTTGGCCACGCCCCCTCCCGCCTCCGTAAATCGAATAAAACCGAATTGCAAGCGTCGTTTTAAACCTAGAACGTTCAATTTTGGTATGCACAATAGTAATCACCATGTTAATGATCTCTGCAAATTTGGTTACAATCGGATAAAAAACACAGAAGTTATTAAGATATTACTTTTATAAGGCGTTACCACGTGCAACTGCTAGTGCTGCCTAGCTAGTTGCTATGACACTCCGCGACATAATAATGGTGTTCAATAAGCCAACTAAAGTGCCGCCAAGCTAATAACTTCGAACAAAGAAAATTTTGATATATTATTTTGGTATTTTTTAGTATATTTTTTTTTAGTATTTTTTCAGTATATTTTTATACTGTTATACATATAAATATAATATTTTGATGGTAAAATTGGGTGGCGGGTATCTCACAGTCGAGCAAACTCGACTGTAGCTTTCTTACTTGTTTGGCTTTGGCTTTGCTTTCGAAGTGCTCGGCTCTTCACAGCGGTCATCGGAACTGCTCTCATCGGTCTCCGAAATATATACATCTTCCTCTATAATTTTTATACCCGCCTACCCAAAGGGTAGAAGGGTATTATGGCTTTGTGCCGACCGAAAATGTATGTAACAGGCAGAAGGAAGCATCTCCGACCCCATAAAGTATATATATTCTTGATCAGCGTCAACAGCCGAGACGATATAGCCATGTCCGTCTGTCCGTCTGTCCGTATGAACACCTAGATCTCAGAGACTACAAGAGATAGAGCAACAAATTGTTCGCGACAGTATGTTTTATTGTTGCACGCAGATCAAGTTTGTTTTTGATTTTGGCCACGCCCCCTCCCGCCCCCGTTAATCGAATAAAACCGAATTGCAAGCGTCTTTTTAAACCTAGAACGTTCAGTTTTGGTACGCACAATACTAATCACCATCTTAATGATCTCTGCGAATTTGGTTACAATCGGATAAAAAACACAGAAGTTATTAAGATATTACTTTTATAAGGCGTTACCACGTGCAACTGCTAGTGCTGCCTAGCTAGTTGCTATGACACTCCGCGACATAATAATGGTGTTCAATAAACCAACTAAAGTGCCGCCAAGCTAATAACTTCGAACAAAGAAAATTTTGATATATTATTTTGGTATTTTTAGTATATTTTTTTTTTAGTATATTTTTATACTATTATATAAATATAATATTTTGATGGTAAAATTGGGTGGCGGGTATCTCACAGTCGAGCAAACTCGACTGTAGCTTTCTTACTTGTTATTTATTTATATAGTGCTAAGTTACAAAGTAAATTTATAACTTAACTTAAAGCTATAGCACTGGCTGCAAGGGCCTTTGGCTAGAAGGTTTTTAATCACAAGTAGTTGTGTTTGTATAACATGTTTCTAAGTTACGTTTTTTTTTTTTATTATATATGTATATATTAATAAGCTATTATACATCATTAAATTTGACTTATTTTTATTTTATTTATTTTTTTTTTAAATGTGGTGAAAGAATTTGGTAGATTTAAGAAAATTAATCATTTTTATAATGTTAGAGTTTGTTGGATTGGAAAGGAGCGTTAGAGGGGATGTTGTTCTGAAGAATTTTGAGCGTTGGTAAGTAAGAAATGGGAATGGACAGTCTATTAAGATGTGTTCTAATGTTATTGGAGAAGTAGAGTGTTGACAGTGAATACAATTGTAGTTTATATTATGATTGAAATAATGTTCATGAGTAATTTTAGTATGTCCAAGTCTTAGTCTAATAAATTTGGTTTGAATGTTTCTTGGGATTGCATCATGTTGTATGTATTTTATATAATGGTTGTGGTTTATATTAGCAACATTAATATTTTGATACCATTTAGATGTCTGGTTAAGTCGATTTAATTTGTTTTTAAATAGTCTTATTTTGATGACGTTGTTTAAATCCCAGTTGTTAAAGTTGTTGGTAAAGATTAGAGGAAATTTAGGTGCTAATTTGGCTTGGTAGTCAGCTAGTTCATTACCCTTTATACCTTTGTGTCCCGGTACCCAAAGTAATAATATCTTAGGGTAAAAGGACATTAACAAAGTTCTTATTGTGGCAGGGTAGTATGTGACGTTAACACAGTTTTCAATGGCCTGAAGTGAAGATAGGGAGTCAGAGCAAATTACAAATTTACCTGGTTTAGTTTTAATAAGTTGGATAGCTTCGTAAATTGCTATAATTTCGGCAGAATAGATTGAAGAGAAATTTTGAAGTAAACCTATTTTTAAAGTTTGATCTTCCGTAGTGATAGAAAAAGATGTGGAGTGTTGGGTCTTTGAACCATCTGTGTATATGAAAGTATGATTGGAGAATTGATTTTTAATGCAGATAAACTTTTTTGTAAAGATTATTGGATTGGTGTTTTGGGTATTATGATTGGAAAGCTCTATGTTAATTGTATTTTTGTTAAGTTTCCAAGAAGGTTGTTTGGGTAAAATTACAGGAGGTTGATGGACTTTAATATCTAAATTGCTGCAAAAGTTTACTCCTCTATTTATTGCTGATAGGAATTTAGTTTTGGTTTTGTTAACCCGCTTGTTTTTCAATTTCTTTACTAATAAGTTTAATGGTGATTCTTTAGAACAATATATGTTTTTAATTAGCTTAGCTTGTAAGAAATTTCTACGTTCGACTACTGTGTTTATTCCAGATTCCATTAAAAGATTGTTAATAGGTGTTGATGGAAATGCTCCTAGACCTATTCTGATTGCATTATTTAATATAGTTTGAATTCTTTTCAGCTGTGCATGTGCTGCATTGCCATAGTTGCAAAGACCATAATCGATTTTAGTTATAATTATTGATTTGATGATGGATATTAAGGTGTGTGTGTGACAGTTGAATTTATGACTTGAAAGACATTTAATTATATTTACTGATTTAGATAGTGAAGAGGAAAGTTCGTCTATATGTGTAGACCAATTATATTTGGTATCAAATGTTAATCCAAGTATTTTCATTTTTGAAACAGTTGGTATGAGATAGTTGTTTGTTGAAATTTTGCATTGGCAATTAAGTTTCCTGCAGATATGTAGGTGTTTGCATTTATTAAGTGAGAGAGATGATCTCGTAGTGGAGCACCAATCAATGATTTTTTTGAAAATATTATCTAAGTTTGCTGTGTGCTGACGTTGGTTCTGGTTAAATTTCACGAGAATATGAAAATCGTCTGCGTAGCCTACAAATGTAAGATTTCTTTGGATGTTGATTAAATTAGCCAGTTTATTATATACTATAAGAAAAAGAATTACTGATATAGGGGAACCCCTTGGTATCCCGTTGTCTAATGGGAATGGGTGCGAAATATTATTAGCAATTCGGCATCTGATTTTCCTGTTTTTCATAAAGTTAATAACATATCTAAGAATGTTATGTCCTATGTTCCATTCTTGAAGCTGTGTTATAATTGCATGTATACCAATCTTATCGAAAGCTTTATTAAAATCAAGTGAAATTATTGAAATGTGCTGCTTGTGTGATAGTGATTCCGTTATGAGGTGATCTATGCAAGCTAGATTATCTAAAACGGACCTGCCTCTCTTAAAACCTACTTGGTTTTCGTGAATAAGTTTGTTTGTTGTTACAAACCACCATAACCTTTTGGCTATAATTTTGTCCAGTATTTTGGCAACACAAGGGTTAAGACTGATTGGTCTATATGAGGTGATTGAGGTTTTGTCAGAGTTTGGTTTGTTAATAGGAATAACTAAGCTGGTCTTATATTGTTGTGGAATATGACTATTATTATTATTATTATTAGAGAAAGGGAGTCTCCCAATAGAGAAGGTGCGAGGCACTGCGACCATGGAGGTCTTTTGTGCCTGTAGGCTCTCCCTAGCTAGACAAAAGTAGCTCTGCTTCCCTAATGAAGCAGAGCAGATCTTTTGTCGAGGAACGCACAATATGCTCGGGACCTGCGGTATCCACGTGCAGATGTTTCCTCCTAGTCCACACCAAGGCTGAACAGTCGCACAGAATGTGTCTGGTTGTCTCGTCGTCCTCTTTGCAAAGTCTGCACTCAGCATCAGAAGACAGACGCATTTTGGTGAGGTGATAGTTCACCGTGTGATGGCCACTAAGATAGCCAACGAGGAGGTGAAGATCCCTCCTGGAGAGTAAGCTGGTTTTGCGGTCGACCACGGGATTGATAAGCTCCTTGGCTTGCCGCATCCCTGGTTGGACCGACCAGTAGCGATCAGTCAACATAACAGCCCAGGTTTTAACAATAGCTGAGATGGTTGACCAACCCATGCCACAGAAGGGCTCAGGGCCGGAAAAAGTAGCTGACGAACCGGCCCTAGCAAGTTCGTCCGCCAGCTCATTGCCCTGGATACCAGAGTGTCCAGGTACCCATAGAAGGGTGACGTTGTTAATAAGAGACAGTCTCTGGAGGCAGTTCCAGCAATCGGCCACCAGTCGAGAGCTTACTCTTTTGGAGGAGAGGGCTAAGATGGCGGCTTGACTGTCAGAGAAGATATAGATGTTCGCTCCTCTAATCCCCTTCTCTAGGATCAGACGGCAGCAGAACTCGATGGCATGAACCTAAGATTGGAAGACTGTGGGCCATTTGCCCATAGCAATTGAGGTTTTAGAGTTGGGTCCAAAGATCCCAGCTCCAACCCCCTGATCAGTTTTAGACCCGTCGGTATACCAGTGAATACCGTAGGGGTCGCTGATGGGGTTGCCAGTGTCCCAGTCCTTCCGGTCCGGGATGAGGGTTCTGAATTTAGCACCAAAGAACAGTTCCTTAGTCATAGTATCTGATCTAGTGCAGATATCTATGCCAGGAATATCTTTGATCAGGCTAGCATGTCCTGATTCGGGAGCTAGAAGCCCTGATTGGAGCTTGATTCTAAGAAGGCTCAAAGCAGCGACTTCTTTAATTTGGATGTGCAGCGGAGTCAGATTCAGTATCGATTCCATTGCTGCGGTGGGACAGGTACGAAGTGCACCTGTCAGTGAGAGGCACAGCAGCCTGTGTAATTTATTGCATTTGCTGATGGCAGTGACCTGCGTAACCTTTGGCCACCACACAATAGCAGCATAGGTGACGATCGGTCTGACCATCATGGCAAAAAGCCACCGGATGGTGCAGGATTTAAGACCCCAAATTCTACCAAAGAATCTCCTGCAGGCCCACATGGCATGGGTCGCCTTTGTGAGGGTGTTGCTGAGGTGGGAGTTCCAATTTAGTCTTTTATCGAGGGTCACCCCTAGATATTTGACTTCGTTGGATAGCCCCACAGGGGAGCCGCTGATATAAAGTTGACCAATGTCAACGGAATAGCGCCTAGTGAAAGGAACTATAATAGCTTTTTGTGGATTGATGCTAAGACCAACATCTGTGCACCATCTACTTACCGTGTTCAGAGCTGATTGCATCAACTCCGTCACGGTGCTGGTATAGTTCCCGGTCACTATTAGAGCCAGGTCGTCAGCATAGCCGATAGCTTCAACGCCCTGCTCGGAGAGTAAGACTAGTAGTTCGTCAACTACTAAGGACCAGAGTAGGGGGATAGAACCCCTCCCTGGGGACAGCCTTTGACTGCATTAATGCATGCAGTCGTGGAGTCCAGGGTGGAGTGATAATCCGGTGTTTGAGCATAGCTTCAATCCACCGGATCAAAGGACGGGCAGTTCCTCTACGTTCTAGAGCAGTAGAGATTGACCCGTAGCCGGTATTATCAAAAGCACTTTCTATATCCAGAAAAGAGCACAAAGCAATGTTCTTGGATACAAAGGCTCTTTCAATTTTTCCCACTAACCTGTGGAGAGCGACCTCCGTCGATCTGCCGGCTATGTACGCAAACTGCGTGGGATGCAGAGGTGTCGACGTCTGCAGAGAGCACCGAATGTGCATATCTATAAGTCTTTCCGCCGTTTTAAGCAGAAAGGAAGTAAGACTGATCGGCCGATAGGACTTAGGCTGGTCAAGCGGACGATTCCCTTGCTTGGGGATGAATACTACATTAACTCTCCTCCAAGAGATGGGTATGTATCCCCAAGCCATGCTGTTTTGAATAAGGGCTGGGAAGATTTTGTCACCCCCTGGGGCTTTGAAAAGAGCAAAAGAATCTACAGCCCATTTGACCTTTTCAGGGTCGAAGATGGATCCAGATAGGCTGAATCCGCGTGAGTCCGGTGACAAAGTGGCGTCATCGCGACCGGAGAGATCTGGATTCGCCACAGAACCCGGGAAGTGGACTTGCAGTAAAAGCTCAAGTGTTTCCCTGCGATCTTGAGTGAAAGAGCCATCTGCTCTTTTAAGAAGCCCTATTCCATTAGACGACCCTTTAGCCAATACTTTGTGAAGCCTCGCTGCCTCTGGCAGCGATTCTAAGCTACCACAGTAGCTGCGCCATGTATCGCGTTTAGCTCGTCTAATGCTTTTGTTGTAGTTGGTAAGAGCGTCCCTATAGACGTCCCAACTAGTACGGTTAGATTTAGCCTTATTAAAAAGGCTTCTAACCCTCCTTCTAAGGACAGCCAGTTCCTCATTCCACCACGGAATTTTTCGATTGACCCTTAGGGTCTTCTGGACTGAGCTGTCCTCGAAGGATGAGACAAGCACATCTTGGAGCAGATTGGCAGCCAGTTCTATCTCACTGATAGAGCTAGGATTGCTGACCAATAGGTCTGCTTTGAAAGCTACAGAGACTTTCAAGAGCTCCCAATTTGTCTTTTTGGGACAGAAGGAGTTTTGGCGAATTTCGACTTGGCCAGGGAGGTCAAACCTGATGTGCTGATGGTCTGACAAAGTGGCTTCGTCTGTAATCCGTCAACTAACAAGCGAACTTGCTATCGACGTACTGATTAGAGTGAGATCTAAAACCTCTTCCCTAATAGCATTTATAAAAGTGGGTTTGCACCCTATGTTAGCTACATCTAATTGACAACACAATAAGAAGTTTAAGAAGCACTCACCACGTTTATTGATGTCGCTGCTCCCCCAGATCGTGTGATGTGCATTGGCATCACAGCCGATCACGAGCGGCTTGTTGTTGCAGCGACAGAATTCCACCAGCCGCTGGACCTCTGCTGGGGGTACATCATCCACATCGCCCGGGAAGTATGCGGAGGCGATCACAACTTCCCGGACACCGTCTGCAGTGGCTACCTCAATAGCCGTTGCTACTGGAATATGAATATGACTATGAAATATGTTGTTGAAATGCTTAAGTAGGCGTGTTTTCACAGCTAACGAGGCGTTAGCTATCATTGGATACGAAATTCGGTCGATTCCAGGTGTGTGACCTTTTAGGCTAGATACTGCCGAGTCTAATTCAGTTTGGGAGATGTCAGATTCGATTTGTTGAGCTGAGCGAGACGGACATGCTATGTATGGATATGTTTTGCTGTATTTGTTATTAATAAATGTAGGAGAGAAATTTTGATCTTTGGATTGGTTGGACCAGAAATTCGCGAATGTGTTGGCTATTGTTTTGTCGTTGCAGATAGGAGAGGATAATTCGTGGCAATTTATAATATGGATGTGTTTTCTATTGTGCAGACCACAAAATGTCCTAATATTGGACCAAATATTCCTAGATGTTGATTGCGGATTAATGGTTGATGTAAATTGTTTGATTGATTCTTTTTTGGCTATTTTTAGTTCTCTTTTAAATTTAGCTGCAGTCTTACGAAAATGGATAATGTTCTCATTGGTAATGTATTTTTTTAATTTGTTTGCCGCTTGTCTTTTCTCACGATTAAGAGCTTGTAGTTTTGGGTTCCACCATGGATCGTTTTTATTATTTTTAATTATTGTAGTTTGTGGAATGGTGTAGTGAGCACTTTGTAGAATGATTTTATTAATACTTGCAGCTTCTTTGTTAATGTTATTAGAAAGAGGTATAATATTATTGAAATAGTTAGTTTTAATTTGAAAGTTGAGCCAATCAGTTGAGTTTAATTTAAAAATAGGTTTACTTTTTGTAGGGCTTTGTTCATTAGAAGTAGAGAGTGTGATAAGGATGGGGTAGTGATCACTCCCGTGTAAGTCGTTGCAAATCTGCCATTGAATGAATGGGAATATATCTGGAGAACAGAAGGAAACGTCGATATGGGTATACGTATTATGAGTAGAAAAATGTGTGGGTGATTTATCGTTTAAAACAATAAAGTTGTTATTAGTAATAAATTCGGTAAGTGTTTTACCCCTCTGGTTGTTTTTGGGGGAACCCCATAAGGAACCCCAGCTGTTAAAATCTCCCAATATAAGCGTATTAGAGTTAGTATTGATAATATTAAGTAAGTTAAATTCTGTGAATGATTTAGTTGGTGGTATATATGCAGAAATTATTTTCAGTTTTTTAATAGAGTGTGCTAAAATTCCAGTGGCGTCAAAGTCGTTTGGTAAAGTAATTGAGTAGTTTTGGATAGTGTTGTGTATTAATATTGCAGCGCCTCCAAAAGTTGGAGAATAGTTGTTTGAATACAAAGTGTAATTAATAGGGATGGGTATATTGTTTAGGGAATGGAGGTGTGTTTCCTGTAGGGCTATAATTTGAGGATGATATTTTTTTAGAATAATTTGTAGTTCACTGTAATTGTTTATATATCCACGGATATTCCATTGAATAATAATTAAGGACATTATTAGTTTAAAGAAAATATATAGTTAATGCTAGTTATTGTACAAAGTGATATTTTTACAGTGATTTTGTTTGTATATATTTTTGTGTTCTCGGTCGACTGACTGAGGTGCCCATCTTTCCAACTAGGTTGTATAGGATGCACACCCCAGTCAGCCGGCCGGGAACACGGGATTAGAACAAAATTATTATATACACTCCATATTGTCGGAGCTGTCTCTAGAATTGTCGTCAGGCTTAGATTTTAATGATTTTTCAAATTTGTTTTGCGATTTTAAAATTTGAAGTTGTCTTTTAGATAATGAGCGAGGTAAGATTTTAACTTTAGATTTTGTAGAATTTGGTTTTTTGTTTGCTTCAGTAGGAGCAATTGTAACGAGATCATCTAGGTCGCTATAGTCAACGACTCTGGGGCTTAGCTTTACTAATGTTGGCTTAATGTTAATAGAAGTTGATGGTTCTGGGGAGGTACTTTTATGTGATATTGTTTGCACTGGCGTAGTATTTTTAGATATTTCAGAGTATGTTGGACGGTCAGTTGAGTGATTTTTTTTATATATATCATATGCCGTTTTGTTGTCAACTTGCATGTTAGTCTTAATCGCTATAATTTCTTGTTGTTTAATGTATATAGGGCATTTTTTATCATTAGAGGTGTGAGTATTACTAGTTATCATAGATGTTTTACAATTAATACAATTAATATCTTTTTGACAAGTTTCATTTATTTCATCATTTAAGTGGTAGTTATCCCCGCATGTGGCGCAGGCTTTGTCATTTCTACACACTTTATATGTATGTCCAAAACGGTAACAGTTGTTGCATCGTAGAGGGGTTGGAATGTATGGGCGAGTTGCAGCTCTCTCATACCCAATCATAATGTGTTCTGGGAGAATCGTTGAAGAGAATGTTAAGATATGTAAACCAGTTTCAGCCAATGATCCATCAATATTGCGCATTAGTTTTTAGACGCTGGAGACATTTTGCGATTGGAGCTCTGTTTGTATTATTTCTTCAGTGATGCCGCGAAGGCTATTGCAATATACAACTCCCTTACATGAGTTAAGCGTACGATGCTCAGAGACGGTGACTGGTATATCATTGGTGAAGTTGGACATCTTGAGTAGTTTTTCGGCTTGCATAGTGTTTTTAGTTTTAACCAGAAGGTCACCACTTTTGAGTGTGCGGCAAAATAGAACTTCGCCATCACAAGTATAATCTATGATTTTTTTAATGGCAAATGGAGATTATTTGAATTGTTTATCGGTGTCATTATTTCTTGAAATGAAAATAAACTTGGAACTTATTGCATTCGTTGTTTTTGAGTCAGCAACGTTGTCCATGTTGCCTTTTGGCGATCGGGGGGACCCCTCTCACCCATCGTTCCGCGATCTACAGTTATTTTGTTTTACTTCACTTCACTTGTTTCTTTATTTGCACAGGCAAGTAGAGAGCTAACTGTAAACACTGATAAGCAGACTTAGTTTTGCGACACTTGTGGGAGCTAGTGAAAAAGACAACCGTTCACCTTGAGATCACAATTGAGACTGTAAAGGTAAATTTATATTCGCTTATTATGTTATAGTTTATGCAAGAATCGAATTCCCTCCTGCATTTGCAAGGCGTATGCCATGAGATCTACGGATCTTCAGCGCCTCAATCAGTGAAGTGATGCGCCACTCGCTATATTAAGATAGCAAATAGTGCAACTACCTAAACACCGTAAACATGGGCACCCAATAGGAGTGATTAATACCCCAGAATTCGGCTCGTTTGAAAAATGTTAGTTCATTTGTAAGCATGCGTTGCCGACTTCAATTCTTTCAATTCAAACGGCAGATTCTGAAACGAATGAAGTGAAGTCCGAGTAAAGTGAATGGGTGATTCGAATGACTTGTTTGCGTATGTGTGTGTGTGAGTTTCAATAAAAGACAGATATGGTTTTTATATTATTATTTATTATTACTTAAGTGATTATTCATTATATTATTATTTTATAAATATACTTATTTTTACTTATCAATGTTATTATGTAAAAACATGTTTTTATTAATATTTTCAGAATTATAAGAGATGGCAGAACGTTTATCCGTTATTAAATTTCTAGCGTCTGAAAATGCTCTTTCAGAGGCAGCGCTAGTTGCTGGTATACAAAAAATTTTACAACTGGCTTTATATAAGTTGAGGAACATATATTTATGGTCGTTCCACCAAGCCAGACAATTAAGTCCCTCAACATAAATAATATTGGTATTAATATACATTTTAATTTCTTTATCTAATTGATCACTGCTACTGGTGTCATGACGCATTTCGATGACATCGTCAAATGTATCATCATGCGTTTGTATATTTTCTTTATTTTCTATTTTTAAATTTTCAATTTCAAAATGGGACAAGAATTCTTTGCAATTCTCAATAACTTGTTTTTTTTTCTCTTCAGAAAATTGAAGTAATTTATTTGTGGGAGGAAACAGAAATAAAGCAATTTTGTGGAATTTTGTCACATACGGAAGAATTGTTTGACTTATTTGTTGGAAAAGAGTTGACTTTATATTGAAGACAATGTCACTATCGGACATCATTAACATATAAAAAATAATCCCAGACCTTGCTACGACCTCTTTTCCCCTTTTAACGAATATAGACCGTTCGCCAATTTTTGCTTTATTACAGTGGCCGACTCCTCGATAAGCGATGCGTCGGTTGATGTTAGCTATACAAACGATTTTATTATTATTAATACTATTCTATTTTAAATATTTATAATTCACAACACGTGGACAATTTGACAAATGCTACAATATTATTAAATAAGACGCGCACGCACATAATAATACACAAAATATAGAAAACTTAGACTTACCTCTGCTCTGTCCGAACTCATTTTTCACAATGACAACAAGAAGTATTCACAGTACTCTGAGTTGCAGTTGACAATTTATCGGCTTCATTCAAGCTGTCAACGCATTCATTTCATTCATTTCGATCGGGCGCCTTTAACTCCGAACACATACGAAGTGAATGCAAAGAGAACACGACCAACTGAATGAAATGTATTCTGAATACATACTAAAACGAATGAGTACTGTAAATGCAAACAATATGAATGGTGTTATGCAGTCCTCTAGTGCAACATTGTCACATTAAGCGGCAATGTTTATGCTAGTCTCTTCAAGGCATAAGCATATTCCAAGTGGCATGAAATAAGACCACACAAAAATGCATGGAAACTAACGTCCCCAAAAATGCAGTGTCGGCATGAGGTGAGATACCCGCCTCCCAATTTTACCATCGAAATTTTTAAAAAATATACTGGAAAATATACTAAAAATATACCAAAATAATATACCAAAATATTCTTTGTTTGAAATTATTAGCTTGGCAGCACTTAAGTAGGTTTAGTAGGTTATTGAATACCATTATTATGTCACGGAGTGACATAGCAAATAACTAGTTGCAGCTGCATCTGATTACGCCTTATAGAAGTAAGTCTTTAATAACTTCTGTGTTTTTAATCCGATTGTAACCAAATTTTCAGAGATCATTAAGATGATGATTATTATTGTGTGGTCCGAACGCTTGAAATTCTTTTTTTTTTCGATTTACGGAGGCGGAAGGGGGCGTGGCAAAAATAAAAAACAAACTTGATCTACGTGCAACAATAAGACACACTGTTGCGAAAAATTTGTTGCTCTATCTCTTATAGTGTCTGAGATTTAGGTGTTCATACGGACGGACGGACAGACGGACATGGCTATATCGTCACGGCTGTTGACGCTGACCAGTAATATATATACTTTAAGGGGTCGGAGATGCTTCCTTCTGCCTGTTACATACATTTTCTGTCGCACAAAGTTATAATACCCTTCTACCCTTTGGGTAAGCGGGTATAAAAACTCTTTGTACTTAGACTTAAGCAAGCAGTAAAGATCATAAGTGCAGAACGGACCTATGTCCGATTTCAGTAATAAACTACATCTTAAACTAAAGATTACATAAAGACTAAACTGATGTGTTTCAATGATCAACATACTTCGAAGAACCGCGATTAATTATTACATGGCGACCGTGGCATTAAGTGACGTGATAAACAAAAACACACGATGACAGTTTAAATATTAAACTGAAGTCTTAACACTAAGGGACGTGATAATAATACAATAATACACGATGAAAAAAAAAAAAAAATGCAAAAAAATGGAATTAACCAATGACGAAAAATAAGTAAATACAAACATCCACAGCGACCCTTGGTTTATTGTCCAACGAAGAATGGATGTATATCAGCAAAGTGCTACAAGAAGAAACAAGCCTAGAAAGTGATCTAATAAAAAATGAACACAACAAGGAAAACGAAAGTGACCTAGAAAATGCGCTGAAATGTTTATCGAAGGATGACTGGATAAACATCGGGAAAACAATAATTAACTTAAAACAACAACAAGAAGAAGAAAAAGACAATTAAAAGTGTGGGAGGCAGGCCGTCGCCTACGCCATCGTGAGAAAAGAAAGTGACATCAGCAAATAGTGAAAAGTGTGGGAGGCAGGCTGCCGTCAACACCATCGTTGGAGTTTAAAAAACATACACAAAACTGAAGGAAACTGCATCTATTGTGCTCTTGAGGCGAATCCCAATGAGGGACCTCGCCCACTCACAATAGCTGAGTGACGGGCAATACAGCAACCGCCGCAAAAGAAGAAGAAGAAACGTGGCGGAAGGAGGATACGCATGTTGCAGGATCGTAAACTAGCGAATGATCTAGTACGCACTGTAGAAGGAGAAAAACAAATACACAAATCAAAACTGGAGGATCTGGAGAAACAACTTCGCTGTGAGAAGCCACGCAATTAGAGCTGCATTTATGCCAATGCTCTAATTGCCTTTAAATTTAAACTCTTCTCTAAAGCAGATGCGTGAAAACGCTGCTTTAAAAATACTAACCAATACTAACAAATAATTTCCAAATAATTTCCTTTCAAAATTATTTTTCATTTCCAAATATTTCGTTTCCGAACATTATGTGCGAAATAGTCGTTTTAAACATAATTATGTAATTACACAAATTTTCAACTCTCGCCAAAACAAATTCCATATTGAATTAAACTAAAGATAATACGGCCAATGTCAACATCGTTGATCACACAGAAGATATTCAATCTCTGTGGATATTGCTCCTAATACTGACAAAAGTCACAGTAGCACAGTTTCTCCTTACAATACTTAGCATAATAAGATAATGAAGAAACGCTACATGATTTGGACAGAGTCTAAAGCCAAAAAGAAAAAACAAAAAGAAAAAGGAAATATACATGTCAAATTTCATAATGAGACCACAATAAGAGACCCTCTATTTATAGTGAGAGCAATAAGCGTGTTGAGCCAATTTCATACGTTTATAAGCGTATATGAATTTGAAAAAACGTACATGAATATGTACCAAACAACATATGGACCTCTCGCGCATTGCTCCAAAGAGAAGGGAACTGATGATAATCAACATCCATTATCAAAGTCCGTCTACACCGCTTAATTATATCGTGAATAAGGATATAAATGGATTGGCAGACAATATGAATACAATTAAAATAAATATTATATTTTATATTATATTTATTTGTGCTTTATCCCTTAAATTATATACATTTCACTAAAGCTGATGGTATAATTAGGAATTTACAGAGTTTAGCAAAGGCTTTCAGCTGAAATATTTATTTATTATGTCTAGTTGACTTAGTTTTAGTTTGTTTTATAACAATATTTAGAATTTATTAAGGAAAAACAAGGGAGAAGAAAACCTTAATTGACTTACAACTAACTTAAAAAACTAGGACTTGAAACAAAAGATTGTTAATATTGTATTTTTTATTGAACTTTTTGTACACCTGCTTTTATATGTAGGTACTTAGTGTTTGTGTAATAAGGTAAGTTCATTATTAATTTTAACAGCTTGTTTTGGCATATTTGAAGTTTTTTGATATGAGTTTGAGCACAACTACCCCAAACAGGTGACCCATACATTAATATTGGATTAAAAATTGTTTTAAAAATTATGATCTTATTGGATATTGATAATTTAGATTTACGATTTATTAGAGGGTGCAAATAATTTTCTTAACTTTCCTAATTGTGCAGTTGATGTGGTAATTACGAAATTGCCAAAAAATTTTGAACTATTTTAATGAGGTATATGGGAGTTCCAATCATCTTTAGTTTGTGCAACAGTCCGTCATGCCAAACAGTATCGAATGCAGCCTCAATATCAAGTGTAACCACCCTACAGATTGTTTGGATTGGATACTTTCTTTAATATAATTTCTGAGTTTTAAGGTTGGCAGTATGGAATTTAGACTTTTTCTAAAACCATACTGTACCGTTGGTAGTGTGTTGTGTATGTCCAAAAATTCCATTAATCTCAATTTAATTAATTTTTCCAGAATCTTTGACAATCCGCTTATTGGTCGGTAGCTTTCAGGGTTATCAGGAGGTTTTCCTGGTTTGAGAATTGGAACTATTTTTGCTATCTTCCAATCCCGTGGGAAATAGCCTGCCTGAAGACGGTGATTAGCAATGTTAACAATGTGATTAATGGCGCTTGTAGGAAGGTTTTTTAAGGATATATTGGGTATTCCATCAATTCCAGGAGATTTTCTGGTATGGAGAGCTTGTACAATTGAAAAAACCTCTGGATAAGTGACTCTACAAATTTCTGCGATGTTGCTTGGAGTTTCAGCTATAGATTGTAAAGATATTTTGACTTGGTCAATTGTATTTTGGTTTGAATATGAATGTGTCAGATTATGCTTCAGTTGAAAGACATCAGCAAGAATATTCGCTTTTTCTTTTCCAGAAGCGTATATTTCATCAGCTTTACTTAGACACGGAACAATTTGTTTTCTTTTTTAATTGCTTTGGTTATATTCCAAAAAGGTTTGCTGCATTTATCCAGCTTTTGAAGTTTATTGTTCCATTTTGCATTATTATAAATGAAAAGCTCTTTTCGTATGATGTAATTTAAATGATCACATCTTGCTTTTAATAATGGATGACGCGACCTAATCCATTGTCATTGGATAATATTTCTTGTTTTAAATAATTCAGTTATATGTGCAGGGAGTGTAAGCTTTGAGTGATGTATACGTTTATGAGGGACTGCTTTAAGAAAGGCATAATTGATTACTCTAGTGAAAGAGCCGATTAAATTATCAATATCCACAGTCGAAATCTGTGAGCTGTTGACAACTACCTCTTCAACCATCAGCCTTTCATTTATAATTCTCTTAAAAAGCGCCCAATTTGCCCTTCCCAAAATCGGATATGTTTTTACATTGTGCATAAAATTTGTAGAGTATTTTATAACCACTGGTAGGTGATCAGAGGAAAGCTCTTGCATTACTGCTGGATTAGTCAGCTGTTTAGGGATATTAGTGAGGCATAGGTACAATGTTGATGCTTTTGCTTTATGGTTATGCGGAATATATGTGGGTTGCGTAGGGTACAAAATACTGAATTTTCCTAGATCTGAAAGTTCATTGAGAATTTTGCCCCAGCCATTGGCTCGGGTACACTTCCATGCTCTGTGGCGCGAGTTGAAGTCCCCGCAAATTAGAAAATTTCCATTTATTTGTGAGATCTTAAGGAGATCAGATCTATACAAACTTTTTAAATGATTATGGTCCCAAGATAAATCACATGAACTAGGAATACATTTTGAAGTATTTCCAGCAATGTAAATAGAGTAAATTTTTAGAATGGAATTAGAGTCAGTGTTGATTTGTATACCTACATTTTCAATAACATGACTTTTAATGTAAGGTATTTGTTCATGTTTCAATTTGTTACTAACTGCAATGGCAACGCCGCCTCCCCTACTTTCCTTCCTGTCATTTCTGTAGATAGTGTATTCGGGTATATTAAAACGGTCACCATGAGTCAGCCACGTTTCATTTATAAGTGCTATGTGAATGTGATTATTTTCTCAGAACTTGATCAGTTCTGTACATTTGTTTCTAACGGCACGAGAATTCCATGCCATAATATTCAAATTATCAAGAAAATTATTTGTTTGTGTAAACATACTTAATCGCTAACTGAGAAATTACTTGAAATTGCTCTCCCTTATTGGAGCATTCATTAAGTCTTGTTATTAATTCAGACAATAGAGAATTTATCTCTTCACATGAAAAGAGATTAGTTTCATTTGTGATATTTGCTTTGGGATTAGACAAAATATGAGTATTGGTGAGTGCATTACTATAGCTACCAAAGTTGAGTTGTTGCACTCTCTTAGTTTGAGTAGGCAATGAGATCTGGGGTTGATTTCCAAGGAGAGCAGATGGAGCGATGTGTTGATTTGAATTCCTCATTCCATGAACTTCCAAGTTGTTTCTTCCAATGCGTTGTGATGAGCGTTTGGAAAGTAAATTGAGATAAGAAATTCGGCATGGGCATGTCAGTTCTGTCGATGGATGGTCGCCTTTACAGTTAGCGCATTTTTTCTTCTTTACGTTCATACATTCGGCAGTCTGGTGTGATCCAGCACAATGGGCACATGATGTTTTAACTGAACAATTATTTGATCCATGTCCAAATAGTTGGCAGTTGTAGCATTGAGTAATTTTATTCTGCGATTTCACTTTATACTCCCAGCGTACTTTAGTGTGGTTGACATACATAAAGTTTTTGCGCAGTTCCTTTACTGTGATACTTTTGTTTACGAAATAAACAATGTACAGTAATAATTCATGATCGGACTTAGTTTTCTTTTCCACAATTTTGACTTCGGTGCATTGTAATCCTAGGTTTTGCAGCATGGATTTGACAGTTTCAATTGGTAGTTTATCCAGCCGGATAAAATAGCTTTGCATGGCTTGTTTGATTTAGTATCGTACGTGTAGAACTCACAGTTATGTTCCTTGAGTTGGTTACAAGCTGTATTGAAGCAGTCCATATTTGGTAAAAATATTTTAATTCCAATTGAGATGGTTTTAATAAAGTAATCATCAGTTTTAATTTTACCCATTAGTTCGTGTACAAATTTTGTATTTTGTTTAATTAATGTTATAGAAGGCGGTTTGATTATAATTTCATCAAGTGTGTCCGTTTCAATAGGTATATCATCATTATCATCGTCTAGAGTTTGTAGTGGACGAAAATAATTTGCAAATTGCTTGGAGTTCTGTGTGTTCTGGTGCTCCACTAGTAATTAAAATAAATAAAAATGACATTTGATAAGTCGTACAAATGCGTTAGTTAAAATAGAAATATACAAGAAACAACTCTAAACAGATACGCACTAATATTGGTAGTATGCTTTAATGAGGCACGCCAATTATTAAATAAAAATAAAGGATTGTTGAACAGAGAACATCTGACCCAGGGATCTACACTTCTAAACATGCTTCGAGAGAACTTGTTAACTGCTAAACGCGGGCATAACCTCAAGCTAACGGTTCCAACTATATTTGAGACACCTGTTACAATTGATACAGGTGATACACTATCAGATATAGAAGACCCTGACATAGAACTTAAGAAAGAAGATCTTCACGATCTCACAATTCCAGCGGTAATAACCTTACCCATAGAAGTTCCATAAAACAGTACGAACAAAATAAATGTTAGCCGTCGAGATGATAAACACAAAAGTTATTGGTCCATTATCATATAAAATTGAAAATGAAAGGAACATTTCAGGAATAATAACCGTACTAAATGCATCAGTCAAGGGCGAATCGCCCGATATCTTTAAAGCAAAACTATTCAATACACAATACACGCGGCAAAACTGCAGCACAATATACTACAGAAAATGAAAAACTACGTAGGTCGCTTGAAGCTGAGTATATAGATGACGGTCTAGACTGTAGTAATGCAGATAAATTTGCAACATAAGAAGTGATATCTGCCATGATCAAAAACTGTGAACATGGTAGAATCAAAACCATATTAGAAGCAGGAAATTTCAACACCATGAATAATGTGATTAAAAACTACATACACTGCAGCACAGAAATTACCGGCAATACCAACAGTGTCCTTTCCATCAAGGGTAGAGGATACAATAATAGAGGCAATAATTTCTGAGGAAATTACCACAATAGAGGTAATGGCCGAGGTCATTATAACAATAACAGAGGCCGAGGTGGTTACCGCGGAGGATATAGAGGACGCGGCGGTAACCAGAATTATAACCAAGGTGGAGGATACCAGAGGGGTGACCAAAATCAGCCAAATCATAATTATAATAATTAGAACAATAGCAGACCCCCTTGAGCAACGACCAACAATAAACATATACAATATCAATCTCAATCTTAGCATATTTGTTAAACCTGAGTACCAATTCGATGGTAGCTCACCTAATACACACTGGTGTATACATTCCGTTACTAAAATGTAAGAATAATAAAATAGAAAATTTAAATACAGACAATATCACAAGTTATGACATACTTGGTATGTCTTCAAATTTTGTTAATCTATTATCGACCGATTTCCAATTGGGTACGCATAATAAGTGCAGTCTGACAACTCGATCCGCTGCACCATTCTTATCAGCTGTAATTAATTAATTATACTAAGGTATTAATATACTAGATGCACTAACTAGTATCTAATTAGCAACCTTGTCAAAACTACTGCAGGTGACCTTTTTGACTAAGTGGCAACCTTGCAAAAGTTTAATCGCATCGAATCGAATCCTTTCCTGCATTTACAAGGCTTCACCTACGGATCTTCAGCGCCTCGGATCAACTGAGGAGGAATCAGTGAAGAAGCACCACTCGCTATATTAAGATAGCTAATAGCGCAACTACCTAAGCACCGCAAACATGGACCCCCAATAGGATTGATGAATCCCACCTAATATGTTCTAATAAGCATCTTTTGGACTTCGTAATAAAGGCTGCCTATGCATTCTTCTGGCATACTGAGCGCCACCTGGAAAAAGTTAATTTCAACCTCAAAGGGGCCATGGATAACCTGGATGCTTTTTCTAATTTTTGAATTCTTATCGAAAGTTTATATAAAATGCAGAAGTAGTAGAGTAACATAAATTTAATTTAAGATAACTAATCATTTGTATAATATTTCAACTGGTACGGTACGTAAACAAATGAAGTTCTAGCTGTTGCATATATCATACTCTAATCCTCATTTGGGAAGTTCTAACAGCTCATCCGGAATCTTCAAGCCTGTCGACATCGGTCTTGCTCATCAAATTGTAATTATCTGTCAATTAACCACGTAGGAATGGCATAGCCATTAAATATAAGTATATATATCACAGCTAGCAATAACGCTAAACCCGTATAAGTTTGAATCTATTGAAACAATTAAGTTATGATAGTCTAAAAGAATTGTAAATTTATTAGAAATAAAAGAAAATTTATCATATAGAAGTTAAAACTACTAAAGCTGAAAGCCCTTAATATATTAATTTTCCTTTATTTTATAGCTGCTTTTTATTGCTGTCTCTCAAAATGGAATTGAGTTCCATAATAAATTAACACATTTCCCATTTATAATGAATTAAATTAACTTTTTTCTTATTGGGCACTGATTAGCAACTCACATCCAAGCTAAGGTCACAAGGGTAGAATCATGTATTCTACAGGTTGGGAGGATATAGATTTAGGAACTATTCCATCTTAGGTTCCAATTTATTAAGTATATCTCATAGTTCGTCCGATTATTCAGGTTTTACTGCCCAGTTATATAACACTTACATTGTCTACGATTTCTTCATTATGACTCGACTTGATATCGAATGATTTTAGCAGCGCCGACAAATTCCCCACTTTCCCTGAGCACGGCCAGAACCGTAGTAGACAGAGGGGCTGCTTTTATTCAAAACAACACCATACACGTTACAGGAGATATAATTAAAAAATGGCGACCAACGTGGGGCCCACGATTCTTGTTTGAGTGAAAGTAAAAATTTCTAATCATAGCTCCACGAATTCCAATTTCCCATCGTTAACTAACTACTAGCAGACCTCGAGGTGATAGCACTCACCCGACTGGAACCGTCCCCAGAACTAGAGAAGCAACAAAATCCAACTTTCGAAATGCTACCGTTACTAGGCAACGAATGAGATCGAATCTTACAGATAATGCAGTTCAAAATTGAAGATCAAATTCACGAAATTATTTCTAATAATTTCTAAAGTTACAGAACTATACTAGCAGCTTCTCTAACTGACCAAATCATTGCCACCGTGGGTAATTTATATTTATCTTTGTACGATTTTACATTTCAACAGAAAATCGTACGCTGCAGCAGATACCGAGACGCTACCATCAGTATCAATAGAAAGGCAAAGATACGCTGTCAACCAGGCGACAAGGACTTCATCTAAAATTGTCAACCAGGTGACAAGAACTCCTTCTTGAAGTTGTCAACCAGGCGACAAAGGACTCCATTTGGAATTGTCAACCAATTGGAACCTTTCAGGATCAAGCAGCGAAATTTAGCTGCTTACGCATATACGTTCATTAAGAAAAAGATAACATTTTGTTTTGGTTTATAAAGAACACGGTGTGAGTCGAGGCACATCATTAAAAATCACCTCATAAAAGTTCGATATAAATAAAAAAATAAAACAAAACAAGAAATCTTTTAATGGCATCCTCAAGCATAAACAGTCTGCTGACTCATCAGCTGAACATTGGCAAGGAGATCCAGAATTTGATAAGGAATTTCAAGAAGGATCCTGCGAACGATAAACCAACGCTAAATACTTCAGCGATAGAATTTCAGCGTTGGAAAATTATGAACAGCAGTTCCAAGCAAATGAACAAAAGATTCAGTCCATTTTGCAAGGAACAAGTTTGGACCACGAATACTTCACTGAAAAATATTACGATGGAATACATAAAATCGTAATTGAATAAGCGGAGTTATTCAAAGGCCACAAGCATATCGTGGATGTGGATACAGCATCTAATATGTCAATAGACGAAATTGAAATTCAACGCATGATTCGGGAACAACGAGTTTTGTTCGATAGTCTTGGGCGCATCATGAACATGATGAATAAGGAAAATCAAGCAGGTTTCAAACCAATAATAGCACAATATTGGAATGATATTAAAAATAGCCATGTGAAAATTTATAAAAGGTTTGCAGACCCAGTGAGTCTCGGTTACAACCCGTCACATTACTTGACGGCCGAGATTGCTGTACACGCAAACTAAGCAGCATGTAATGTGAACACCGCACAAGTGATGGTACCTGCAGTACCATCATCAGCAGCACTTCCATTACCAAAGGTCTCCATTCCTAAATTTGATGGAGACTACTTAAAGTGGCAACAATTTCATGACATGTTCAAGAAAATGATTCATGTAGCCACGACAATACCCATCATTCAAAAGATGTGGTATTTAAAAAACCATGTAACTGGCAATGCGGAGAGGCTAATTCGCCACCTTTCCCTAACGGAGGGAAATTACAACACAGCATGGAATATGCTAGAAGAGCGCTTCAATAATAAAAGAGTGCTCAGTACATATATCATTCAAAAATTACTAGATCAACCAACAACGACTAGTAATGATGCCAATTCTGTAAAAGGAATGCATGATAATAAAAAGTAAACATTATCAGCACTCAATATCATTGGTATACAGACAAACCAATGGGATCCACTTCTTCTCTGCAGTTTTACGAAGAAGTTAGATCGACAGAATCACGTTTTGTATGAACAGTCCATACAAAACACAAAGCAAACTCAGTCAATTAATGAGTTTTCAGCCTTAATGGATCAACGGTTCCTGACACTGGAAGCCATTATCTCGGATAAAGGCAAGATTAAACAAAACACATGTGCTTCAGCTGGAGCTGAACACAAATTTGTATGCTATTTTTGCAATAAACAAAATCATAGCATTTATAAATGTAATGATTTCTTGAAGCGGACAGCATCAGAACGTTTAAATTGGGTACAAAAACAGAAACTCTGTACAAAGTGTTTTCAATAAGAACATTCTGCACAATCTTGCCCAAAAAGGGACTGCTTCAAGTGTAATAAAGGCATAATACACTATTACAATTAGAAGCAAATGTTGAAAGTACAACAGCTGCAATCGCAAGTGGAAAGCAGGCAAATTATATTCTGCTAGCCACTGCCAGAATTATCATAAAGGGCAATAATGGACAAGAGGCTGAATTTAGAGCACTACTAGACTCAGGATCGCAAATAAATGCCGTCTCGGAACGTGCAGTTAAGATTTTAGGATTGAAAACAACACACTGAATGCTAAAAATCAATGGCATTGGAGGAAAAGCTCACACATCCAATGCACGCGTTAATGTAATGCTAAAATCGAATTTTGGAGATTTTAGTTCCAGACTAGAAGCAATAGTATTGCCTAACATTGTCAATGACCAACCAACACGGAACATCTGTGCTGATAAATGGAAATTACCACAAAATTTTACTTTGGCAGATCCATACTTTGGAAAACAAGGAAAGATAGATGTTCTCCTAGGTGCTGAGCACTACTTCGAGGTTTTAAACAAAGGACAGTTGTCTTTAAAAGGCGGACTACTCAAGCTACAAAATACCAAACTTGGATGGATCATCGCGGGAAAGGTGTAACAAAAGGCATCATCGTCATCAACATGTGCTACGCTTACTGAAGAAGAGAAGGTGGACGAATAATTATCCAAATTTTGGGAACTGGATAATCTTCAAACAAAGCTACCATGCTATTCGCCAATGGATAAGGAATGTGAATGGCAATTTGATCAAAACCTTCAAATTGCTAAAGACAACCGATTGATTGTTCGACTGCCATATGTGGAAGATGCATCAGAGTTGGGGGAGTGACATAGCGTCATGAAGATTTATATCATTAGAGAAACGTCTTCAAAATGATGCAACTCTGAAACAAGGATACACTCAGTTTATGAAGGACTATGAAGAGTTGGGACACATGAAACAAGTTCCACGCACACATATACCAAAGGAGCACTACTTCATACCACATCACTGTGTTCTTAAACCGGAGAGTCAGACTACCAAATTAAGAGTGGTATTTGACGCGTCAGCAATAACTTCTACCGGAAAATCATTAAATGATATCTTACACAAGGGACCACCAACGTTATTCTCTATACTGCTGAGATTCAGAACACACAAATATGTGCTTACAGCCGATATAGAACAAATGTATCGACAAATATGAATGAACCCTGAGGATCAGCCTTGGTGTGGACTAGGAGGAAACATCTGCACGTGGATACCGCAGGTCCCGAGCATATTGTGCGTTCCTCGACGAAAGATCTTCATTAGGGAAGCAGAGCATCTTTTGTCTAGCTAGGGAGAGCCTATGGGCACAAAAGACCTCCATGGTCGCAGTGCCTCGCACCTTCTCTGTTGGGAGACTCCCTTTTACAAATAATAATAATAAACTATTGTTTTCGGGAGTCATGGAGGATGGATATGAGGCAACTATGGTTCGGGCCTTCGACTGGGACTCCTGTTCCCTTCGACCGATTCTGTTCCCTATTTCTGGTTCCATTTTGCGCTCGTCGTAAGGCAAAACAGCACGCGATTTTTTTATTTATGTTATTATTGGTTTGAGCCTGAGTTGAAACGGTTATGTTTCATTTACCCACCCCATTGCCAACACACATGAGCCGGAGACCAGCGCGTGCTTACGTACCGTCAACTAAATAACAACTGCTCACTCGTCATACGTTGTATGCTACAAGATGCTTCCTTCTGTCTGTTACGTACATTTTCTGTCGCACAAAGTTATAATACCCTTCTACACTTTGGGTAGGCGGGTATAATGTAAATATATTCTTAGTCAGCGTCAACAGCCGTGACGATATAGCCATGTCCGTCTGTCCGTCCGTCCGTATGAACACCTAGATTTCAGAGACTATACGACCAATATTTCGGGATAGTGTGTCTTATTATTGCACGCAGATCAAGTTTGATTTAGTTTTTGGCGACGCCCCTTTCCGCCCCCGTAAATCGAATAAAACCGAATTGCAAGCGTCACTATCTAAATAATCTCTGAAAATTTAGTTGCAATCGGATAAAAAACACAAAAGTTATTAAACAATTTCTTTTATAAGGCGTAATAAGGTGCAGCTGTACTTGGTAGTTATTGTTAAGTGGCATATTAATGGTATTCAGTAAACCCAATAAAGTGCCGCGAATCTAATAATATCGAACAAAGAAAATTTTGATATATTTTTAGTATATATATTTAGTATATTTTTCAGTATATTTTTGAAAAATATATTTTTATGGTAAAATTGGATGGCGGCTATCTCACAGTCGAGCAAACTCGACAGTAGCTTTCTTACTTGTTATTCATTTCATTTCATTCATGGGCATCCCCTATTTAAACATTTATAATCTTAATGATACACAACCTGAGCGAAAAGAGTCGATAAGTGATTTAGGTTTGAGCCTGGTTCGTCCTATTCTTGAGTATGGATCTAATATCTGGTTTCCCCAGTATAGGGTTCATCAAGGTAGGCTTGAATCAGTGCAGAAACAATTTCTTCTTTTTGCTCTTCGTAGTCTTAGCTATCCCACTATCGATACGAACGAAGTAAACTTACTTAACCTGTCTTCTATTTCTGACCGTAGAACTTTGCTAGGTGTAGTGTTTCTACATAGACTAATTATTGGTGAAATTGAGTCAATGCAGTTGACAAGCCAGATTAGCTTCCTCTCTTTCTTTTCCGTTGTAGTACTAACTATGCTAGTCATAATTCGTTTTGTTTTTGATGTGTAAATTACAATAAATTTCCTAATGTGATTTGTAATACTAATACTCTTTTTAAGATGAAAACCTCACTACGCCCATAATTAAAAAGCTAATAAAAGTTGTTACTGTATACAAGGGGTAGGAATGAAATTTGACCTTCGGAGCAATCGACACAATGTTTTAAACATGTATTCAAATTTTACCGTTACGGCGCGAGGCTCGCGAGTCATGACCAAAGCAGTGGAAATTGTAGCCATCAGAAATGGTAGCGACGGGCTTGGGCGCTTCTGTTAGCAATAACGAGACAAAACAACCAGAGTAATAAGCAAGAAAAGGACAGAAAACAACGTGGCGGCGATCGTCGCTCCAGACCGAAAGTAGAGTGGGAATGTTGTTCTTGTTTTGTGTGCTTGCTCTTTTGAGAGCATCGATAGAGTTCTTCCTCTTATACGGTCATTGCTCTGGTTAGGGTAAAATCTAATGCGCAATTTGCTCCATCAACGGTCGACTAGACCGAGGGAATGGCCTTCATTTCTAGATAGCGGAGCAAGCTTATACATAAAACAATAAACAAACAGATATGTACACTGCGCGTCATCAGGTTAACGCCCCATGAATTGCTATATTTCATCTTCTGTTATCTATTTTGCTATTGCAATTTCGTTAATGTTGTTGTTGTTTGTTCACCAGTATTCTGTCTCTCTTTGAGAGTACAAAAAAGCGCGGGGGAAGAAAAAGTGTTTTGCATCATTAGATTATCGCCCCCCAAATGCAGTTTTCAATATCTTTCATAAATTGAAAGGCACAGCAACAAAAATTTGTATGCTGATCAATTGAAAACATTTATTTAATGTAATGCAAATAATGGGAAGAGGAAAGGTGTTATCTTCGCAGGAAAAATCCAATTACAGCTTTCATATGGAAAGAATCGTGTCATTACCGATGCAGATCGCAGGTTCATACTCCGAAATGCTTCCAACTCCCACGACTCCTAATGCAAAATTCGAGAAAAAAGTGGTGTAAACGGGAGCAAATCGACGATTCAAAAAGTGATTGAGAAAGCTAAGCATTTAAGAAGACAAAAAATGAAGAAAAAATCGCCTCTTAATAAGTCGCGAAAAGATGGACACCTTAGTTTTGCTCAAACAAATGACTTGGTCTAAGGAATGGCAATTCGTCGAATTCTCAGATGAAAATAAATTTAATCTGGAGGGACCCGATGGCTATAGTTGTTACTACCACGATTTGTGAAAAGAGGAGCATCTTTTGGATCGCTTACACAGCCGGGTCGGATGTGTTATGGTATGGGGCGCCGTATCCTATTATGGTAAAAAATTAAAAAATTACATAAAATTAAGGTGAAAGATTATATTGTAATTGCGTATTAAAAACGGCATTTCCGTTTATATACCCGGCTACCCAAGGGTCGAAAGATATTATAACTTTGTGCCGACCGAAAATGTATGGCAGAAAAAAGCATCTCCGACCCCATAAAGTATGTATATATATTCTTGGTCAGCGTCAACAGCCGTGACGATAAAGCCATGTCCGTCTGTCCGTATGAACACCAAGATCTCAGAGACTATAAGAGAGAGAGCAACCAAATTTTTGGGAAAGTGTGTCTTATTATGATTATTATGATTTTGGCCACGCCCCTTTTCGCCCCCGTAAATCGAACAAAACCGAATTGCTAGCGTCATTTTAAACCTACAATGTTCAATTTTTGTACGCACAATACTAATCACCATCTTAATGATCTCTGGTTACAATCGACTAAAAAACACAGAAGTTATTAAAAAATTACTTTTATAAGGCGTAATCACTTGCAGCTACACCTGGTTAGTTGCTATGACACTCCGTGACATAATAATGGTGTTCAATAAATCCAATAAAGTATCGCCAAGCTAATAATTTCGAACAAATAAAATTTTGGTATTTTTTTAGTATATTTTTGAAAATTATAATATTTTAATGGTAAAATTGGATGGCGAGTATGTCATAGTCGAGCAAACTCGACAGTAGCTTTCTTACTTTTTTAACCCTTGTGTTCAAAGCGAAAATGTAAATGTTCTGAATTGGCTACCATACTCCCCTGACCTAAATATAATAGAAAACGTGTGGGGATGGTTGGCTAGGAAGGTGTACGATTAATCACGGAAATAAAATTCGTTTGGTCAATGATTACATTAGATTATATACAAAAATTTTTTAAATCTCTTCCCAATCGAATGTGTGAAGTCCTTGTGAACAAAAGAGGGACGACACATTAATTAATTAATTAAAAATAAAAATTTAAAATTTTCAAATTAAAATGTAGAATTGTTAAGTTTAATTTTTTTTCGAAACTAATCGAACATACTTAAATTATCATAGTGGGCGCTATCCAAACTATGATGACCAAACTTTTATTTACGCATTAATGAGTTGTTTTTCTTTTTCAATTAAATAAAAATCTGTTAAAAACCAATTGCATCCCGTTTTCACTTTGTATTTAAAGATTTAATCAAAGTATGACGGAAAAAATTTTTCAAAGCTCTAGCTTAAACACTCTGCACAATATCTTACATCAAAAAGCATGCTCAGGGGGGCCTTACCTGATCACGCGCAGTGTATATACATTCATATAAAATGGCAGAGTCCGCTAAGAAATATGTTATTAGTGTGTCCGTGCGCTCTTGCCTTTTCTCTAATTTGGTTGCTTACGTCTAAACTGATGCTTGCCTTGTATTGACAAGGGACTGATGCTATCTCACTTCCACTTACACGCCTTTAAATGCCTAATGAATTTGGTAAGCTAACTCATTCCTTAACATATTTTATATTTTTGGTTCGATGTGAAATTTGAAATACAGATGTAAAATATCACATTTTTAATAATTGTTGGCTTTGGTCACTTCTCTTAAATTAAGAAGCAGATCGAATCTTGAAAATAAACTTCATCTGTATACGGTTTATTCGAGCCTACTACACCAAATATAGAAGTGTTTGCTTTAATTGATCCTGAGCTATAAACCTTCAAACAGATGGACAAGGAATAGGAACAAAAGATTGGTCATCGATTTTAGAAAACTTAACGAACAGACTATACCAGACAGGTTCCCAATGCCTAACATTGCCATGATATTGGCCAACTTAGGTGAAGCTAAATACTTTACCACGTTAGACCTTAAATTTGGTTACCACCAGATCTATCGTGCAGAGCACGACCGCGAGAAAACGTCATTTTCGGTTAACGGAGGCAAATACGAATTCTGCCGACTGCCTTTTGGGTTAAAAAATGCTGGAAGTATTTTCCAAAGAACAATAGATGACGTTCTGCGAGAGCAAATAGGAAAGACGTGCTATGTGTATATAAACGATGTAATAATTTTCTCGGAAAATGAATGGGATCATGGTAAGCATATTGACTGGGTTCTAAAATACCTCTGTGATGCAAACATGAAAGTCTCCAGGGAAAAGACCCATTTTTTTAAAGAAAGCGTAGAATACTTGGGCTTTATTGTAACACAGGGCAGAGCCAAAATGGACCGTGAAAAAGTACGCGCTATACGAGAATTCGAGGAACCGAAGAGTTTATTCACAATTATGTGTTTTTAGAGCTTGCTAGTTACTACAGGCTCTTTTTTAAGGATTTTAAGAGGCCCTTTAACTTAACAACAGATGCTTTCGCGTATGGCATCGCGGCTGTGATTTGACAGGAAGGCAAGCCAATTACTATGATTTCTAGAACCCTAAAGGAATGCGAGACAAATTATGCCACCAAAGAGAGGGAGCTACTCGCTTAGTATGGGCACTTGGCAAGTTGCAGCAATATCTGTATGGGACACGTGACATTAATATCTATACAGATCACCAGCCCTTAACTTTTGCGGTCTCAGATAGGAATCCGAATGCCAAAATCAAGAGATGGACAGCTTTCATTAATGAGCACAATGCAAAAATTTTTTACAAGTCCGGTAAAGAAAACTTTGTGGCTGACGCGCTTTCGCTCCAAAACAATAATACTATGCAAAATGAGATAGAGTCCGATGTTGCCACTATACACAGTGAGCTATCGTTGACCTACACTATCGATGCCACAGATAAGCTGCCTAATTGGTTCAGGAACCAGATAATTGTGGAAGAAGCACAGTTTCCGTTGAAACGCACGTTCGTACTTTTCCGCGAGAAAACCAGGCTCACCATATATTCCACTCGGGATGATAAAGCTCTCCGTGAGCTAAAGCAAGTGGTGCAACCAGATTTAGCATATGCAATTGCAATCTCCACACTTTGGCTTATATACAAGACGAATTGGTAAGTGCCTTTCCGGCAACTATATTTTGGAATTGCAAAAATCTGGTAGCTGACATTACTGACCGAAACGAACAAAGAGAAATAGTTAAAGCCAAGCATAGTCGCGCCCATAGGGCTGCACAGGAAAATATTAAACAAGTCTTTTTCGACTATTATTTCAAAAAAATGTCCAAGCTGGTAACGGCAGTAATAGCCAACTGCAAGGTATGCACTAGAGCCAAGTATATCAGGCATCCAAAAAAACAACAGCTCGGTGTGACACCGGTACCAACATATGCCGGCGAAATGCTGCACATTCATATTTTTCCACTGATAAAAAACAGTTTTTAACGTGTATTGATAAGTTTTCCAAGTTTGCCATCACGCAGCCAATAGTATCTCGAACGATTACAGATCTTAAGATCCCAATTATGAAACTCGTAAATTCCTTTCCCAAAACCAAGACAATATACTGTGACAATGAGGTAGCATTCAATTCGGAAACTATCACCTAAAACCAGTTCTGGATTGATGTGGTCAATGCGCCCCCGATGCATAACTCATCAAACGGATAAGCAGAACGCCTCCACAGTCCCTTATCAGAAATAGCGAGGTGCCTTAAATTAGAGAATAAATTTGAAGACACTATTGAGCTTATAATGCAAGCGACCGTTAGGTACAACCGTTCGATTCATTCGGTTACCGGGTAAAAACCGATTAAAGGGAAACATTAGGAGCACAATAACTAACGCTCAGCAGTCACAGCTAGATCGGAATAATGCATCAAGGCAAAACGGAATCTTTGAAGTAGGGGAGAAGGTATTTGTAAAAAGTAATAAAAGATTGGGCAACAAGCTAACCCCTCTGTGTTCTGAAGAGACCATTCAGGCAGACCTAAGAACGTCTGTTCTTATTAAAGGAAGGGCGGTTCATAGGGACAACCTGAGATAGCTACTATTATTGTTTTTTCTTTTCATAAATTTTAAAATTATATACCCAAGGTAAGAACAGTATTTAAGAAAAAAAGGGAAAAAACTTATAGGATAAATTCTTCTGTTGCAGGTTCGTGGGCATCGTTTTTACACTTTTCTCAATAGTGAATGCGCGGATCACCGACTACTCACACTCCAATTACATTCCCGTTATAGATGGAGAAGTAATGGTATGGGAGCAGCGTAGCTATTTAAGACACTCAAGCAACCTTACAGAGTTCGCCTCGATATTGTGTGGCGTACACATACATATGTATACATGACGAACACTGTATTCAGTGTGCAACATTGTCACATTAAGCGGCAATGTTTATGCTAGTCTCTTCAAGGCATAAGCACATTCCAAGTGGCATGAAATAAGACCACACAAAAAATGCATGGAAAACTTACGTCCCCAAACGTGCAGTGTCGGCATGTTTGACATCTCAACGCTAATCTTTAAGATATAATTTTCTTATGTGACCAAGAGCGATGTCTCTGCCGACGGAGATGCTGCCGGCTGAGACGCTTCGCCATGGTATAACAACTCTTTGTACTTAAACTTAAGCAAGCAGTAAAGATCACAAGTGCAGAACGGACCTATGAAACAACTACATTTTAAACTAAAGATTCCATTAAGACTAAACTGATGTGTTTCAATAATCAACAAACTTCGAAGAACCGTGATTAATTATTACAATTGGACGAAACTGACAGATTGAAAAATGTATTCCCCCATTCGCATATGCGAAAGCTTTTAGACATAGATATTGAACACGCCAGAAACTTTTTGTCCGCTTTAAAAGTTCACCACCGTATAGCCAGGAGTATAGACCTTTTGGGTACTGTATTAAAAGTAGTGGCAGGATCACCAGATGCGACAGATTTTGAAAGAATTAGAATGACTGAGTCCTAACTCATCGAGTCCAATAACAGACAAGTGGTGATTAACACCATAGCACAGAAACGCAAAAATGAGCTTACCGAAACAGTAAATGAAATACTTAAAGAAAGAAAAGGGGATGTCACAGACATACCCCACCATTATGAGTCATTATTGGTAGGGAATAGGATGCTAATTTCGGAAATTCAATGTTTAATGTTGTCCATCTCTCTAGCTAAATCTAATAACATATAATAAATCCTATTATTTTTGATCACGACGACTTAATTGAACATTAACCGTTCTAATTGGGCATCCCACAGAGGTGCCTGTAGTCAACCTAATGGAAGTATATAATATAAAGATCTTCTAGTCCGACAGCATACTGATTGATTACCCCCAAATAAAGTTCATTTGCAAGAAGGTAACAATTTTCCCCGTGGCACACAAAAACATCATTCTCCAGCTGACAGACGACACCGTGGCTGAATGCACCAACGGAATTGTTGCTGTCACAGACTGTGCGACCACCAGCTACACGTCATTCTGCAAACTGAGATGCCATAAAACCTGACCAGCGGCACACAGGAGGCACAGCTCTCTGTCAGACTCAGGTCAGCAACCTTAAGCCAATTACATTGATGGACGAGGGTACAATAATCATCAACTATCTTCCGGCACGAGTCAGTGCAGACGATGGCCCATAGATACCGGTACGCAGCACGAACTTAATAACGTTTTAGCGTTTAGCCATCATAAACGGGACTAAGCACATAAATCACAAGTTGGCATTAACTAAGACGCTAGGAGTAGCTACATCTCCATTGTTGCACCGGATGAACGAGCATAACCTCCGAGTCATACAAGAAGTTAAGGATCATGCAGAAACCCAATGGTCGCCCAAGGTCTGGTTTATAGCCGGAATAGGAATCAGCCTGATCTGAGAAGAAGACGGGCATCGAGGGAGATTCAACAACTCATGGATTCATATGGCGTACACCGGGACGGCGCATCTTTAAGGGAGGAGCAGTTATCAAGTAACCCACGCACTCAGAATGCTCAGACCTCCCAGGGCATAGTGCTGATGCTGGAAGACTGCAAATCGGTGCAAGAACAGCCGCCATTGCGCTGACTGAACACATTAGAGAGGCAGTGCCATGGTAGCGCTGATGCAATATGCTAACAAGCCAATGCCCGAGCAACAAAGTCATCAATGGTAATTTGAGTCTTGCAATGTGTCACAAGAGTAGTGTTATGATTATGCTGAGTCGGCTAGTCGACTATGACTCTGTTGCTAATGCTCCCACATTCTTTAGGCTAGCTGCTAAGTAAGTTTGTATTCTGGCTTTAGTTAAGTTCTGGATTTGAATAAAGGCACAGCATACGCTGTCCCACATAACTCCGGCATAAGCCGTTTATCTTATTACTATTGTTATTTATTACTGAGCCCAAGGCCAGTAAGTAAAGAAGACAGTCCTTCTCACCATATATATAAAAAAACTCAATTCAATACACCTGGAGGATCCATGATCCATCTGGAGAGCTTGAATAACCTATATCTGGAGGATCCACGAGGAAATCTGGAGAATTTAAATAACTTACATACGCCACTTGTGCACACTGCGAGAAATACGGAGTTCGTTAGTTTTTTATGATGAACAGTTTATATTTTCAGCTTATTAGGCATGTTGAATTATACCTTCTACAATTATTTAATAGATATGAAGAAAATAAAATAACGGATGAAAAACTGGATTAATTAAAATATCATTTAAAAAAACAACATTTTTTTCACTGCACTTACAGCTCTGCTGACTGCTGCCCCTTTCCTGTCACGCTTGCGGCTCTACCACATTCTTGTTTCTTGTTCGCGATGCTCGCGCTCCAATTAGTCTATCACTACATCGTCCCTCTTATTGTCGGACTTTCTTGCATACTGATATATCATCCACAAATTTGAATAGATGCCTCGGGCCTTTGCTATTAGTTGTATTGAACTTATTTTTGTACATTTTGTACATTATCGGTTGAAATTATTTAATGGTTTTAAGAAACGCTAGTAGGAGTTTCAACGAAATACATTAGGTACTAATTCATTTATTTCTGGCCTTTTCCTGGTTTCTCATGGTTACACTTTTCGATATAGCTTTTCTTGGTATAAAGTTTTCCAATGTAATTTTTGGATAATGGATTTAAAAAATTCATGACCGTTTGCGTATGTCCAAATATTCTTGATCAGCATCAACAGCCGAATCGATATAGACCTGTCTGTCTGTTGGCCACGCCTATTTCCGCCTCTGTAAAACACTAAAAACACATTCACAGCCACAATAATAGACCTACAGCGTTTGTGAAGAATCATAGCGCGGACGGTGAAAATTTCATTAAGATCGGACGACAAAAATGGAAGATATAGAAGTTGTAAAAAAGTAAGAAAAAGTAATACACTTAGCCCAAGCGACCCGAGTTCAAATAACATAAATATACATATCTAAAAGTGTGTTGTTGTACAACACATAATAACATAACATTTAAATATTTTATGTTTTTTCATATGAATATGACAATTTGACTTAATAACACTATGTTTGCGGTCATTGATCAAGATGTTTGTTCAGAGAGAAGTTGTGCCATCCGCTGTTTGGCAGACTACGGGTTCGATTCCCGGGCGATGCGATGTTAAAAGTCAATTTTTTTACACAATTAATAACTATAATTTTTATTCATTTTATATTTTTTTTTATGCTCTAACTTACGCATGTACACTTAAAATACATTATTTGTATTATCAAAGCATGACTGTAGCCGGACGTACTTGTTGTTTCTGAGGTCGAAGGTAAGGAGTTGAATAATGTTAAATATTATAGCTTTTGAGGCCACATTCATGGAAATCCGCAATTTTTATGCGTCACTTTTAGTTAATAAGAAGCATTTAGGTAAATCTTCCGTTTTAGCTTCTTAAAACTGTTGTGAGCTTGCAAAAATTACATAGTCTCAAATAAATCTACTGTAATAACTTGACAAACATAAGAAAGAGCGTAAATTTTTCAAAAGTCTTGGAATTGGTAAGTATAATATATCCATAACTTTATCTGGGCTGATTTTCAATCTATCAGTAGAAAAAGGCAATCTTAGAAAATCAGCTTCGGTTCTAAAAAAAACTCACATTTGACGAATTGGATCAATATATTAACAATTAAATTCTGAGTTATATTTATTGTCTCCAAATTATGTGATTGATTTTCAGTTATCAGGGATAACCTGCATTTGCGAAATGTTAATTTTTTGGGACTATTTACATTATGGTGACTATAAATGGCTTATAAAACTAACCCTTATAGTTTTTGTAACATCAGTACTTAATGTAGAACGGAGTGGCTAATACTAATGTACCGGCTTATCCAATGATGTTCTTATGTTACATATTATTAATAATGGTAAGGGAGTCTCCCAAAAGAGAATGGGCATCGCACTGAGACCATGGTGGTCTTTTGTGCCTATAAGGCTCTCCCTAGCTAGACAAAAGCTGCTACGCTTCCCTAATGAAGCAGAGCAGATCTTTCGTCGAGGAACGCACAATATGCTCGGGACCTGCGGTAGCCACGTACAGATGTTTCGTCCTAGTCCATACCAAGGCTGGACAGTCGCACAGAATGTATCTGGTTGTCTCATCGTCTTCTTTGCAGAGTCTACACTCAGCACACAGTAGTTGCGTTGACCAGGCAAACACACTATGCATAATATCCGAACAAGCAGCGGAATGGCGTGCCCCGCTGTATCTTCTGTTCATTGATTTCAAGAAGGCATTCGATTCAGTAGATAGAGCGGCGATATCACCACTGCTCTTCAACATCGTGGTCGACGAGATAATGAGTGACGTGTGCAAGTCCAAGCGTGGAATCACGTGGAGCCTCACTAGACACCTTGAGGACTTGGACTATGCATATGACATCTGTCTAGTCTCTCATAGATTCTCGGATATCCAGCATAAAGCAGATGATCTCGCCACACTAGCCAGCAGAGTTGGACTCGAGATAAATGTAGCCAAAACAAAAGCAATGCGCTTCAACTACTCCAACCAAGGAAACATCACCATACATGGGAAACAAATTGATTATGTCAACAGTTTCCCATACCTTGGCATCATTATCTCCAGCAATGGAGGAGTGGATGAAGATGTCTCGAGTCGACTTGCCAAAACCCGTTCAGCATTTGGGAGACTCTACCGCATATGGAGAAACCGGCAGATAAGTCAGCGTACTAAACTTCGGATATTCAACGCGTGCGTAAAGTCCATTCTGCTATATGGTAGTGAGACATGGCTGACCACCAAGAAAATAACGCAAAAACTGCAAGTATTCATTAACATATATCTGCGAATAATATGCGGAATATTCTGGCCAGTCCAATGCAGAGCTGTGGCGCGTTACTGGTGAGTCTCCTATACATCTCCAAATCGGGAAGCGAAAATGGCCATGCTCTCAGAAGGAACCCAAGCAGTATAGTCCGAATGGCACTGGACTGGAACCCCCAAGGAATTAGAAGAGTTGGACGGCCAAAGGCAACCTGGAGACAGACAGCCCTTTTAGAACTGACCCAAATTCGAACAATATGGGATATAGCGAAACAGACAGCACAAAACAAAGTTCGATGGAAAGCTCTGGTACAAGCCCTAAGTTTCCAAGTGGAATAAACAAAGGAAAAAAAAAAAAAAATTTCATTGGACGACCCTTTGGCCAATACTTTATGGAGCCTCGCTGCCTCTGGCAACGATTATATGCTACCACAGTAGCTGCGCCATGTATCGCGTTTAGCTCGTCTAATGCTTTTGTTGTAGTTGGTGAGACGTCCCCACTAGCACGGTTAGAATTAGCCTTATTAAAAAAGCTTCTAACACTCCTTCTAAGTACAGCCAGTTCCTCATTCCACCATGGAATTTTTAGGATTGCTGACCAATAAGTCTGCTTTGAAAACTGCAGAGGCATTGAAAAGCTCCCAATTTGTCTTTTTGGGAGAGAAGGAATTTTGGCGAATCTTGACTTGGCCAGGAAGGTCAAGCCAGATGTGCTGATGGTATGATAAAGTGGTTTCGTCTGTAACCCGCCAGTTAACAAGCGAACTCGCTATTGAGTTGCTGATTACGGTGAGATCTAAAACCTCTTCCCTAATAGCATTAGTAAAAGTGGGTTAGCACCCTATATTAGCTACATCTAATTGACAACACAATAAGTAATCTAAGAGGGACTCAACAAGTTTGTTGATGTCGCTGCTCCCCGAGATCGTGTGATGTGCATTAGCATCTCCCATACGGTCATATAACAACTTACATGATCCACATGATAGTTCACGTATATGGCCACCGATCAACCATGGTTCTTGGACGAGAGCTAGGTTGATTTGATCATTACAGACGACCCTGCACAGTGTGGCCGACGCTCCTCTAGCGTGGTGCAGGTTCGCTTGGAGCACTTTAAGTCTGCTCATTTTTCCTCCTGATGGCGCTCGTGACAAGGCCACTTGCCTTGCCCCCCCGAGAGTCGTTACCACGAATGCCCCTCGGCGGTCGGGATGAGCCTCCTCTGACGGTTGTCGGACGGTGACTATACGTCACACGCCTAGTTGGGCCCTTCGATCCGGCCGCAGCGCTCGTGGAGGCCACAGGGTCAGCCACTGCTGACATCGCCGAGGGAACCACTGGCGCCTTCGCCGGAGGGGCAGTGGCAGGAAAGGGAACGGGTGAGGATTAGGATGAAGCAGGGGTGGGGAGGAGCTGAATTCTTGAGGACTAGCTTGACCCTGCCAAAGCAGAATTTCACCCTCCCTTGGCACTCCGTCAGAGCCCTGTACGACTCCTCGTCAACTAACATTGCGAGGTGAATCGTTGTGCCGTTCAGGCTGTGCTGCACCACCCGCCACAGCTTCGTGGAAAAGCTGTTGGCGTTCTGGAGCCCAATGTAGTCCAGGATGGTTGCAGGAGTAAACTCAGCGCTACTTGGGAAACTCCGTTTTCTCCATCAATTTGACGTCAAGGGCGCTGATAGACCTGATGTGTCCTGACCCAATTGGCAGTGCTGTTATCCTCGCACACCAGAAGCAGTCACCCATTTCGGGGTGTACAGCCCTCGAAACCTGGGCTAACATCTGGTGTGGAGTGCACCAGCACCGCCTTTAAAATACTGGACTTCAACGTAGCCAACTGCTGCGCTGAGAGAGTTTGGGTGAATCAGCCTAAGTGAAGCCCAATTTTACGCTGCCAACCACTTGGCTGAAGAGTGGTTTCGTGGGCTCCTTATGAGTCTTTTTGGACCTCTTTGAAGAGCTGGTGGGCTCGACGATAGTATCGTCAGCGCGCGTCCGTTTTGCCTTGGTGTTAACGGGAGGCGCAGTGGCAATAGGTAGAGCCTCCTCTCTGTTAGAACCCTTTGCGAGTGCAGCTTTAAAAAGCTTCCTCTCGCGGCTCTTCAGTTTAACAAAGGCGTCCTTAGATTCCAGCAGCAACTGGATCTGAGAGCCTGCTTCCGTAAGATCTGACCTCTGAGAGGCCACGGAAGCGTCGTCAGCAAAGCTGATTCGGTCACAGTCAGCTTCCTCGTCAGAGGACAATACCTCGACGGGTTGCTGCCGGACTGAACTATTGGACGTGCTGGTATAGGGGTAAGCCGTGAAACCATCGTCCAAGGATGATACTATTGAAGCCATATCAGACTTTTCTGTTTTTAAATTTTGATCCATAAAGTTGATCCCACGAGTTGGCGGGAAGGGAAGGTCATCCACGGCATAGCCCGTATACCGCGGAAAGTCTAAATGAAACTGGAGGGCGACAGGTATCCAGAGTCCGCATACTAGAGACCGGGCTACTCCCCGGCCATGCATCCATCAGCGTATGCTGTTCCACCTTGGATTGGGGTGATTTATAGAATCTCGATTTTCGCCCGACTACAATTAGTCAGCACCTCTAGCAGAGACATGACCGTGCTTGGGGCCTGCTTCTAGCCGCCCTCGCGTGGAGAGTATAGTCGCACTTCCGACAGTAGAAGCAAAGACGGCACGTGCCTCAGCCAATACTGGGATTACACGTTGATCCCCTTGCTTCCTATGACGGCTGACGGCCAATGTTATATGTTACCTGTTACTATTATAGTGCATGAAATTGTCGGTTGGTTTTGCTCATTCAATAAAGTTAATTGCTTTGCAAAACAAGTCTAAGTAGTTTTTGATGCGTTTGACAGAATCATAGTTAGCTTCTATCACCTTTGCTCCATATTACTAATTTAATAAAAAACACAACGAACATGTGATAAAATTATATACCACTACACAACATATTAGCTTGACTGCATTTAACCAGGTTAATTCAATACCTTAATTACATCAAATAGTGGCATAGCCACAGAAAGTTGCGGATGCACCCTTAAAAGTATTTCTTGAATAACTTATGTTTTTTAAATTTGATCGTAAATAAACCTACAAACATCATTGATTAGTGATTATGACTGTGTGTATAAAAAATTACGATTCTAGCTTCAAAAGCAGGCTTTAAAAGCTGTTTTATCGATTTGCAAAAAAAAGGTGTGGCCAAATTCATAAGCAATCTGAATATAGTGGCTATATTACTACATATTGCCACCAAATTTGGTGAGTCTAGCTTTATTGTCTGGAATCCAGACGTGGACAGACGAACAGCCTGACAGACTGACGGAAAGATATATCGTTTCGGCTTTTGATGCTGATCACGAATACATATACTCTATAGGGTCGGAGATGCCTGCTTCTGACTGTTACATACATTTTCGGCTGGTAGAAAGTTGTAATACCTTTCAACTTTTGGTTAGCAATCAAGCAACAAAGCTTAAATTTACTCGACTGTTGTTAAACTCAAAGCAACAAAAGTTAGGAACGACAATCCAAATTTTATCTTCTTAGAAAATATAAAATTCTACAATAGCTATCAATTAATACCTTAAATCGAAACTTGAGTCTCTAAGCACGAGGCACCAATCCAATCTATATAAAACAATTAAAAACACTTAGGATCGGCTACAGTCCAGCTTTGACTCTACGAGGTCATTTAAGTGAACATGCGGAAGTTAGACCATAAAAGAAGATATTCTTGAAATGCAACATTCAATAATGGCATAAAATTATGAAAATTATAAAAATTATAGGGTAAAACAAGTAAGAAAGCTACTGTCGAGTTTGCTTGACTTGAGATACCCGTCAGCGAATTTTACTGAAGGTAAGCATAACAAGTAAGAAAGCTACGGTCGAGTTTGCTCGACTGTGAGATACCCACCCGCCACCCAATTTTACCATCGAAATATTATATTTTACAAACATATGCTGAAAAATATACTAAAAATATACTGAAAATTTACCAAAACAAAATATCAAAATTTTCATTGCTCGAAATTATTAGCTTGGCGGTACTTTACTTGGTTTATTGAACACCATTATTATATCAAAGAGTGACATAGCAACTAACGAGGTGCAGCTGCACCTGATTTGGCCTTATAAAAGTAATTCGTTAAGTATAGTGAGTACAAAAATTGAACGTTCTAAGTTTAAAATGACGCTTGAAATTCGTCTTATTCGATTTACGGGGGCAGAAGGGGGCGTGGCCAAATCAAAAACAAACTTGATCTGCGTGCAATAATTACACATACTATTCCGAAAATTTAGTTGCTCTATCTCTTATAGGTCTCTGAGATCTAGGTGTTTATACGGACGGACAGACAGACAGACGGACAGACAGACAGACGGATAGACAGACAGACGTACAGACAAACAGACGGACAGACAGACAGGGCTATATCGACTCGGCTGCTGATGCTGATCAAGAATATATACATTTTATGGGGTCGCAGACGCCTCCTTCTGCCTGTTACGCACATTCGGGGAAGCGGAAAAGGTCATGATTATTTAAAATCCATGACCTAGAGTGACGGAAAATATACCAAAATAATGTACCGAAACTAACTTTGTTCAAAATGATTAGCTTGGTTGTACTTTATTATGTTTATTGAACACCATTACTATGTCACTGTGTGACATATCAGCTGATCATGTGCAGGTGCACCTGATTTGGCCTTATACAAGTAATTCTTTAATAACTTCTGTGTTTTATATCCGATAATAGCCGAATCTACAGAGATCGCTAAGATGATGATTAGTATTGTGTGTGCCAAAACTGATCGATCAAGCGTTAACTTGACGCTTGAAAATCGTTTTATTCGAATTACGGGGGCGGAAGGGGGCGTAGCCAAAATCCAAAACAAACTTGATGTGCGTGTAACAATAATACATACTATCTCGAAATATTTGTTGCTCTATATTTTATAGTCTCTAAGAGCTAGATGTTTATATGAACAGCCAGACGGACATGGCTATATCGTCTCGGTTATTGACGCTGATCAACAATACATATACGTTATGGAGTCGAAGATGGTTCCTTCTGCCTGTTACATACATTTTCGATCTGCACAAAGTTATAATACCATTATTCTCTTTGGGTAGGCTGGTATAATAATAGCCGCCAACATTCGATCAACGCTTTGCTAGAGAAAAAATGCATCATGAAACAATTCTTATTACGAAATAATATATAACATTAAAATCATAAATGTGAAAAAAAAGTCTAAGCTGAACTGTCCGGTATTTGAACTCAGGAACCTTGCTACTTACTAGTGTATTACTATTTCTTACTTAAACCAAAACTGCAGAAAGAAGATAAGCCAGACACAACAAAGTGTGTCCAGTACAGCAGAGGAGTCCTTGTTGCCCTAGTTGCAAAAAGATTCATCCCACAACACAGAGCTGCCAACCATATGAATCCAGCACGCATTAGTCCAGGACGCATTAGTTCAGCCGTCAGCCGTCAGAGGAAGCAAGGGGACCAACATGTAATCTCAGTATTGGCTGGGGCACGTGCCGTCCTTGCTCCTACTGTCGGAAGTGCGACTATACTCGAGGGCGGATGAAAGCAGACCCCTAGCACGGTCATGTCTCTGCTAGAGGTGCTGACTAATTTAGTCGGGCGAAGATCGTGAATCTATAAATCACCCCAATCCAAGATGGAACAGCATTCGCTGATGGATGCAAGGCCGGGGGGTAGCCCGGTCTCTATCATGCGGACTCTGGATACCTGTCGTCCTCCAGTTTCATTTTGACTTTCCACGGTATCCGGCCATGCCGTGGATGACCTTCCCTTCCCGCCAACTCGTGGGATCAACTTTATGGATCAAAACGATTCCGTGGCCTCTCAGAGGTCAGGCCTTACGGAAGCAGGCTCTCAGATCCAGTTGCTGCGGCTGGAATCTAAGGATGCCTTTATTAAATTGAAGAGCCGCGAGAAGAAGCTTTTTAAAGCTGCACTCGCAAAGGGTTCTAACAGAGAGGAGGCTCTGGCTATCGCCACTGCGCCCCCCGTTAACACCAAGGCTAAACGGACGCGCGCTGACGATACCATCGTCGAGCCCACCAGCTGTTCAAAGAGGTCCAAAAAGACTTATAAGGAGCCCACGAAACCACTCTTCAGCCAAGTAGTTAGCAGCGTGAAATTGGGCTTCACTTGGGCTGATCCAACCAAACCCCTCTCAGCGGAGCAGTTGGCTACGTTGAAATCCAGCATATTAAAGGCGGTGCTGTTGCACTCTTCACCAACGGTTAGTCCGGGTTTCGAGGGTTGTATACCCCGAAATGAGTGGCTGCTTTTGGTGTGCGAGGATAACAGCACTGCCAATTGGGTCAGGGGAGCTATTGGACACATCAGGTCCATCAGCGCCCTTGACGTCAAATTGCTGGAGGATACGGAGTTCCCCAAGGCTCACCTCATCAGAGGTTACTTTCCCAGTAGTGCTGAGTACACTCCTGCAACCATCCTGGAATTTATTGGGCTCCAGAACGCCAGCAGCTTCTCCACGAAGCTGTGGCGGGTGGTGCAGCACAGCCTGAACGGCACAACGACTCACCTCGCAATGTTAGTTGACGAGGAGTCGTACAGGGCTCTGACGGAGTGCCAAGGGAAGCTGAAATTCTGCTTTGGCAGGGTCAAACTGATCCTAAAGAATTCAGCTCCCAAAGCCTCCTCCGCCACCCTTGCTCCATCCACAAACTCACCCGCTCCCTCTCCTGCCAGTGCCGCTCCGGCAACGGCGCCAGTGGTTCCCTCAGGGATTCCAACATTGGCTGACCCTGTCGCCTCCACGAGCGCTGCGGCCGTATTGGTACCTAAGGTTCCTTCCCCCACCCCACCGGCTATTGTGGTCACAGCCCCGAAGGGCCCAACTAGACGTGTGGTCACCGTCCGTCAACCGTCAGAGGTGCCTCGGCCAGGCCCACTGCCAGCACCTCAGGCCGCAACCCACCCACAAAGGCACCTCCCGCGAACGGGGTCGCAAGGCGACCTCCACCGAGTGGCTCGTCCCGACCGCCGAAGGGCATTCGCGGTAACGACTCTCGGGGGGGCAAACCTGCACCACGCTAGAGGAGCGTCGGCCACACTGTGCAGGGTCGTCTGTGAAGATCAAATCAACCTGGCTCTCGTCCAAGAACCATGGTTGATCGGTGGCCAAATACGTGGACTTTCATGTGAATCATGAAAGTTGTTATATGACCGTATGGGAGGTGCCCCGCGCACTGCTATACTTATGGATAACAGTGTCAGATATTTGCCTCTAACTAACTTCATCCACAGAGACCTGGTAGCAACGGCTATTGAGGTAGCCACTGCAGACGGTGTCCGGAAAGTTGTGATCGCCTCCGCATACTTCCCGGGCGATGTGGATGATGTACCCCCAGCAGAGGTCCAGCGGCTGGTGGAATTCTGTCGCTGCAACAACAAGCCGCTCGTGATCGGCTGTGATGCCAATGCACATCACACGATCTGGGGGAGCAGCGACATCAATAAACGTGGTGAGTCCCTCTTAGACTACTTATTGTGTTGTCAATTAGATGTAGCTAACATAGGGTGCAAACCCACTTTTATCAATGCTATTAGGGAAAAGGTTTTAGCTCTCACCCTAATCAGCACCTCGATAGCGAGTTCGCTTGTTAATTGGCGGGTCACAGACGAAGCCACTTTGTCAGACCATCAGCACATCAGATTTGACCTTCCTGGCCAAGTCGAAATTCGCCAAAACTCCTTTTGTCCGAAAAAGACAAATTGGGAGCTCTTTAAAGCCTCTGTAGCTTTCAAAGCAGACCTATTGGTCAGCAATCCTAAGAGAGATAGAACTCGCTGCCAATCTGCTCCAAGATGTGCTTATCTCATCCTTCGAGGACAGCTCAGTCCAGAAGACCCTAAGGGTCAATCGGAAAATTCCGTGGTGGAATGAGGAACTGGCTGTCCTAAGAAGGAGGGTTAGAAGCCTTTTTAATAAGGCTAAATCTAACGTGCTAGTTGGGACGTCTATTTGGACGCTCTTACCAACTACAACAAAAGCATTAGTTGAGCTAAACGCGATACATGGCGCAGCTACTGTGGTAGCTTAGAATCGTTGCTAGAGGCAGCGAGGCTCCATAAAGTATTTGCTAAAGGGTCGTCTAATTGAATAGGGCTTCTTAAAAGAGCAGATGGCTCTTTCACTCAAGATCGCAGGGAAACACTTGAGCTTCTACTGCAAGTCCACTTCCCGGGTTCTGTGGCGAATCCAGATCTCTCCGGTCGCGATGACGCCACTTTGTCACCGGACTCACACGGATTCAGCCTAACTGGATCCATCTTCGACCCCGAAAAGGTCAAATGGGCTATAGATTCTTTTGCTCTTTCAAAGCCCCAGGGGGTGACAAAATCTTCCCAGCCCTTATTCAAAACAGCATGGCTCATATTCTTGATCCACTGGTCGGCCTTCTTAAAGCTAGTTTTACTTGGGGATACATACCCATCTCTTGGACGAGAGTTAATGTGGTATTCATCCCCAAGCAAGGGAATCGTCCGCTTGACCAGCCTAAGTCCTATCGGCCGATCAGTCTTACCTCCATTCTGCTTAAGACGGCGGAAAGGTTCATAGATATGCACATTCGGTGCTCTCTGCAGACGTCGACACCTCTGCATCCCACGCAGTTTGCGTACATAGCCGGCAGATCGACGGAGGTCGCTCTCCACAGGTTAGTGAGAAAAATTGAAAGAGTCTTTGTATCCAAGAACATTGCTTTGTGCTCTTTTCTGGATATAGAAGGTGCTTTTGATAATACCGGCTACGGGTCAATCTCTACTGCTCTAGAACGTAGAGGAACTGCCCGTCCTTTGATCCGGTGGATTGAAGCTATGCTCAAACACCTGATTATCATTTCCACCCTGGACTCCACGACTGCATGCATTAATGCAGTCAAAGGCTGTCCCCAGGGAGGGGTTCTATCCCCCCTACTATGGTCCCTAGTAGTTGATGAATTACCAGTCTTACTCTCCGAGCAGGGCGTTGAAGCTATCGGCTATGCTGACGACCTGGCTCTAATAGTGACCGGGAACTATACCAGCACCGTGACAGAGTTCATGCAGTCAGCTCTGAACACGGTAAGTAGATGGTGCGCAGATGTTGGTCTTAGCATCAATCCACAAAAAGCTATTATAGTTCCCTTCACTAGGCGCTATTCCGTTGACATTGGTCAACTTCATATCAGCGGCTCCCCTGTAGGGCTATCCAACGAAGTCAAATATCTAGGGGTGACCCTCGATAAAAGACTAAATTGGAACTCCCACCTCAGCAATACCCTCACAAAGGCGACCCACGCCATGTGGACCTGCAGGAGATTTTTTGGTTGAATCTGGGGTCTTAAATCCTGCACCATCCGGTTGCTTTTTGCCATAATGTTCAGACCCATCGTCACCTACGCTACTATTGTGTGGGGGCCAAAGATTACGCAGGTCACTGCCATTAGCAAATGCAATAAATTGCACAGGCTGCTGTGCCTCTCACTGACAGGTGCACTTCGTACCTGTCCCACCGCAGCAATGGAATCGATTCCGAACCTGACTCCGCTGCACATCCAAATTAAAAAAGTCGCCGGTATGAGCCTTCTTAGAATCAAGCTCCAATCAGGAGCTTCTAGCTACTGAATCAGGACATGCAAGCCTGATCAAAGACATTCCTGGCAAAGATATCTGCACTAGATCAGATACTATGACTAAGGAACTTTTCTTTGGTGCTAAATTCAGAACCCTCATCCCGGACCGTAAGGACTGGGACACTGGCAACCCCATCAGCGACCCCTACGGTATTCACTGGTATACCGACGGGTCAAAAACTGATCAGGGGGTTGGAGCTGGGATCTTTGGACCCAATTCCAAAACCACAATTGCTATGGGCAAATTGCCCACAGTCTTCCAATCTGAGGTTCATGGCATCGAGTTCTGCTGCCGTCTGATCCTAGAGAAGGGGATTAGAAGAGAACATCTACATCAGTCAAGCTGCCATCTTAGCCCTCTCCTCCAAAAGAGTAAGGTCTCGACTGGTGGCCGATTGCTGGAACTGTCTCTTACTAACAACGTCACCCTTCTATGGGTACCTGGACACTCTGGTATCCAGGGCGATGAGCTGGCGGACGAACTTTCTAGGGCCGGTTCGTCAGCTACTTTTTCCGGCCCTGAGCCCTTCTGTGGCATGGGTTGGTCAACCATCTCAGCTATTGTTAAAACCTGGGCTGTTATGTTGACTGATCGCTACTGGTCGGTCCAACCAGGGATGCGGCAAGCCAAGGAGCTTATCAATCCCGTGGTCGACAGGAAAACCAGCTTACTTTCTAGGAGGGATCTTCACCTCCTCGTTGGATTTCTTAGTGGCCATCATACGGTAAGCTATCACTTCTCCAAAATGCGTCTGTCTTCTGATGCTGAGTGCAGACTCCGCAAAGAGGACGACGAGACAACCAAACACATTCTGTGCGACTGTCCAGCCTTGGTGTGGACTAGGAGGAAACATTTGCACGTGGATACCGCAGGTCCCGAGCACATTGTGCGTTCCTCGATGAAAGATCTGCTCTGCTTCATTAGGGAAGCAGAGCAACTTTTGTCTAGCTAGGGAGAGCCTATAGGCACAAAAGACCTCCATGGTCGCAGTGCCTCGCACCTTCTCTGTTGGGAGACTCTCTTTTTCAAATAATAATAATAATAAATAGTCCAGGAGAGATAAAGACAAACGCAAATGCATTATTAACAACGACAACCAATGTACCGGAGACACGAAAGTTTTTGTGTCTCAGCAAAAATTTGCGCCCGATTAAAAAATTACGAAAAATCAACAATTTAAAAAATGTTATTCATAGGAGGAGACGTTTTGATTTTAAAAACAACGTCTTACCTCAAAGCCAGTGATTGATTTTATGCTCTAACTTAACTTTTTTTTCGATTTACCGGGTCGGAATGGCTCCTGGCCAACATCTTAAATAAACTTCATCTGCCTACCGAGTTTTTACATGTTGTCCCAAATTTGATAGTTTCTAAGATCTCGATGTTCATATAGACAGTCGGACAGACAGGGCTATATCGTCTCGTCTGTTGATGCTGATTAAGAATATATATAGTTTATGGGGTCGCAGACGCCTCCTTCGGCCTGTTACGCACATTTGGACAAACGGAAAAGGTCGTGAATTTTTTAAAATCCATGACCCAAATATAATATTGTTTATTTTATTAAAAGCTAAGGTGCTTGCAAAAACTCTCGCTTTAAGCCAAAACAATTGAGCTCATCAGAATAAGCTTTAATCAGTACAGAATGAATTTCTTCTCTTTGCTCTTCATAGTCTAAACTGAAACTATAAAAACTATAAAACTATAAACTATAAGATTGCCGGCTTATGGCAGTAGATTTCTATTCCTAAGCATGTAGCGTGTAGTGTTAAATTTGAAAAGTACGATTCTTAACGTACTCTTTATGTATAGGATACTAGGCGTTTGCGCACTTCCAGCTTTTCTGACTTAAGCTCGCCGGGTAGGGTGTGGGTTTTTGCTTCGTATCTTATAACTCTTCTACTGTAGATAAAAATTGAAGTGCTGAAACTGCTGAAGATAAACGTATATATGTACTGGTTCATAACACATCACTTAATGGGCTTTAATCTTGTCACTGTCGGTTAGGGTATATCAGATGTTGGATACCCTTTCTGTACCAGCCCTGTCACGGTAACTGAATTACAAATGTTGGCTACTCCGAAATGTTTGCTCATATTCATGGTGGCAGCAATTAACCACAATAAAAACTATTAACGGATCATGTTACGATGTCAATACAAATTTATTTATTGCCTATTTTAAATGGCATTCTAAATCGTATTCCCAAATAAACTTCTTTCTTTAAAAACAAAAAAAAAAAAATATTAATTTTCATAGAACACGATGTAGCTCATTCGACACAATCACTTGAATACGTATATTTATTGACTCCCTGACATTTACACATATATGTTATTACTCACAGTTACCATAATCCATCGTTGCTGTTGCTCGTTGGGCCCATCGAAACAGATGATGTTGCTGTGGATTAAATCATAGTTATTTTTGTTGGGGAGAACAATTTCATGCCTGCGATCAAATGACTGTGTAAGGGACTACTGAAGAGTTATTGTTACTTCTATAAGGATATTTACATTATTTAGTTAGACTTAGTGATAAATGTTATTAAGGAATTAGAGATATCAGATATATACTTTACGAAACAAATTAAAAACTCACCATTTTCACTGATTTCCTAGTTGCCGACAATATCCGCGGGTCTTCGGCAACGCTTCCCTCTGACTACGTATGTACTTCCAGCACACTACTCGTATCTGTAGAAGCTAAATGCTTTTAGTTGATTTTTTAACAATTTAAGTGTCGCGTTACATTCATGAAATTTTTATTAGCTGTTCTGCTGCTTGTCTTAAAGTAAAGTAAAAAGACAAAATTTGAACACGTTCACTTTATCCCATATATCCACACTTTCCAATGATTGTTGCTTGTCGCTTCTGAAATAAATCTAACGACGCTATGGCGTAATCTTTTCATGCCTTTTTAGTCTGTTTATTTGCAACTGCATAAGTCCGAATAGAATGGCCTTTGAACTTAAGTTTGTCTTGCAAACTTTCGAACTTCTAATCTATCTCTTAGTGCGAGATTAATTTCTCTTAAAGAATTGTAGCTATACCAGATACACTTAAAATAATTTATTGACATTGTTGCCACTGACTACTACAAACCTTCCTTTTCCTTTGATTATAGAACTATGTTTATTGAAGTTTTGCTATATCGACTAACTAAATATCGGTGAAATTGAATCCATGGAGTTGTCATGCCAGGCTAGCTATGCCGTTCCGGTATGAACAATTATAAATTTTTTACTCTCTTTCCAGCTGCAGTACTACCTATGTTTGTCACAATCTTTCCCGTAATTTTTGTGCAAATTACAATAACTTTTATCAAGTGACTTGCCAAACTAATAATACTTATATCCGAGTACCTAAAGGGTTGAAGGGTATTATAACTTTGTGCCAACCGAAAATGTATGTAACATTTAGAAGGAGTCATCTGCGACCCTGCTGCAGCTGTACCTGTTCAGTGGCTGTATCTCGCTGTGATATAATAATGGCTTATTACCAAGTAGCTAAGCAGTGGTACATTATGGAATAATTTTTGGTATGTTGTTTAGAATATTTATAAATATATACTATATTCCGGGACTTTTTAATGTTTTTTGCATTCAGTAAAAATGAGCGGCAGGTATTGCATAGTCTAGCAAACTTGACTGTGATCTTCTTACATGTTTTCAAATTAATTATGTTTAAGTATGATAATATTTGTCTGCACTGTAAATATTAACTGTTCGTGACTTCTGTTCCCACACTATATGCGGTGCATCCCTTGGTCGACTGAGCGGGTGGGCAACAGACCACCCTTACATGCATCCGCGATTTAACAAGCTTGGTATCGGTGGATTATTTCAACGTAATGTCGTTAATGTGTCCACGTCCATGAAAGCAAGGACCAAATGCAAATTATTTATGAAGGTAAGCAGCACAAAATAAATACCTATGTATAAATTGAGTATGCAATGTAATGCTAATATGCTCGATAACAAAATTGTTAACTGCCACGGCAGACCATCAGTCTACTTTGTTTACATTATAGTTTCTTGTTCACATGTACATACATTTTATTATCACATAGTTGATACTGTAAAGATATTATTAGCCAATTACTAAAAATAATAAAATGGTCACACTGCTATTTTGTTTGTAATGGCATTGAATGTAATAGATTGGAAAGGAGCACAAAAATCGGTGTGCAATTTAAAAAACACTTGTATCAAATTGTTATAGATGAGTCAACAAAATAAGCTAGCTTTGAGCATGTTTTTTTATACATTTTTCAATTTTTGTTTACGGTTTAATTTCTTTATTGCAGAAACAAATTCTAGCGTCCATCTATGGTTGCTCCCTATACCTTTAATACACCAAGCATGTGCCAAAACCACAGGCCTTACCACTGGACTAACTTCGTAAAATATAATATAATTTCTGAATTAGTTGTATTTCTTTTTGCAAAATATGCACAAAACTAAGAAAAATGTGGAAATGTAATTTGTGTATGAATGTATAAAATACATATGAGTTGCAATTTAGATTTATGTCATAAGAAACACTTTGTTAATAAGAGCTCAACAATGATGCAATGTACTTTGTTCGCAACGCTGTATGTCTTTTATTATGGCTGTGACTGTGTTTCTAGTGGTTTAAAAGGCGGAAAGCGTAGCCAACATCTAAAATAAACTTCATCTGCCTATGAAGTTTTTATATTCAGTCTCCAAATTTGGTAGCTCTAGCTTTTATAGTCTCTAAGATCTCGATGTTCATACAGACAGACGGACAGACAGACAGACAGACAGGGCAATATCGATTCGGCTGTTGATGCTGATCAAGAATATATATACTTTATGGGGTCGCAGACGTTTACTTCTACCTATTACGCTCATTCGGACAAACGCAAAAGATCATGAATTTTTTAAAATCCATGACCTAAAAACGATGTTATGTACGTTAGCACGAGTCTCGAGGTCGAACATCCAGATACATGCTTATGGTGATTTCCTGTGTAAGACTCAAACGGTACATAAAGACGTGAGAAGGACATGGATAAGAGACAATAGTTGCTTGTATTATTTGTGGTAGCTTGAGTCTCCAGTAGTGGCTGATTGTGTCTATTCTTTCTTGTTTTTATGACGTGTCAGGTCTTTATAATATGCGGTATCTGTTCTTTATTGCTTTTCAGAAGTCATACAGAGTACTGTGATCAACCGCTGGCTTAAATAATGAAAAAACAATTGTTGCCACTCAAAACTGAAATAATTAATAAGTGCATAGAGCAGTTCACATATGACACAAATCTTATTAAACTGAAGCCGTCTGTGAACATAAACAATATCCTGCCCCTCTAGAACGTGAGTACAGCGAAAGTATGTCAAAACGGATTCCTCAACGAATAATATACATTTATAGTTTCTCTCATCTATCAACTCAACACTCAATCACCTATGGAAGAGCTTTTAAGATCTTAGATTATTTTGTGAAGATCTGTAATTTTTTATACCCGCCTACCCAAAAGGTAGAAGGGTATTATAACTTTGTGCCGACCGAAAATGTATGTAACAGACAGAAGGAAGCATCTCCGACTATAAAGTATATATATTCTTGATCAGCGTCAACAGCCGAGACGATATAGCCATGTCCGTCTGTCCGTCCGTATGAACACCTAGATCTCAGAGACTATAAGAGATAGAGCAACCAAATTCGGGATAGTATGTCTTATTGTTGCACGCAGATCAAGTTTGTTTTAGATTTTTGCCACGCCCTCTTCCGCCCCCGTAAATCAAATTCTTACTTGTTTGATTTACACTCATTTGTCTGCAAATGTTTAATATCCAACGCTTAGATCATATACACTCACAAAACCATAGACGCGATCTACCTTTGCGCTGTATTCCAATTAAATTTAAGTAACTTTATTAACATATGTTTATATATATATATTCCGTCATGTAAAAACTTCTCATCCTGAGGAATTTGATAATATAATAAGAAAAGTTGCTGAACCACTTATGCTTATATGTAACGGTTGGATCACCTTATGGGAATCTCATCAAGCAAATTTGCGCGATCAATTAGAGGAACGTACCATGAGCGCCCACAACATAATAACGTTTAACGATGGAACCTCATCCCACCTTTCTACATACAATACGACTTGACTCTCCCAAAACGAAAGGAAATATAAAATTCAAAAGTAGCCTGTCTGTGGCCTGAACCACCCAGTTGTCAAAATTACGAAATTTGACCTGATAAATTTCGTAATTCGCTGCCAACTGCAGCATCCCTTAAACTAAAAGAATACAATATAAGACAAAGACCCCGTAATGGAATTCCAATATCCAGCAACTTTGAGATACAGAGCAGCATCTTTTTCAACTTTATAAACAGTAAATGATTTTAAGTAATTTAATTGAGTAGTAGAAAGCAAATATTTTTTTATTTTGCTAAAAATATATTTTGTTTAAGTCAAGAGAGAAAACTTTACATTAAGAATTTGCGCTTCATGGCCGTCAAAAAAAGTCTGAGAGGATGTGAGTCGCCTAGCTGCATTTCCACAGATCTCCATTAAAATAATGAACCCCGGATATGTTATCTCAACCCCAAAAAATCGACGAAAATTTTTTCAACCTACTCTGCTGATGCAAATTTTTCGAACTAAGCTTTGTTTTTGTCCATGATTGGCATCTAGATAAAAACTTCAAACTTACAGAAATAGAGGTTACTCTTAAAAATGCAAAAGGTGAATGCTCATGAGCAGATAGGTTATTCTATTCCATTATCAGCAACATGGATTTTTAGTGTACATGCGTAAATTAGAGCATAAAGGAAGCTATTTAATTAACAAAAATTATAATAATTATTGTGTAAAAAAAATTAACTTTTGATATCACAGCGCCCGGTAATCGAACCCGTAGTCTACCAAACAGCGGATGGCACAACTTCTCTCTGAACAAACATCAAATTGTCATATTCATATGAAACAAGTAAGAAAGCTACAGTCGAGTGTGCTCGACTGTGAGATACCCGCCACCCAATTTTACCCTCCAAATATTATATTTTTCAAAATATACTGAAAAAATACTAAAAAAAATATACTAAACAAGTAAGAAAGCTACAGTCGAGTTTGCTCGACTGTGAGATACCCGCCACCCAATTTTACCATCAAAATATTATATTTTTCAAAAATATACTGAAAAAATACTTATAAAAATATACTAAAAATACCAAAATAATATATCAAAATTTTCTTTGTTCGAAGTTATTAGCTTGGCGGCACTTTAGTTGGTTTATTGAACACCATTCTTATGTCGCGGAGTGTCATAGCAACTAGCTAGGCAGCACTAGCAGTTACACGTGGTAACGCCTTATAAAAGTATTTTCTTAATAACTTCTGTGTTTTTTATCCGATTGTAACCAAATTCGCAGAGATCATTAAGATGGTGATTAGTATTGTGCGTACCAAAATTGGTTTAAAACGACGCCTGCAATTCGGTTTTATTCGATTTTCGTGGGCGGGAGGGGGCGTGGCCAAAATCAAAAACAAACTTGATCTGCGTGCAATAATAAGACATACTGTCGCGAACAATTTGTTGCTCTATCTCTTATAGTCTCTGAGATCTAGGTGTTCTTACGGACAGACGGACAGACGGACAGACGGACATGGCTATGTCGTCTCGGCTGTTGACGCTGATCAAGAATATATATAGTTTATGGGGTCGGAGATGCTTCCTTCTGCCTGTTACATACATTTTCGGTCGACACAAAGCCATAATACCCTTCCTACATGTCCGTCTGTCCGTCTGTCTGTCCGTATGAACACCTAGATCTCAGAGACTATAGGAGATAGAGCAACAAATTTTTCGGGACAGTGTGTCTTATTGTTGCACGCAGATCAAGTTTGTTTTAGATTTTTGCCACGCCCCATTCCGCCCACGTGAATCAAAAAAAAAACAAATTTCAAGCGTTATTTTAAACCTAGAACGGTCAATGTTGGTACGCAGAATACTAATCACCATCTTAATGATCTCTGAAAATTTGGTTTCAATCGGATGAAAAACACAGAAGTTATTAAGAAATTACTTTAATGAGGCGTTACCACGTGCAACTGCTAGTGCTGCCTAGTTAGTTGCTATGACACTCCGCGATATAATAATGGTGGCCAATAAACAAACTAAAGTACTAATAATTTCGAACAATGAAAATTTATATATATTATTTTGGTATTTTTTAGTATATTTTTATAAGTATTTTTTCAGTATATTTTTGAAAAATATAATATTTTGATGGTAAAATTGGGTGGCGGGTATCTCACAGTCGAGCAAACTCGACTGTAGTTTTCTTACTTGTTTTTGTCTGATTCTAATTTTCAGAGATCATAAAGATGATGATAAGTATTGTGCATGCGATAACTGAATGTCACTCAGTGATATAATAATAGTACTCAATAAACCTAATATGGTGCAACTAAGCTAATAATTTAGAAGGCGGTATATTTCGGTAAATTTGTATACCCGCCCAACCACAGGGTAGAAGGATATTATAACTTAGTGCCAACTGAAAATGTATATCACAGGCAGAATGAAGCATCTCCAACCTTAATCAGCGTCAGCAGCCGATTACCTGTCTGTCTATTTGTCTGTCTATACGCAAATCTGAAAAATCAGAGACCAAATTTGGTCACAATATATAGTAATATACGCACAGTTTACATTTTGATTTAAAATATGGCCCCCATATCGCCCCTTCAAATCGATATCAAAAAATTAAATGCTAGAGTGTTCGGTATTGGTACACACAATCAAAATCATTACGTAAATGACTTCCGTAAGTTTAGTTACGATCGGACAAAAAACACAAAGGTTATTCAAGAAGTATTATTAAGGGGTGCACTTGCACCTGTTCCGTGGCTATTTCAGACTTGATGTAATAAAGGTATTCAATAACCCTAGTCAAATAGTAGTGGTATATTGCGGTATACGTTTTCGTATATTGTTTAGTATATTCTCGAACACTACTATATTTTGGTACTCGGGTTTTTTTGGTTTTTTATTTGCGGTGTTGCAAGGATCTAAGTAATAACAACTGACGAGTTTATCACATTCCTTGGCTTTAGTGGCTGGAATATGTCTAAGGCGTAGAATAGGGGCGGGGATGCTACTGTAGCCTTCAGTTACGGTCGAACTCACTTCATGTGTAAACCATTAAACTGAAAAACACTGCTGCAACCGATAGGCAGAAGAATAATATATTTGCATGGTTTACTTACATATGGGAATATAATTTTGCAGTGCTCTGCTTTGAAGCCGAACAAAAGTCATTTGAGCTCTACCAAAATTAAGCACTTATCGCTTGGGTTGAACATAATATAGCATGACTCCAGTTACCGCCGCTCCCATGCCTTAATCGTTTCCATTTCAACCACGGTCAGCATAGTGGACGCCGACTCGGAGACCATCCCTGCGTTGTCGTAAGGCAACCACAGAATGTGCAGCCACATGTTCATTTGTTTTTCAATTCACTCCGGCGACCACTTTACGTCTTTAGTCTGACATTCACATTCACACTCACAGGCAAGCTTGCCTTATTCCACACACATATATACAAGGCTTTCGTAGGCTTTCTTTATTTGGTTTGCTTTGCAGTGACCACAACGGGAGCATAGCCAAAACTTGGCTCATAATTAAAATGTTTTCCATGGAGCCTAGAGCGTTTGCAAACAAATGTTGATTGTTAACACTCGGAGGGTTATTTTTCACATCTGGATGAAAACATTGCGATTATAAATGGAACAGAAGAAACGGGAAAATTTTGGTTCAACACTAAAATATGCTTGCAGTAGATTGAGAAACTACCATCCATTTTTTAACATAATCGTAAATTAAATATTTTTTCGGATCGAATATGTTTATTAATTTAACCTTCTTCCCTTCCATACCCGCAATATGAAAAAAAAGTAATTGCAAGCATAAGTTGAATTTTAATGTACATACGTATATAATAAAAAGTAAGAAGATTACAGACGAGATTGCTCGACTGTAAGAAACCTATTCTATATTGCAAGAATATGCTAAAATATATAATAAACATGTAAGAAATCTACAGTTGCGTTTGCTCGACTGTGAGATACCCGCCACCCATTTTTACTGAATACAAAAAACATCAAGAGCGAGCACAGAAATATACTAATATTCGAAAATATACAAAAAATTTAAGAAACAAGAAGAAACGGCTACAGTCAAGCTATGACTGTAAGAGGTTATAGATTTTAGGTGTACATGGGAAAGTTAGGGCATAAAAGAATATATTCTTGAAACGCAGCGTTTAATAATCTTATAAAATTATTAAAATTATAATAATAATTGGATAAAACAAGTAAGAAAGCTACTGTCGAGTTTGCTCGACCTGAGATACCGGTCACCCAATTTTACTGAATGGAAGAATAATAAAGAGCGATCATCGAAATATTATATTTTTCAAAAATATACTGGAAAATATACTAAAAAATATACCGAAATAAATGTTGTTCAAAATTAGCTTGCAGGCCTTCTTGCCCCTCTTTGTTTATTTTTTGAACACCATTATATGTCACTGAGCGACCAACCGTTATTGTACGGCAGTGCACACCTGATTTTGCATTATATAAGTAATTGTCCATTAATCAGTAAGATGATTAGTATTGGTGTGGAAGGAATTCTTTAAAATACTTTCATTGGGGAACTTGTGTCAAAACAAAAAACCTAAACGTCTGCTTTTCAAAAATTTATTTTTTTGGGGGGTGTAATAAAATAAGATACACTCACCCCGAAAAATTATTTAGTTCTTTTTTTATAGCCTCTAAGATCTAGGTTTTATAGTCTCTAAGATCTAGGACAGACGGACATGGCTATATCGTCTCGGCTAATGACGCTGATTATGAATATATATATTTTATAGGGTCGGAGATGCCTCCTTTGGGTCGGCAAAAATTTATAATATCCTTCTGTTTGGTAATGGTATTCAATAAACATAATGAAGTCCATCCTATATAATAATTTTAAACATGCTATATTTTAGTACATTTTTAGGTCATGGATTTAAAAAAATCATGACCTTTTGCGTTGTCCGAATGTGCGTAACAGGCAGAAGGAGGCGTCTGCGACTCCATAAACTATATATATTCTGGACAGCATCAACAGCCGAGTCTAATATAGCCCTGTCTGATTGTCCGTCTGTATGAACATCTAGATCTCGGAGACTAAATAAGCTAGAGCTATCAAATTTGGGGACAATATATGCAAACTTGGTGGGGAGATGAAGTCTATTTTAGATGTTAGCCACGCCCCCTTCCGCCCCCGTAAATCAACTTTTATAAGGCGAAATCGGGTGGAGCTGCAACTGTTGAGCTAGTTGTCACTCAGTGACATAATATTGATGTTCAATAAGCATAATGAAGTGCTACCAAGCTAATCATTTTGAACAAAATTTAATTCGGTATATCTTCCAAATTGACGTTGGGCGTAATATCTTCTTTGGGCAAACCTTGCAGAAGTTGATTATTGTTTGCACACCATTTTCTCAGGTTAAATCCAGAATTTTTTTAATATTTTGTTGAGTTCGTTTTGCTTTTGAAGAGCCCTTCTGAAATTGTTTCTGCTCCTGTTATACAATCATCCACATAGAAGTCTTTTTGTTTCGGCTCCCAGTGGATATTCTCGCGTTTGACCTTGTAGCCAAGTGTTGCAAGCATTTTGTTGCTAAATATGGTACGGCTTTAGTGTCATACGTGACTGTTTTAACGATAATATTTGATTCTCTTCAGATGGATCATTTCTCCTATTATCATTTGTAGATGCTGATCCTCAGGGTTCATCCATATTTGTCGTTACATCTTTTCTATATCGGCTGTAAACACATATTTGTGTGTTCTGGAATCTCAGCAGTATAGAAAATAACGTACTTCTCTGAACTGTTGGTCCCTTGTGTAAGATATCATTTAATGATTTTCCGGTAGAAGTTATTGCTGACGTCAAATACCACTCTTAATTTGGTAGTCGACTTCCGGTTTAAGAACACAGTGATGGGTATGGCGCAGTGCTCCTTGGTATATGTGTGCGTGAAACTTCTTTCATGTGTCCCAACTTGCATACTCCTTCATAAAACTGAGTGTATCCTTGTTTCAGAGTTGGGATCCTTTGAAGACGTTTCTCTAATGATATAAATCTTCATTGACGATATGTTCACGAAACTCCCCAACTCTGATGCTCTTCCACATATGGCAGTCGAACAATCAATCGGTTGTCTT
>JAECWR010000094.1:600000-835000 GCA_018150935.1 Drosophila pruinosa
TAATGTATACTTTTATTTGTTGTTATTATTAGCTTAATTATCATTGATGTACATAATTCTTTTCCTATTATCGATATATTTATCATGTATCGTATGTCTTTATCATTAGTTAGTATTTAAATTTTTGAAATTCTAACAATTTTTCTACGTTAGTGAACATTAGTTTTTCATTTTCTAATATTTGTTCAATATCTTCCTTCTATTTGCAATAAAATTATGGAGTCTATAGTATCCGTTTATGCTCAGTCCATAGCATGTATAAGAGTGGATGATTCGTCTTTAAAAATTTACAACTTATATTTTAGTACAGATGTTATTTTTTCATTGAAATTCATTTATTATTATGTTATAGGTACTCAAGCTAAGTTCGGTCATTCCAGTGTTTAGCTCATTATTAATTGACATGACATGTCAATTTATATTCTCTAACTGTTCATTGATTTTTAAAGCTATAACTAAGTACGTCATCATTCTTATCCGGCGTTCCGGCCAACCATTTCCAAGCTGTCTCTAATATGTCAATTGATCTGGTTAGTCTATTTGTTGGTTTAAGTTGACGCAAATCATTACTAAATTTTTTTTTCGTATTCCGAAAATGGGAAAAGCTGGTTTGAGTGATTCACATTTTCCAGTGCATCCTCTAGTTTTCATGCAGCGTTTTGGCGTTCTTCCACTTTGAATACATTGATTTATCTAAATATGCTGTTCTGTATTGCTGCTACGCAGCCTTAGTAGGTATCAAATACGAATTGAAGTAATCTCAGATTGTGGCTAGCCCATGGCACAATGGCAAGAAAAATCTTTGAACAGACAGTGGGTTTTTATATTATTCTAATGTTTTATTTTTTCTGTATGTTTACTATCGTGTCCTTCTTTTCTAACACATTTTCCTTTCTGAACTTTGGTGATAATTTTGAACCTAATCGTTTATCTATCCTGACATAGATGACCTCTATCTGACTGTAAGTTTTTTATCACTTCTTGTTTTCTGGTGATTACAGGGAGTTTCTAATTCGTTGTTAATCTGGTGTCATACTTGTAATGCTTTTGAAGTTTGCCACTTGGACTTTTTTAAAGCATCTCGTGATCTCTCTAAAAGTCGAGTGAAATCTTTCCACTTGCCCATTAATAGTGGAGAAACTTTATAATAGCCGCGATCATTGCTTTTTCGTTAGCCATGACAACTGACTTTGGCATGCCAAACGCTATCACGATTTCGCGAAATAGGTATCAAGGATATATCAAGTCTTCTGACTTTAATATTCTTACCTGTGAGTATTTTGAGAACTTATCCACGGCTGTGAGTACTACCTTGCGTACTTAATAAATCTATTTGAATTATCTGTCCGGGGAATATGAGTTGCCTGTATTTCACCATGCTGCGGGTGGCTATCGTATTTTGTTAGCGTGCAGGTCTTGTAGGTTTTAGCGACCGAAATCACTTTTCTGGTTAATCCTGGGAAGAAATATTTATCGCATATGCTTCTGTCTACTCATATTCGTTTTACACATTCGATACTGGCTTTGTGTGTACCTGAATTTGAAATAACGAAAGTGAGTGGGGTATATATACGTTCTGAGGTGCAGAGTCCATTTATTATTCTGGGGTTTAATCTTACCTTTAAAATGTCATATAGGTGTTCTTCGGTACAGCGTGTCGTAGTTACTACGTGCTTATAATAAGTCTGGAAAGAAAGTTCAAATTTATAGGAGTCTCTATCAAAAATTAGTAAGTGCAGTAGGTTTGTGAATACATTGATCGGAACATCTATCCCTTGAATGAGATTGTGAGATGAACTCTCGTCGCTGTGAACCGTTGGGAGGGTGAGTTTTGTGAGAGTGTGTCTGCCAATGCACTTGAAGTACCGGAATTGTATCGAAGATTTTTCACCTCTTGAGTTTTCTACTGTGATTTTTGTTACTAAAAGCAAACGTCAGTGGTTGATGATCGGTTTTATGATTACTTTGATGGTACGGTATAGGTGGGTATGGCGAACTCTCGTCGCTGTGAACCGTTGGGAGGGTGAGTTTTGTGAGAGTGTGTCTGCCAATGCACTTGAAGTACCGGAATTGTATCGAAGATTTTTCACCTCTTGAGTTTTCTACTGTGATTTTTGTTACTAAAAGCAAACGTCAGTGGTTGATGATCGGTTTTATGATTACTTTGATGGTACGGTATAGGTGGGTATGGCGAACATTTCCCTCTTGTTTGTTCCGTAATTTTTTTCCCCCCTTTTTACTGAGTGTATGCGATATAAAAGTAATAGATAATAGATAAATAATTTTGTTCGATAACAGCTCCAATAGCAAGATTTTGAAACTCCTTTCGAAAGTCAGGGGCAGAAAGTTACGTCTTGCGAGACTAATGCTATCTTTATTTTATTACATTCTGAATCGAAAGTGTTTTTGGCTCGCGAAAATCCAGTACCGCTTTTACTCAACATTAGTTTTGACACCGTCCCTAAAAATCTACATCGTTTCTAAATGACTCTCATTTGTCGAATGGAACTTTGATGTTTGCATCTTGAAATGTCATGAAGACTATTTCTAGGTCTCTGCTAAACTCGATTATGTCATCGACGTATGCGTAACAAATCTGATTTGTGTGATCCCTTAAAATGTTAAAAGCGCGTTAAAGGAGAATTCTTCAAACCTTGCGAATTCGAATTTACCTCCAGAGAACTGTTTTCTGTTTTCTCCATATATTTTTGGGATGGGATTTGGTAAAAGCCATTTTAAGATATTATACTGAAAAATATTTTTTTCACCCAATGCACTATTTTATAATTAATAACTTCTATACTAAACAATATTTTTTCATGATGTTTTTTTTTTAAATAATATTTGAAGTTCTAGAAGTATTTTGAGAAAGTGGGCGGTGATACTAATAATAATAATAAGAACTATACTTAACTGCGAGCTAAAGTTTGTAGAAGTAATGTTTTTATTTGAAAGGTAGTCTTAGTTTTTCTAATAAGATTAGAGAATTTGTTACAATTTACGCATAAAATACATATATAAAGGATTATGACTGTATTACAACGTGATAAAGAGAGGGGAAGAAAATTTCAAGTTGTTCTGACCGAAACGGCAAAGCTAATCTGGCTTGTCAACTGCAGGAATTCAATTTCGCCAATAATTAGTCTACGTAAAAACGCTACAACTAGCATAGTTCTACGGTCAGAAAGATAAGGAAAATTTAGTAAAAAAAGTCTACAACGATACGAAGACAATCTAATAGTGGGATTCCAGCTAAGACTACGAAGAGCAAAAAGAAGAAATTGTTTCTGTACTGATTCAAGCCTATCTTGATGAACCCTATACTGGGGAAACTAGATATTAGATCCATACTCAAGAATAGGACGAACCAGTAAGATGTATAGATGTTTTGTTATGTAGGAATCGTAAAATTCCTTTGACCAACGTTTAAAAAATCCAAGGACACCCATGGCTCTATTAGAAGCAGCCAAAATATGCTTATCAAACTTTAATTTTGAATCAAAAAGGATACCTAAATCAGATACTGACTCTATTCTCTCAAGTGAAGTATTATTAAGATGATAATTATTTAAATGGAGTATACCCCTAAAAAATGTCATAAGTTTACATTTATTGCAATTAAGATTTAATAAATTTATAGCACACCATGATTGAAAACAATCAAGGTCAGATTGCAATCTGAGAGTTTATATGGGATCATTAAAAGTCAGAAAAATCTTAACATCATCTGCATACATAAGTATGCGAGAGTATTTATGAATAATGTAAAAAGCAATGGGCATAAATGACTTCCTTGGGGTACGCCGGAAGTGACTTGGACAGTCTTGGACACAGAGGCCTTGTAAAATACTCTTTGAATTCTGAATGAAAGATATGAAGATATGCACAAAATAAGTTCTGTGGAAATCCAAGAAGATTGAGCTTGAATAATAAGAGACTATGGTTGACAGAATCAAAAGCCTTACTGAAATCAGTGTAAATGACATCCGTTTGCATTTTTGATTGGAACCCTTCAATAACAATTGATGAGAATTCTAATAAGTTAGTGGTAGTAGACCTACATTTCACAAACCCATGCTGGTAGGGTGAAATTATAGATTTACAGCAGTGTTGCAAAGTTGAAAAGTTATTAGTTTCTTAAATGCTTTGGAAATAGCAAACAACTTGGAGATACCTCTATAGTTTTGAACATTGGATTCGTTTATTTTTTTCAAGAGAGGATAATATAAGACTCTTTCTAAGGATTAGAGACCGAGCACAAGTCTACAGACAGTTCAAATAATTTTAAAAGTGTTTTACAGAGTACCTCTGCACAGAACTAGGAACTTCATCAGGACCAGGAGAAAAAACTGCTTTACAAGACTTAAGTTCACGTAAAAGAAAACTTTCAGAAATTAAGGGACCAAAAATTCAATTTGTTTCGTTCAGTTTTTGATTCGGATAAGGCTAGGCTCTATAAAAAGTTGATGTGGAATAGGTTGTTTAAAAAAAAATCCGCAAACAGATCGGCACAGCCATGATCAATTAAAGCTATCTTTTTTTTCAAAAAATAGTGTTGGAATTGTTGACGTCTTCCGTTTCGAATTGACGAAGTCATAGAAGCGTTTCGGGTCACGCTGAAACGTTAGTCTGCACTTTCTCAAATAATCCTTGTAGCAAAGATTATTTAGCGTGGAGAAATCGATGCGAGAAACAGAGTAGCGAGAAAAATATAAGAGAAAGCCAATTTCTTTATATTTTTTATATAGCTTTGACTTTTTATTCTTTAACTTTGTTAGTTCTTTAATAAACCATAACGGTCTATTAGACAATTGTGGAGTACCAAGGGGAACATAAGCATCAAACAGAGTTTAATGTGGAATGAAAAATTTCAATTTCAATTGCTTTATCCAGGTCAAGGTCGAAGAAAGTTGGGATCAGTCAGTACGCAAAAGAAGCAGAGAAAGTTTTTTGAAATCGGTCTTCCGAAAACAATGAACTCGCTTCTCCAGTAAAACACCTGCATCCGAAACACTTATTGGTAAGTCAAACAAAACCTCCAGAATAGAGTGGTAGGGATCCTCAGGTGAGGAAATACGATTTGATGTGGACACCGTGCAGGTATTGGGATCTAAAACAAAAATCAGATTAAGCATTTTACCTAGACAATTTGATATAGAATTGGTTTGAGACAAAGCTATATCAAAAAGGCTATCAACAAAGACATGAGTTGACGAAGGATTCAATACGTTGGACTAACATGACGAATGCCACGAAATTCCAGAAATATTAAAATCTCCAAGAACTATTAAGAAATCATGATCAGAAAGCTTTTCAGACTACTATTGATTACAGAAAAATTAGATAAATACAGAGAGTTATCTGAGGCAGGAGGTATATAAGAGCAGGTGATAAAGATACTAAAACTACAATAAATTAGTTTTACAGCTACAAATTCGATATCTAAATCACTACATAAATCTACGTGCTCAGACGAGATATCAGCATCGACAGCGATAAGTACACCACCACCACGACGCGGCATGCGATCACGTCTATAGACTGAAAATTTGTTAGTAAAGATTTCAGTATTCAGAATATCATGACTTAACCAAGTTTTAGTAAATGGCAATGACATGAAAAGGAAAATTTAAGCAATGCGATTTCCCGTTCATATGAAAAATTAAATATTTCTTCACCTTTAATGATTCTTGAATTTTGGACCTAATAAAGGTCTTAGGGGCAAACCTAGAAACAAAAATTTAATTCGTAGGTGGGACACCTACTGTAACAGAAGTCGAGATAGGAGCATCTGCACTAGCTGATACGTACATCAGAAGGTTGATCTTGTTGATTTTCTGCAACATTAACAACTACTGCGGGTACCGAGACTGAAACGGGATCAGAACAAATGACATCCATGGGAACAATGTAATTTTCGGCAATCATTGACGCTGAGGAGTGTCGAAGGGTGGGAGACGTAAATGACATAAGATTACTGGGAACGGAAGAGTTGTTGACAAGTTCAATTAAGTCGACAATACGGCCGGTGAAGCCAGCACATTTTTCATGTGAAACATTGTCACAGAGCCAGCAGCAAACGAAAAGCATTTTTGCACTTGCTGGTACAATATACTGCAGGTTTTTGATGCAAATAAAAATTTAATGAAACCAAAAATGAAAATTGATATAAAATTTGTGTTAATACAGAGTATTAGGACGATGATATCTACTTACAGAAAAAACAGCAAGCACGAAATCTATATACATATATAAAAATGGAGCCAAAAACAAAAGAGTGATTGTTTTTTATGAGCACCACTGTGCCGATTTGGCTGATTTTTTTGGAAAAATGGTGGGATAATTCGCAGAAGCGGAAAGAAAAATGAGCTTTCACTCAACGTATACAACTGAATAACAAAAGCTGTTTTCAGTTAGCGTCGAAAATTCAATCGTTGGAATATTTTCGATCATTTGAGTTAGCATTAAAAACACTTGTTTGTGAAAATTGAACTTGAATTGAGCAGACGCCTGTTTTATAGTGTAAACCTACAAAAAGATAATTACAGTCCACTTTAATTGCACACATATTCCCCACCATTTTTTGTTTGTTTTTAATAATGCACAGTACACAGTGCAGAATATTCGAAACAACATACACAATTGGAACGTGTAGCAGCTAATGAAAGGAGGCGTGCCCAAGCTCGACATAGAAGATCAATCGCAAATATTAACTTGAATCGCGCTGCATTTGAATATGATTCCGCAATTGCCTACAAAGATCTTCATTGTCTGTCCTATGTCAGCATTGCAATGCTCTGAAGTTTCCATTGGAGTCACAGGGCATATGCTGCGCTGGTGTCAATGTGAAATTGACACTTTTGACTCATCTGCCGGAGCCATTGTATTCGTTTCTCTATGGAAATTCAAACGAATCTAAACATTTCCTGGCGAATAATCAAAAATATATCGGATGCTTTCAAATTACGTCATTTGGAGCTGAAGTTGTTGATCAACCCGGCTACAATCCTAGCTATAAGATAATGGCGTATCTGTATCAATTCTTCTTATTTTTTCTAAACATTCAGATTCAAGGGCAAGGGCATCCAGCGGGCTCTTTGTTACCACCACCGAACGGAGATCATAAGTTCCTTCAGATCTATTTCGTTAGTGATTCTGCAATAGAACTCGATCAACGTTGCGTAAATTTTCCTGTGACAAAACGTGAAATAATTGAACAATTGCAACATCTTCTGCACAATCAAAATCATTTGGTCAGATTGTTCAAAACAGCGTTAGATATGATGCATTCTGATGACCACAAAATCATTATTAGAGCAGACAAAACACCAGCTTGAGGTCATGCAAGACAATTCAATGCTCCGGCTATAAATGAAGTCGCTGTAGTGATTGCTGGTGAGAATGTGGAGTCCCGCGATATTGTTCTCAAGCGTAGGGATAGTGGAAAATTGAAACGCGTGCACGAGACTCACAGACCATATGATGCACTTCAATATCGTCGATGTTCTGTCGTGGAGAGGATGGCTATCACTTCAATATAAATATGCTTAATCCAACGACAGGTTTGTTAAGATTTCAGGTTCGTTCTACAACTTAGTTCGATTTCATATTTTAGGAGAAGAAATAAATAAGAAAGTCAGCTCAATGAATTTTTATGCGTATCGATTGATGAATCGACCATTTTTCCAAAAAATTTCTTACAATCTGAGAATCTCCTGGCAATTATGAACAACTTAAAAAAAACAAGTAAGAAAGCTACTGTCGAATTTGCTCGACTGTGAGATACCCGTCACCCAATTTTACCATCAAAATTTTATATTTTTCAAAAATATACTGAAAAAATACTAAAATATACTTAAAAAAAATGTATCTAAAACTATACCAACATTTTTTTTGTTCAAAATTATTAGTTTGGCGACACTTTAGTTGGTTTATTGAACATTATTATTATGTCACGGAATGACATAGCAACCAGGTGCAGCTGCACGTGATTACGCCTTATAAAAGTAATTTCTTAATAACTTCTGTATTTTTTATCCGATTGTTACCAACTCAATTTCAGAGATCATTAAAATGATGATCAGTACTGTGCTTACCAAAATTGATTACGGGGGCGGAAGGCGGCGTGGAAAAATCAAAAACAAACTTGATCTGCGTGCAATAATAAGACACACTATTCCGAAAATTTTGCTCTATCTCTTATAGTCTCTGAGATCTAGATGTCCATACGGACAGACGGACAGATGGACATGACTATATCGTCTCGGCTGTTGACGCTGATCAAGAATATATATACTTTATGGGGTCGGAGATGCTTCCTTCTGCCTGTTACACACATTTTTGGTCGGCACAAAGTTATAATACCTTTCTACCCTTTGTGTAGGCGGCTATAAAAATCAGCCAAATCGGCACAGTGGTGCTCATCAAAAACAGACTAGATTTTTTTTGGCTCCATTTTTATATATATAAAAGATTAAATAGAGGCGAGACAACGTTCGCCGGGTCGCTAGTCCTATATTAAAAGGTATAAAAAAGGAAATCCTTACATTTGTATATTATTTTTAATTATTAATTATATTTATTAATTTATTTATTATTTAAATTAATCATACCTATATTTATTTTACATTTTGAATTTGCTGCCTACTAAATGGGCTTGGGTGGCGTACCCCCAAACATCATGGGATGGAACACCTTGAGGCCATGCGCCTCAGACCGTTGTAAGTAGACAACAATATCAATATTCGGCTCACCTAATAGAGAGTCAAGCTTTGAGTTGCAGAATTTAATTTTTCTGATTCTCTTATAATTAGTGTGTTGATTTTTACATATATCACTGCATCCAATTTGATTCAAGTTGTAGTTCCCTATTATGCAATGAAATGTCATTAAAGTGCGTAATAGATTTAATAATATTATTTTTGTTTTTCATTCAACAGAGTTCGCAGAGATTAGATGCTCATTTGTCTTTGGATTCTTTATTAAATGTACTTGTATGTAGTTCTGATCAGAAACTATCATTTTGAAGCTTGTGTTCTCGATAAAATTGGATCAATTAAGAAGTTGAACATATTTTTACTTTATAGTATTAGATCCAGTAGTTAGATCTCCCATTTTATTTGGAGATGGAGATTACTGAAAGAATCACAAAATTGGAGTATATGCAGTTGGCAGTCTTATTAACTTACACTTGAACTATTTTATAGAATTCTTTTCTTTGTTTTGGTTTTATATAAAAATCGTTCTGATTGGTTACAAAGTCGGATAGTTTTGCAACTTTGAATATTGGGTATACGAACATGAAGCTCTTAACCGAGTCTCCAAAGTGTAAAATAGCTAATACCAGTTAGATCATTGGCCCAAACGAACTTCGTGTTCCTATCTCAAGCCAATGCTATTTCAAATTGTCTAGATAAAATGCTTGATTTGATTTTTGTTTTGGATTCCAATATATGATGATCTCCATTATCTTCAGATCTAACCCTATATCTTCACTTGAGGATTTCTACCACTTTACACAGGGGCTGTTGATTGACCTCCAAACAAAGGTTTCGGGTGTAGGTATTTGACCGGAGAAGCGAATTCGTTATTTTCTAAAGATCGATTTGAAAAAACTTTCTCTGCTTCCTTCGCATACTGACTGGTCCCAACTTTCTTATACATTAAACTTTCTGATCGATGTTTGTTTTGATTTTGCCTTTCCACAATCGTATAAAAGACTATAATGGTTTACTACTAACAACTAACAAAGTTAAAGAATAAAAAGTAAAAAAAGTTGTATTTTTCCCCCTACTCTATTTCTAGGTCCGCTTTCTCTACCCTAAGTAATTTTTGTCATTAGAATTAGTTGAGAAAGTGCTGACATACGTTTCAATATACCCGAAAAGCTGTTATGACTTCGTCAACTCGATACAGAAGACGTCAACACTTCCAGAAAATTATTTTTGAATAAAAGATTGCATTAATGATCATGCCATTGCCGTTCATTTTGCTTTTTTTTTTCAAACGATCTATTGCTCATCAACTTTTCATACAGCCTTGCCTTATCTGTATTGATAATCTAATCTAATTACATTATTGGTCCCTTAATTACTAAATGTATAATCTTACGTGCAGTTAAGTCTTGTAAAGCAGTTTCTACCCCAGACCCTGATGGGTTTTCTAGTTGTACGCTTAGGTTTTTTGCAGAAGAACTCTCTAAACCACTTTTGGAATTATTGGCAACGATTCTATGCTACCAGAGTAGCTGCGCCATGTATCGCGTTTAACTCGCCTAATGCTTTTGTTGTAGTTGGTAAGAGCGTCCTTCTAGACGTCCCAACTAGCACGGTTATATTTAGCCTTATTAAATAGGCTTCTAACCTTCCTTTTCAGTACAGAAAGCTCCTCCTTCCGCCATGGAATTTTACGGTTGACCTTTCGAAACTTCGGAATAAGCTGACCTCACACGATGAAATAAGCATATCTTGGAGCAGATTGGCAGCAAGTTCTATCTCACTGATAGACTTAGGATTGCTAACAAATAAATCTGCCTTGAAAGCTACAGAGGCTTTGAAAAGCTCCCAATTTGTCTTTTTGGGACAGAAGGAGTTTTGGCGAATTTCGACTTGGCCAGGAAGGTCAAACCTGATGTGCTGATGGTCCGACAAAGTGGTTTTGTCTGTAACTCGCCAGCTGACAAGCGAATTCGCTATCGAGTTGCTGATTACGGTGAGATCTAAAACCTCTTCCCTAATGGCATTAGTAAAAATGGGTATACACCCTATGTTAGCTACATCTAATTGACAACACAATAAATAGCCTAAGAGGGACTCACCGCGTTTGTTGATGTCGCTGCTCCCCCAGATCGTGTAATGTGCATTAGCATTACAGCCGATCACGAGCAGCTTCTTGTTGCGACGACAGAAATCAACTAGTCGCAGGACCTCTGCTGGGAGGTACTTCCTCCACATCGCCCGGGAAGTATGCAGAGGTGATCACAACTTCCCGGACACCGTCCGCAGTGGCTACCTCAGTAGCCGTTGCCACCAGGATGAAGTTAGTTGATGGGAAATGTCTTACACTGTTATTCAAAAGTATAGCAGGGCGAGGAGCACCTCCGCTGCGGCCCTTCAATTTAGAAATGGCGTCCTTCGATTCCAGCCGCAGCAACTGGATCTGAGAGCCTGTTTCCGTGAGCCCTGAACTCTGAGAGGCCACGGAAGCGTCGTTAGCAAAGCTGATCACTTCGTAGTTAGCTTCCGCATCGGAGGGCAATACCTAAATACGGTTTACTGCCAGACTGAACTGCTATTGGACGAAAAGTCGGCACTAGCGAACCCTGTGTCCAAGGGAGTTCGTGGCCTACCTGGGTCCACTAATTTACTATAGTCGAGACCCGTAGTATTGGGGGTGGAAGCCAGTAGCCCACTGGCTGCAATGCTTGTGTAGGGGTCAGCCGCGAAGGCAACGCCCAGGGTTAATGTTGTCAAAGTCGTATCAGACTTATCTATGTTTTGAAAATGGTCCATAAAATGATTCCACGAATAGGCGGGAAGGGAAGGACACCCACGCCATAGCTTGCTTACCGTGGAAAATCAAAATGAAACTGGAGGGCGACAAGTATCCACAGTCCGCATACTAGATATCGGACTTTCGCTTTTGAGGCAACACAGTGATAATGCAATATGAACACCACAGTACTAGCAAGCTTGATGTAATGAGCAATTCGAGCGATAGCTGTGCAAATCGGACGCGTTTGTCGGAGCATCAGTTGCCAAAGTTCTGCGGGTCATATGAGGATTAGCCAACCTTCTTCTTCTTAATTTAAAGTGAAGCAAAACACCTACACCTCTGCATAAAATGTCTGCGAAAAGTCACGGCCTGCAGCTGCAGGCTTTTAGATTACCACCTGACCTGTAAGCAGGAGTAATTATTTGGCAGCTTCCTCGGTATAAGGTGCAACAACTCGTTAACTAAGTTCGCGATGAGTTAAAGGCCTTTAACCTTGGCTTAAGAAACCTGTGCACGTTGTTGTGTTTTCGTAGGGATAGGTAGCGTTGTCTGGTTGCCATGTATTTAGAACAGCTAAAGATGGCATGTGATGCGCAGTTGATGTGATATTGCAAACATCTTTATTGTAGACATTCATATTGGATAAAGTAGCCTTATCAAAGCCATTACCGCATTGTAATCTGTTTAATAATTCAATATCGCTGTGCTTCATAACAATGGTTTGTTTACTATATTTAGAACTAGTAGGAACGGAATATAATTTCAAATTATACTGAAAAAATAATAAAAAAATATATACTAATAATGCCAAAATAATATATCAAAATTTTCTTTGTTCGAAATTATTAGCTTGGCGGCACTTTAGTTGGTTTATTGAACACCATTATTATGTCGCGGAGTGTCATAGCAACTAACTAGGTGCAGCTGCACGTGGTAACGCCTCGTCTCGGCTGTTGACGCTGATCAAGAATATATATACTTTATAGGGTCGGAGATGCTTCCTTCTGCCTGTTACATACATTTTCGGTCGGCACAAAGCCATAATACCCTTCTACCCTTTGGGTAAGCGGGTATAAAAATATCAGCCCAGGGTCTACCGTACGACAGATGGTACAACTCCTCACTTAACCATATGATTGATGACCGATTAATTGTACTATAAAGTCAAATTATCTTTTACGTACGACAAAAAGTTTCGATGCTATATTTATAACATATTGTACAATAACACAGCATAACTATGTCTTGTACAACAACATACGTTCAAAAATGTATAACAATTAAAAATATCGAATATAACTGCCAACATTCGACCACCAACTGAGAATTTTGCGAAACGTGAGCAAAGATGTATTATGAAAAAATTGTCATTATGAGTATGTTATATTAAAATAATAAAGGTGAAAAAGAAGTATAAACTGTCTAAGCTGATTTGATGTCGGGAACTTTGCGCCACTCTGTTACTGTATAACTATTTCATGAATGTCTTCCATATTTGTGTGAGTCATAAAGTAAGCACTGTATGCTTATAATTGTGGCTGTAATATGGCTTTTTGTGATTTACGGAAAATATGTGGTGGGGCTGGAGATGTCTCCTACTGCCTGTTATGTACATCCGGACAAACGTAAAAGGCCATGCATTTTTTTAAATTAATGTTCTAAAAGTATCTCAGAAGCCTCGGTCTTTTTAAGATGCGAGTCCATTAGACTCTGTTTCAGAATGTTTCACTTATTGCATCTTTCGGGGCCCAGTTTAGAAGTACAAAGATTCCCTTACTTAAAGTTTTCGTGGCTGCCCCTCCACGATTACCCTTTGCGTCAAGCTTAAAAGCTACACTCGAATGTGAACTCGAGACATAGCCGTCAGTGAAAATAAGATCAAAATCTCTGCGTTTGAGTGAATCTTTTTATATCCGCCTAACTTTGTGCCAACCGAAAATGTATGTAACAGGCAGAAGGAAGCATTTCCGACCCCATAAAGTATATATATTCTTGATCAGCGTCATAGGGCAACAAGTTTTTCGGGATAGTGTATCTTATTGAAGTTATTAAAGAATTACTTTTATAAGGCCAAGTCAGGTGCAGATGCACCTGATCAGTTGATATGTCACACAGTGACATATTAATGGTGTTCAATAAACATAATAAAGTAATACCAAGCTAATAATTTTGAACAAAGTAAATTCCGGTTTATTAGTTTGGAATATTTTCGGTAATTTTTTAGTATATTTTCAGTATAATTGTGTAAAATATAATATTTCGATGGTCGCTCTTATTTATTCTTCCATTCAGTAAAATTGGGTGGCGGGTATCTCACAGTCGAGCAAATTCGACAGTAGCTTTCTTACTTGTTTTTTTCTGAAGGGGGTCAGAATGTTAGCCTTATCTAGTGACTACTTGTTTGTTAACTTAATAATTATATGGAATACTAAACTGTTTAACTCCGTTGATGTGAATTAGTATGTCAGCACTCCCCCTACAAACATTTGCGTAGCTTGTATTAACATCACGGTTTGATAGGAAAAACGGGAAAGTTGAATGATTTCACTCATTCTTTAGCGGCTGTAAATTTGACTCGAAAAATAGAGGAAGTTCTACAGCCAGATACAAAATTATCGAGGCCGGTGTGCATTTTATGAGACCTACTGCCTTTCTCAGATGCTCGTCGCACTGAAGTTAAGTCTTTTTTATTGCTGCCTTAGATAAGTTGGTAGAACAAACAGCCGAACTCTATTTTGTTCCAAATGCTTTGTGGAGGGTTAGGTTTTTGAAAGGAAGACTTTCAGATCTACAGCCTCCTTACAATTTGATTTTGTAAATGTGTGCTGTTGATGAATAATATGCTGCTACTCTTTTAGGAAATTGTCATGGACTAGCTTATTGTCCAATCAATTATTAATCTTTAAAAATTCCTTCTCCTCTACTTCAAAGGCCCTGTTTTGCCTAGATGCATTTTTCCGATCTAGATGAGCTTGCTGAGCGTTAGTTATTTTGCTTTTAATGTTTTCTTTGAATTCTTCGGTTGATGCGTGCATTACATCGATTGACTTTTTCCCGGTATCCGAATGAATCGATCGGTTGTACCCAATTGCATTATGAGCTCAATGGTGTCTTCAAATTTCTCTTCTAACTTAAGGCACCAAGCTGTTTCTGATAATGTACTGTGGAAGTGTTCCACCTGACCGCTTGATGAGCTATGAAACATCAATCCCGAACTGGATTTTTAGTAGAGACGTAATAGTTTATGAATTGAATGCTGCTTCATTGTCACAGTATATTGTCTTGGTTTTAGGAAAGGAATTTACGATCTGGATAATTGGAATCTTAAGATCTGTTATCGTTCAAAATACTACTGGCTGTATGTAGTAGTAGAAATGGCCCTGACAAATTATGGCTGGGTTGGAAGGTCGGTACGTTGCAGGCAAGATCGGTTGGAACCCCGAGTCAAGACCCTTGCGAGAGGATTTGGGTGGGCAGAGAGTTTTTCATTGTAGGACGCTTTTTGCTTGTCTATTTCATCTTTTACTGCGAGAACGCCGAGGTCCCTATGGATGTTTTGGTTTCGAATATACCATGGTGCCCCAGTGATAGTTCGCAGGATCCTTGATTGAGCGCGCTGTATTATGTCAATGTTGGTTCTGCTCGCGTGCCCCCAAAGCTGGGAGCCATACGTCCAGAATGGCTTAAGGGTGGAGTTGTAGAGCAGGACCTTGTAATCCAGACTCAAGGGCGATACAGATCGATACATGTTAAAAACTGATTTGTATCTGTAGAAAAAATATTAACGTGCAGCATTTCTTGTTAACGGTATTACACATAGCTGTTGTTTCTTTGAATGCCTGTCATAGTTAACTATATTGTATACCTAACAGTTGGCTATTATCTCTGTTACTAGCTTAGACATTTTTGGGAAATAATAGTCGCAAAGGATTTGCTTAATATTTTCTTTTGCAGCCCTATGGCGCGACTATGCTCAGCTATAACTATTTCTCAGTGTTCGTTCTGGTCAGAAATGTCAGTTACAAGATTTTTGCAATGCCAAAATTTATTTGCTGGAATGGCCCTTACCAATTCGTCTTGTATGTCATATTAGCCAAGGTGTGGAGTTTGCAGTGCATTGCTTTCTCCAATTCTGGTTGCACCACATGTTTCAGCTCACGGAGAGCTCCATCATCCCGATCGAAATATATGCTGTGCCTCATTGTCTCACGGAAAAGCACGAATGCGCATTTCACCGGAGACTGTGCTTCTTCCAGAATTATTTGGTTTCTGAATCATTTTAACTGTGGCATCGATAGTGTAGCGAGTAGTTCCTTCTCGTTGGTGGTATAATTTGTCTCGCATTCCTTCAGGGTTCTAGAAATCATAGTAATTGGCTTACTTTCCTGCGAAAGCATAGACCAAACGCCCCGGAAGCAACTGTTGTTAATAATAATAAATAATAATAATAAGGGAATCTCCCAGCAGCGAAGTGGCGAGGCACAGCGACCATGGTGATATTTTGTGCCTATGAGGCTCTCCCTAACTTGACAAAAGCTACTCTGCTTCCATAATGAAGCAGTCTACACTCAGCACCAGAAGACAGACGCATTTTGGTGAGGTGATAGTTCACCGTGTGATGGCCACTAAGATAGTCAACGAGTAGGTGAAGATCTATTCTGGAGAGTAAGCTTATTCTCCTGTCGACCACGGTATTGATAAGCTCTTTGGCTTACCGCATCCCTGGTTGGACAGACCAGTAGCGATCAGTCAACCTAACAGCCCAGGATTTCACAATAAGGAAGATGGTTGACCAGCCTGCGCCACAGAAGGGCTCAGGACGGGAAAAAGTAGCTGACGAACCGGCCCTCGCAAGCTTGTCCGCCAGCTCATTGCCCTGAATACCAGAGTGTTCAGGTACCCATAGAAGGGTGACGTTGTCAGTAAGAGACAGTCTCTGGAGGCAGTTCCAGCAATCGGCCACCAATCGAGAGCTTACTCTTTTAGAAGAGAGGGCTAATATGGCCGCTTGACTGTCAGAGAAGATGTAGATGTTCACTCGTCTAATCCCCTTCTAGGATCAGATGGCAGGAGAACTCGATCGCATGAACCTCAGATTGGAAGACTGCGGGCCATTTGCCCATAGCAATTGAGGTTTTGAAATTGGTCGCTGATGGGGTTGCCAGTTGAAAGTGTCCCAGTCCTTCCGGTCCGGGATGAGGGTTCTGAATTTAGCACCAAATAAAAGTTCCTTTGCCATGGTATCTAATCTAGTGCAGATACCTATGCCAGAAATGTCTTTGATCAGACTAGCATTCGGTAGCTAGAAGCCCTGATTGGAGCTTGATTCTAAGAAAGCTCATAGCAGCGACTTCTTTAATTTGGATATGCAGCGGAGTCAGATTCAGAATCGATTCCATCGCTGCGGTGGGACAGGTACGAAGTGCACCTGTCAGTGAGAGGCACAGCAGCTTGTGCAATTTATTGCATTTGCTAATGTCAGTGACGTTTGGCCACCACACAATAGCAGCGTAGGTGATGATGGGTCTGACCATCATGTCAAAAAGCCACCGGATGGTGCAGGACTTAAGACCCCAGATTCTACCAAAGAATTTCCTATAGGCCTATAGGTTGAGCAAAGCATCAATCCACCGGATTAAGGGACGGGCAGTTCGTCTGCACTCTAGAGCAGAAGAGATGGACCCGTAGCCGGTATTATCAAAAGCACCTTCTATATCCAGAAAAGAGCACAAAGCAATGTTCTTGGATTTGAAGGCTCTCTCAATTTTCGATCTACCGGCTATGTACACCAACTGCATGGGATGCAAAGGTGTCGACGTCTGCAGAGAGAACCGAATGTATATAGCAATCAGCCTTTCCGCCGTCTTAAGTAGAAAGGAAGTAATACTAATCGGCCGATAGGACTTAGGCTGGTCAAGCGGACGATTCCTTTTCTTGGGAATGATTACCATTTACTCTCCTCCAAAAACTGGGTATGTATCCCCAAGGAAAGCTAGCTCTAAGAAGGCCGACCAGTGGATCAAGGGTATGAGCCATGCTGTTTTGAATAAGGGCTGGGAAGATTTTGTCACCCCCTGGGGCTTTGAAGGGAGCGAAAGAATCTACAGCCCATTTGACCTTTTCGGGGTCGAAGATGGATCCAGATAAGCTGAACCCGCCTGAGTCCGGTGACACAATGGCGTCAACGCGACTGGAGAGATCTGGATTCTCCACAGAACCCGGGAAGTGGACTTGTAGTAAAAGCTCAAGTGTTTCCCTGCGATCTTGAGTGAAAGAGCCATCTGCTCTTTTGAGAAGCCCTATCCCATTAGACGACCCTTTGGCCAATACTTTATGGAGTCTTGTTGCCTCTGGCAACGATTCTATGCTACCACAGTAGCTGCGCCATGTATCGCGCTTAGCTCCTCTAATGATTTCGTTGTAGTTGGTATAAGCATCCTTATAGTCGTCCCAACTTGCACGCTTAGATTAAGCCTAAATAATTAGGCTTCTAACCCTTCTTCTAAGTAGAGCCAGTTCCTCATTCCACCATAGAATTTTACGGCTGACCTTTAGGGACTTCTGGACTGAGCTGTGCTCGAAGGATTAGATAAGAACATCTTGGAGCAGATTGGCAGCGAGTTCTATCTTACTGATTGAGTTAGGATTGCTAACCAATAAGTCTGCTTTGAAAGCTACAGAGGCTTTGGAAAGCTCCCAATCCGTCTTTTTGGAACAGAAGGAGTTCTGGCGAATGTCGATGTGCTGATGGCCTGACAAGGTGGCTTCATCTGTAACCCGCCAGTTGACAAGCGAACTCGCTATCGAGTTGCTGATTAGGGTGAGATCTAAAACCTCTTCCCTAATGGCATTAGTAAAAGTGGGTTTACTCCCTATGTTAGCTACATCTAATTGACAACACAATTAGTAGTCTAAGAGGGACTCACCATGTTTGTTGATGTCGCTACTCCCCCAGATCGAGTGATGTGCATTACCATCATAACCGATCACGGCCTTGAGAGCTGAGTTCTTGCGCTTGACCCTGCCAAAGCAGAATTTCACCCTCCCTTGGCACTCCATCAGAGCCCTGTACGACTCCTTGTCAACCATCACTGCGAGGTGAGTCGTTGTGCCGTTCAGGCTGTGCTGCAACACCCGCCACAGCTTCGTGGAGAAGCTGCTGGCTTTCTGGAACCCAATGTACTCCAGGATGGTTGCAGGAGTAAACTCAGCACTACTAGGAAAGTAACCTCTAATAAGGTTGGCCTTGGGAAACTCCGTTTCCTCCAGCAATTTGACGTCAAGGGCGCTGATGGACCTGATGTGTCCAACAGCTCCCCTGACCCAATTGGCAGTGCTGCTATCCTTGCACACCAGAAGCAGCCACTCATTTCGGGATATACAGCCCTCGAAACCTGGCAACAGCACCGCCTTTAGGATGCTGGATTTCAACGTAGCCAACTGCTCCCAATTTCACGCTGCTAACCACTTGGCTGAAGAGTGGTTTCGTGGACTCCTTATGAGTCTTTTTGAGCCTCTTTGAAGAGGTAGTGGGCTCGACGATGCTATCGTCAGCGCGCGTCTGTTTAGCCTTGGTGTTAACGGGGGGCGCAGTGGCTATAGCTAGAGCCTCTTCTCTGTTAGAACCCTTTGCGAGTGCAGCTTTAAAAAGCTTATTCTCGCGGCTCTTCAGTTTTACAAAGGCGTCCTTAGATTCCAGGCCGCAGCAACTGGATCTGAGAGCTTGCTTCCGTAAGGCCTGACCTCTGGGAGGCCACGGAAGCGTCGTCAGTAAAGCTGATTCGGTCGCAGTCAGCTTCCTCGTCCGAGGACAATACCGCGACGGGTTGCTGCTGGACTGAACCGCTACTGGACGGAAGTTCAGCACTAGCGAATCCTGTGTCCAAGGGAGTTCGTGGCCTATCCGGGTCCCCTAGAATATTAGAGTCGAGACCCGTAGTATTGGGGGTGGAAGCCAGCAGCCCACTGGCTGCAGTGCTGGTGGTAGGGGTCAGCCGTGAGGGCATCACCCAGGGATGATACTTTTAAAGCCGTATCAGACTTAGCTAAAGTGTTACTACTACAAAAAGTATATCTGTCTGGTATTGTGACTGGTTGTGTTTTTGACTGTGCTGGGAGTTTTTCGTTGTTTTATCCTGTTTTTACGTTTCAAATTTTGTTAAACATTTATCAAAGTGGTGTGTTAACTTCTGGGCTTTAGTCTGTGCAGTGCTTGGGTTTGACTTGCGCAGTTTCTGTTTTGTAGTTAACTGTAGTGTGTTTTTTGTTTGTGTTTAAATTAGCGTTGTTTCTCGTTTTGTTTTCTTATCTTGAGTGCAGTGATTTTTGTGCTCTACAATTTTTGTTAATAAATTTTTCTAACATGTTTGTCTGCTCGCTTAAAAAATTGTAAGTGTCACTCCGATTCTAAGGCTGTATTTATTGACTGTTGGTTGTGTGATAATGTTTTACATGTTAAGTGTGCAGGTTATACGCAACGCATCAAGGTTTGTTTATACATTAAGTTCGGTCTTAGATGGATCTGTTAGTCTCGTCGTCAGTCTGAAGTGAACATTCAAAATTTCATGAGAAAGACAAGGCAGGGCTTTAGTGCCTCACCTAGCTCTTTTAATAAGCTTCTATTAGAGTTTGAAGCCATGGAGACGCGGGTTAATAATTTAAATTAAATAAACTTGCCGTCGGTGTCCTTTGACGTTTCCACATTTTCAAATGTGGCACGACTCTCTTACCGATTATTGTTGCCTACTCCAGGCACCCCGATTAAAAGTGTTCGTCCAAAGACGGCCTCCGCCTTGTTTTCCTGCTATAGCAATCATTGCCATATTGCAAGGTTTTTCTAGTATTCCTCCTTCTGGTTCATTGATATCAAACTTAGTTGCAAGACCTCTTTCTGTTATTTCTTTAAAGAAACAGATTTTGGATTCTCCTCTTGCTCCCGACACTTCATCTGAAGAAGTAAAATACTAAATTCAATCTAATCTTTCTTTACATGGTAATAAACCTGTTGAGAAATTTAAATTTTGTTATGCCAGGGAGTTCTCCTCTTTTAAAATAAGTGGTTCGGCAGAAGTATTTAAATCTATTGCTTTGATTACTTTTTGGTGGAACATCTTATTGTAAAAGAGTATGTAGCAAGAAAAAAAAGGCGGTATCCGATTCCCGTAGTTCTATTAATCAAATTGCTCCTCTAGTTACCACTGAAGACCTATACCATCCCACTTTAGAACTTGTTTTCGATTTACATAATTTAAATGCAACTGTTTTTCCGAGCTGTTCGCTGTTTTCGTAAAACAGATTTTCTTAAACTTAATAATCTTATTACCCTTACTAACTTATCTCAACTGTACGTTTGTACTGACATGATCTACGTTTCTTCTATTTTTTATATAATTCTTTCTTTTCCTTTTTTTATATAATTCGGAGTAAAGTTTTTGAACAATGTGTTAAATTTGTGACTACTAACCGTCCACCATGGTTCACTCGTGACTTGACGCACTTAGAGAATTTGAAATCTCACTATTATAAGAAATTCCAGAAATCCTGAAATTCTTCTGATCTCTATCGTTATGTTATTGCCATATCAAATTTTGTATCTAATAATTCGCGATGTTATAAAAATCATCTAAATCGCTGTCGTGTACAATTTGCTCATAGCCCTCGATAGTTTTACAATGTTGTAAATATGAAACGCAAATCCTCTTCTCTAACCTCTTCTGTAGGCCGTCAGCCGTCAGAGGAAGCAAGGGGACCAACATGTAATCCCAGTATTGGCTGGGCACGTGCCGTCCTTGCTCCTACTGTCGGAAGTGCGACTATACTCTACACGCGAGGGCGGCTGGAAGCAGACCCCTAGCACGGTCATGTCTCTGCTAGAGGTGCTGACTAATTGTAGTCGGGCGAAGATCGTGAATCTATAAATCACCCCAATCCAAGGTGGTACAGCATACGCTGATGGATGCATGGCCGGGGGTAGCCCGGTCTCTAGTATGCGGACTCTGGATACCTGTCGTCCTCCAGTTTCATTTAGACTTTCCACGGTATGCGGGCGATGCCGTGGATGACCTTCCCTTCCACCTACTCGTGGGATCTTAACTAATAGATCAATATTTAACAAGTAAGAAAGCTACAGTCGAGTTTGCTCGACTGTGAGATACCCGCCACCCAATTTTACCATCCAAATATTATATTTTTCAAAATATACTGAAAAAATACTTTAAAAAAATATACTAAAAAATACCAAAATAATATATCAACATTTTCTTTGTTAGAAATTATTAGCTTGGCGGCACTTTAGTTGGTTTATTGAACACCATTATTATGTCGCGGAGTGTCATAGCAACTAACTAGGCAGTACTAGCAGTTGCACGTGGTAACGCCTTATAAAAGTAATATCTTAAGAACTTCTGTGTTTTTTATCCGATTGTAACCAACTTCGCAGAGATCATTAAGATGGTGATTAGTATTGTGCGTACCAAAATTAAACGTTCTAGGTTTAAAACGACGCCTGCAATTCGGTTTTATTCGATTTACGGGGGCGGGAGGGGGCGTGGCCAAAATCAAAAACAAACTTGATCTGCGTGCAACAATAAGACATACTGTCGCGAAAAATCTCTTATTGTCTCTGAGATCTAGGTGTTCATACGGACGGACAGACGGACATGGCTATATCGTCTCGGTTGTTGACGCTGATCAAGAATATATATACTTTATGGGGTCGGAGATGCTTCCTTCTGCCTGTTCCATACATTTTCGGTCGGCACAAATCCATAATACCCGTCTACCCTTTGGGTAGGCGGGTATAAAAATAGAAAATCTGATACGGCTTTAAAAGTATCATCTCCGGGAGAAGCCCTCACGGCCGACCCCTACACCAGCACTGCAGCCAGTGGGCTGCTGGCTTCCACCCCCAATACTACGGGTCTCGACTCTAGTATTCTAGGGGACCCGGATAGGCCACGAACTCCCTTGGACACAGGGTTCGCTAGTGCTGAACTTCCGTCCAGTAGCGGTTCAGTCCGTCAGCAACCCGTCGAGGTATTGTCCTCGGACGAGGAAGCTAACTGCGACCGAATCAGCTTTGCTGACGACGCTTCCGTGGCCTCTCAGAGGTCAGGCCTTACGGAAGCAGGCTCTCAGATCCAGTTGCTGCGGCTGGAATCTAAGGACGCCTTTATTAAATTGAAGAGCCGCGAGAAGAAGCTTTTTAAAGCTGCACTCGCAAAGGGTTCTAACAGAGAGGAGGCTCTGGCTATCGCCACTGCGCCCCCCGTTAATACCATGGCTAAACGGACGCGCGCTGACGATACCATCGTCGAGCCCACCAGCTCTTCAAAGAGGTCCAAAAAGACTCATAAGGAGTCCACGAAACCACTCTTCAGCCAAGTGGTTAGCAGAGTGAAATTGGGCTTCACTTCGGCTGATCCTACCAAACCCCTCTCAACGGAGCAGTTGGCTACGTTGAAATCCAGCATTCTAAAGGCGGTGCTGTTGCACTCTTCACCAACGTTTAGTCCAGGTTTCGAGGGCTGTATACCCCGAAATGAGTGGCTGCTTTTGGTGTGCGAGGATAACAGCACTGCCAATTGGGTCAGGGGAGCTGTTGGACACATCAGGTCCATCAGCGCCCTTGACGTCAAATTGCTGGAGGCCCAAGGCTCACTTCATCAGAGGTTACTTTCCCAGTAGTGCTGAGAACACTCCTGCAACCATCCTGGAATTTATTGGGCTCCAGAACCCCAGCAGCTTCTCCACGAAGCTGTGGCGGGTTGTGCAACATAGCCTGAACGCCACAACGACTCACCTCGCAATGTTGGTTGACGAGGAGTCGTACAGGGCTCTGACGGAGTGCCAAGGGAAGGTGAAATTCTGCTTTGGCAGGGTCAAACTGATCCTAAAGAATTCAGCTCCCAAAGCCTCCTCCGCCACCCCTGCTCCATCCACATCCTCACCCGCTCCCTCTCCTGCCAGTGGCGCTCCGGCAACGGCGCCAGTGGTTCCCTCAGGGATTTCAGCATTGGTTGACCCTGTGGCCTCTACGAGCGCTGCGACCGTATTGGTACCTAAGGTTCCTTCCCCCACCCCACCGGCCATTGTGGTCACAGTCCCGAAGGGCCCAACTAGACGTGTGACAAGTGGTCACCGTCCGTCAACCGTCAGAGGTGCCTCGGCCAGGCCCACTGCCAGCACCTCAGGCCGCAACCCACTCGCAAGGGCACCTCCCGCTCATAGAAGCCCTGATTGGAGCTTGATTCTAAGAAGGCTCATAGCGGCGACTTCTTTAATTTGGATGTGCAGCGGAGTCAGATTCAGTATCGATTCCATTGCTGCGGTGGGACAGGTACGAAGTGCACCTGTCAGTGAGAGGCACAGCAGCCTGTGCAATTTATTGCATTTGCTGATGGCAGTGACCTGCGTAACCTTTGGCCACCACACAATAGCAGCATAGGTGACGATCGGTCTGACCATCATGGCAAAAAGCCACCGGATGGTGCAGGATTTAAGACCCCAAATTCTACCAAAGAATCTCCTGCAGGCCCACATGGCATGGGTTGCCTTTGTGAGGGTGTTGCTGAGGTGGGAGTACCAATTTAGCCTTTTATCGAGGGTCACCCCTAGATAGCTTTTGTGGATTGATGCTAAGACCAACATCTGCGCACCATCTACTTACCGTGTTCAGAGCTGATTGCATCAACTCTGTCACGGTGCTGGTATTCCCGGTAGTTCCCGGTCACTATTAGAGACTGGTCGTCAGCATAGCCGATAGCTTCAACGCCCTGCTCGGAGAGTAAGATTAGTAGTTCGTCAACAACTAAGGACCAGAGTAGGGGGGATAGAACCCCTCCCTGGGGACAGCCTTTGACTGCATTAATGCATGCAGTCGTGGAGTCCAGGGTGGAAGTGATAATCCGGTGTTTGAGCATAGCTTCAATCCACCGGATCAATGGACGGGCAGTTCCTCTACGTTCTAGAGCAGTAGAGATTGGCCCGTAGCCGGTATTATCAAAAGCACCTTCTATATCGAGAAAAGAGCACAAAGCAATGTTCTCGGATACAAAGGCTCTTTCAATTTTTCCCACTAACCTGTGGAGAGCGACCTCCGTCGATCTGCCGGCTATGTACGCAAACTGCGTGGGATGCAGAGGTGTCGACGTCTGCAGAGAGCACCGAATGTGCATATCTATAAGCCTTTCCGCCGTGTTAAGCAGAAAGGAGGTAAGACTGATCGGCCGATAGGACTTAGGCTGGTCAAGCGGACGATTCCCTTGCTTGGGGATGAATACTACATTAACTCTCCTCCAAGAGATGGGTATGTATCCCCAAGTAAAACTAGCTCTAAGAAGGCCGACCAAGAATATGAGCCATGCTGTTTTGAATAGAAGGGCTCGGAAGATTTTGTCACCCCATGGGGCTTTGAAAGGAGCAAAAGAATCTACAGCCCATTTGACCTTTTCGCGGTCGAAGATGGATCCAGATAGGCTGAATCCGCGTGAGTCCGGTGACAAAGTGGCGTCATCGCGACCGGAGAGATCTGGATTCGCCACAGAACCCGGGAAGTGGGCTTGCAGTAGAAGCTCAAGTGTTTCCCTGCGATCTTGAGTGAAAGAACCTTCTGCTCTTTTAGGAAGCCCTATTCCATTAGACGACCCTTTAGCCAATACTTTATGAAGCCTCGCTGCCTCTGGCAGCGATTCTAAGCTACCACAGTAGCGGCGCCATGTATCGCGTTTAGCTCGTCTAATGCTTTTGTTGTAGTTGGTGAGAGCGTCCCTATAGACGTCCCAACTAGCACGGTTAGATTTAGCCTTATTAACAAGTAAGAAAGCTACAGTCGAGTTTGCTCGACTGTTAGATACCCGCCACCCAATTTTACTATCAAAATATTAAATTTTTCAAAAAATTTTCTGAAAAAATACTAAAAAAAAATATACTAAAAAATACCAAAATAATATATCAACATTTTCTTTGTTCGAAATTATTAGCTTGGCGGCACTTTACTTGGCTTATTGAACACCATTATTATGTCGCGGAGTGTCATAGCAACTAACTAGGCAGCACTAGCAGTTGCACGTGGTAACGCCTTATAAAAGTAATATCTTAATAACTTCTGTGTTTTTTATCCGATTGTAACCAATCATTAAGATGGTGATTAGTATTGTGCGTACCAAAATTGAACGTTCTAGGTTTAAAACGACGCTTGCAATTCAGTTTTATTCGATTTACGGGGGCGGGAGGGGGCGTGGCCAAAATCAAAAACAAACTTGATCTGCGTGCAACAATAAGACATACTGTCGCGAAAAATTTGTTGCTCTATCTCTTATAGTCTCTGAGATCTAGGTGTTCATACGGACGGACGGACAGACGGACAGACGGACATGGCTATATCGTCTCGGCTGTTGACGCTGATCAAGAATATATATACTTTATGGGGTCGGAGATGCTTCCTTCTGCCTGTTACATACATTTTCGGTCGGCACAAAGCCATAATACCCTTCTACCCTTTGGGTAGGCGGGTATAAAAAGGCTTCTAACCCTCCTTCTAAGGACAGCCAGTTCCTCATTCCACCACGGAATTTTCCGATTGACCCTTAGGGTCTACTTGACTGAGCTGTCCTCGAAGGATGAGATAAGCACATCTTGGAGCAGATTGGCAGCCAGTTCTATCTCAATGATAGAGCTAGGATTGCTGGCCAATAGGTCTGCTTTGAAAGCTACAGAGGCTTTAAAGAGCTTCCAATTTGTCTTTTTCGGACAGAAGGAGTTTTGGCGAATTTCGACTTGGCCAGGGAGGTCAAACCTGATGTACTGATGTTCTCACAAAGTGGCTTCGTCTGTGACCCGCCAATTAACAAGCGAACTTGCTATCGACGTGCTGATTAGAGTGAGATCTAAAACCTCTTCCCTAATAGCATTGATAAAAGTGGGTTTGCACCCTATGTTAGCTACATCTAATTGACAACACAATAAGTAGTCTAAGAGGGACTCACCACGTTTATTGATGTCGCTGCTCCCCCAGATCGTGTGATGTGCATTGGCATCACAGCCGATCACGAGCGGCTTGTTGTTGCGGCGACAGAATTCCACCAGCCGCTGGACCTCTGCTGTGGGTACATCATCCACATCGCCCGGGAAGTATGCGGAGGTGATCACAACTTCCCGGACACCGTCTGCAGTGGCTACCTCAATAGCCGTTGCTACTAGGTCTCTGTGGATGAAGTTAGTTAGTGGGAAATGTCTGACACTGTTATCCATAAGTATAGCAGTGCGCGGGGCACCTCCCATACGGTCATATAACAACTTACATGATCCACATGAAAGTCCACGTATTTGGCCACCGATCAACCATGGTTCTTGGACGAGAGCCAGGTTGATTTGATCTTCACAGACGACCCTGCACAGTGTGGCCGACGCTCCTCTAGCGTGGTGCAGGTTCGCCTGGAGCACTTTAAGTTTGCTCATCTTCCCTCCTGATGGCGGTTGAGACAAGGCCACTTGCCTTGCCCCCCCCCCGAGAGCCGTTACCGCGAATGCCCTTCGGCGGTCGGGACGAGCCACTCGGGGGAGGTCGCCTTGCGACCCCGCTCGCGGGAGGTGCCCTTGCGGGTGGGTTGCGGCCTGAGGTGCTGGCAGTGGGCCTGGCCGAGGCACCTCTGACGGTTGACGGACGGTGACCACTTGTCACACGTCTAGTTGGACCCTTCGGGACCAATGCTGAAATCCCTGAGGGAACCACTGGCGCCGTTGCCGGAGCGGCACTGGCAGGAGAGGGAGCGGGTGAGGATGTGGATGGAGCAGGGGTGGCGGAGGAGGCTTTGGGAGCTGAATTCTTTAGGATCAGTTTGACCCTGCCAAAGCAGAATTTCACCTTCCCTTGGCACTCCGTCAGAGCCCTGTACGACTCCTCGTCAACCAACATTGCGAGGTGAGTCGTTGTGCCGTTCAGGCTATGTTGCACAACCCGCCACAGCTTCGTAGAGAAGCTGCTGGGGTTCTGGAGCCCAATATTTTCCAGGATAAACGCAAGAGTAAGCTCAGCGCTACTTGGGAAGTAACCTCTAATGAGGTGAGTCTTGGGGAACTCCGTTTCTTCCAGCAGTTTTACGTCAACGACCCAATTGGCAGTGCTGTTATCCTCGCACACAAGAAGCAGGTTCTCGTTTCGGGGTATACAGCCCTCAAAACCTGGGCTAGTATCTGGTGTGGAGTGCAACAGCACCGCCTTTAGGATGCTGGATTTCAATGCAGCCAACTGCTCCGCTATTAAGGGCTTGGAAAAATCAGCCGAAGTGAAGCCCAATTTCACGCAGCTTGCCACTTGGCTGTAGTGTGGACTCCTCTGAGTCTTTATGGGCCTCTTTGAAGAGCTAGTGGGCTCGGCAGTGCTATGGTCAGCGCGCGTCCGTTTTGCCTTGGTATAAACGGGGTGCGCAGTGGCGATAGCAAGAGCTTCCACTCGGTTCGAACCCTTCGCAAGTGCAGCTTTAAAAAACTTCTCGCGGCTCTTCAGTTTCTCAAAGGCGTTCTTCGATTCCAGCCCCAGCAACTGGATCTGAGAGTTTGCATCCATGAGGCCTGACCTCTGAGAGGCCACGGAAGCGTCGTCAGCAAAGCTGATCCGGTCGCAGTCAGCTTCCTCGTCGGAGGGCAATACCTCGACGGGTTGCTGCCGGACTGAACCGCTATTGGACGGAAGGTCAGCACTAGTGAACCCTGTGTCCAAGGTAGTTCGTGGCCTATCCGGGTCCCCTAAATTACTAGAGCCGAGATCCGTAATATTAGGGGTAGTGGCCAGCAGCCCACTGGCTGCAGTTCTGGTGGTGGGGTCAGCCGTGAAGGCATTGCCCATGGAAGATACTACCGAAGTCGTATTAGACTTTTCTACATTTTTAAATAGATCCATAAAATTGATAGAGACCGCGCTGCCTCCCGGCCATGCATCCATCAGCGTATGCTGTTCCGCCTTAGATTGGGGTAACTTATAGATTTACGATCTTCGCCCGACTACAATTAGTCAGCACCCCTAGCAGAAACAAGACCATGCTAGGGGCCTGCTTCTAGCCGCCCTCTCTTGGAGAGTATAGTCGCACTTCCGACAGTAGGAGCATGAACTGCACGTGCGCCAGCCAATACTGGGCTTACATGTTGATCCCCTTGCTGCCTCTGACGGCTGTCGTTAAGTCAAAGGGCTTTTGTTGTCTGGATATCTTAACATGACATCGTCTGATGCTAGAATATTTCTTAGCCTGTCGAATGCCTCACTTTCTGTGTCACTGAAATAAATTGCAATTTTCCTCGACATATGCTTACTAACCGATCTATTCTCTCCCCTTATTAAGTTTGTCTTGCAATCCCTGTTAAATCCTTAATAAAGCGTCTGTAGTAACTAGCTAGCCCTAAAAATGAACTAAATGCGTATAAACTCTTGGGTTCCTCGAACTTTGGTATTGCGAATACTTTCTCATGGTCCGTTTTACCTCCGCCCTTTGTTACATTAAAACCCAAGTATTCTACGCTTTCTTGAAAAAATAGGTCTTTTCCCTGTTTCCTGTTCATGTTTGCAGCACAGAGACATTTTAGAACCCAGTCGATATGCTTAACATGATCGGACTCATTTTCCGAAAAAATTATTACGTCATCTATGAACACATGCACGTCTTTTCTATTTGCTCTCGCAGCACGTCATCTGTTGTCCTTTGGAAAATACTTCCAGGATTTTTTAACCCAAAAGAAAGAGTTAGACTTGAGGTCTAACGTGTTAAAGAATTTAGCTTTACCTACATAAGATGACCAATATCATGGCAATGTTTGGCCTGTCTGGTATAGTCTTCTAGTTTAGTTTCTTAAAATAGATTGCGGGTCTTTTGTTCCTATTCCCGTGTTCATCCAAACCCCTTTTATCGAACACCCAAGTGAGGTTGTTATATGGCGATTTAGAGGCCGAATGATTCCATTATTATAAATTATTATCTGAATTAACAAGAGCTTTACCTCCTCGTTTACAAAGTCGTGTACTCCCAATGGATGTGGGTAAAGCTTTGAATATAATGTACATGAAACACTTTTATTTTGTTAGAACCGTGTATGGAACATTCCAAGGGGATTCGACCAACACTACTCCTTTAAGCTCCTTTATAGGCTTAATGTAGGTTTTGGCCGCTCCGGTGTTGATAAGTATTTTTAGTTTTCTCCCAGCCAGTTGCTTCTCGACAATTGACAACCGGGAGCATCCCCTAAAATATTGAGCAATGCGGCGTCATCGCCAGAGTCACAATCATCAACTACCTGATTCTTCTGTGAATCCTTAGATTCTCCCTGTTGGTTGGTATTATTCAATCGCTGCCGTCTCTGCCCTGTCATACACTCAGAGTTACTATTTCGTTTTTGATTTTTATTCCCTTTAAAATTTAAGTCGCTATTTCGGGGGTACCAATTAGTAGGCTGTCTGAACTTGGATGATGCGCTCACCACCATCGGCTCTTACGGTAGCCTATCATTATGCTTTTGGATAGTTTTCGCTTGCTGAAGCCTACCCTGACCCTGTTCTTTCACGTAATGTGGATTCCTTTCGGAAACCCGCTCGTTTCCGCCATTATTACCCTGCCTATCAAATTGCCAATTGGGCTGTATATTGCCTTCGGAAGCATGGCTCCTCTCCCCCATTGCTTTGGTATAGGAATTAGCGAACATATTTCTTTCGATGCTTGCCTTGGCTTCTATAGCTAAGACTAATGCGGCTGGCAAATCTCTGGGTTGAGCTGGGAAGAATACCACATAAAATCGGTTGATTTCAGTGAAGTGAACGATTAATAATATAAAATAATCTATATATATAAAAGAACAACACGAAAAACTACGAAAACTTATAACTCAAGAACGGCTGAACCGATTTAGCTGAAAATTGGCAGTGAGGTAGTTTAGAGCCAGGAGAAGGACATAGAAAATAGAAAAATAGAATTTTATCCCGTGTATGTTTTTTCATTCGTTCTGTATCTATCTTCTATCTGTATCTATATCTGTATCTATCTCTATCTGTATCTATTTATTATTATTTATTATTATTTATTTATTTTATTTTTATACCCGCCTACCCAAAGGGTAGAAGGGTACTATGGCTTTGTGCCGACCGAAAATGTATGTAACAGGCAGAAGGAAGCATCTCCGAACCCATAAAGTATATATATTCTTGATCAGCGTCAACAGCCGAGACGATATAGCCATGTCCGTCTGTCCGTCCGTATGAACACCTAGATCTCAGAGACAATAAGAGATTTTTCGCGACAGTATGTCTTATTGTTGCACGCAGATCAAGTTTGTTTTTGATTTTGGCCACGCCCCCTCCCGCCCCCGTAAATCGAATAAAACCGAATTGCAGGCGTCGTTTTAAACCTAGAACGTTCAATTTTGGTACGCACAATACTAATCACCATCTTAATGATCTCTGCGAAGTTGGTTACAATCGGATAAAAAACATAGAAGGTATTAAGATATTACTTTTATAAGGCGTTACCACGTGCAACTGCTAGTGCTGCCTAGTTAGTTGCTATGACACTCCGCGACATAATAATGGTGTTCAATAAACCAACTAAAGTGCCGCCAAGGTAATAACTTCGAACAAAGAAAATTTTGATATATAATTTTGGTATTTTTTAGTATATTTTTTTCTAGTATTTTTTCTGTATATTTTGGAAAATATAATATTTGGATAGTAAAATTGGGTGGCGGGTATCTCACAGTCGAGCAAACTCGACTGTAGCTTTCTTACTTGTTTATACCTGATCCACTTTGTTTAGTGGGAAGTCAATCGTAAGGTGGTTTCACGTTTTCTATGTACCGGCGAGTGATCAGATGACAGATCTGGCAGACATTCAGCTTTAACCAAACTGCGAGAAATATTTTTCGTAACTGCGAAGTCGATCAAGTCAGGCAGCTTATTGACGTCTGATGGACAGTATGTAGGACTCCCAGGAGAAATATGCACAAGTTTATTAGTGGCTTTTATTTTATTATATTTCTATTATATATAAAAGTTTTCTGCTCCTCCTCCTCCTTCGGGCATCAAAAAATACTTAAAAGTACCAAAGAAGTGAGCGAGCGAAGCTTGCGTTCCGGAACGCAGCGTAGCGGATCGAAGTGAAAGACACCTCGTAGTGTTATAGAGTTGTTTTCCTTTTGCATTCACAAGGCGCGATACCCAGTGAGTTTGTTTAGCATTGTAGTCGCCTGCTGTAATGAAGTGTGGCCCTAGAAGAAATCCAGGAACTTATCTCCCAATACTGTAAAACGGGGGACAGTATACGACCGCTCTGTCTGTATCTCTACGGGCCCAGCCGTCTGAGGAAGTATACGGCCGCTAGTGTAAGATGAGTGTTGTCCTCCAACTGTATGTTGATGAATGTGGCCTGAAGATGATTTTCAGCAAACTCTTTGTAAAAGTGGTGCTTCATACGGTTCCTTATAAGTATGCCGGTCCCATCGTGTGCTTTAACATCGGGGTGATTTATACCATAGAAGTGGTAGTCTCTCATTTAAAAATTGTATTTGCTTGTAAGATGAGTTTCCGAAAGAAGCATTACGACGATATGCTTCTCATGTAGTAATTGAGCTAGCTCAAGTTTGCGCTGTGAAACGCCATTGGCGTCCCACGTAGCTATGCGTAAGGTAGCCATTATTTGTTTTGATTGTTGGGATATACATAAATGTCATAAACTACATCATGCACTGTTGTAAGGTTTGCATCATAGCTTCAGTTTTTGTTTCTTGCTGCTCAGATGGCCTATAATTTTGTTGTGAATTTTGTGTGCACTTCATGTGGTGTTTGGGAATTTTGGGTTGGAGGCGTCATACCTGATTTTAGAACTTTGGCAAATGTTATCTTGTTAGTGGTGAGTATAGGCCAAGGAGCGAAACTTGTTGCTTTCGAAAAAAGTACTTCAGGATTTGTTTTTTTATGGTGTCAGCGTAGCTGTTCCTTGGTGTGCCCGCGCCGTATTGATTCTTTTCTGAAGACGGCTTTTCATCTCTTTGTATATTGGACAGCCTCTGTAGCTTGCTGTGTGATTACCCCCACAGTTACCACACTTTTTCTCACTGTCATTTTCGTTATTAGTTTGACAGTGTGTAGAATTATGGAGATCTTCACAGACTACGCACACCGGGCGAAGTGTGCAATGCGACCTCGTAATGGCCGTATTCTTGGCAGTTCATACATTGTACAGGAGCACGGTCATGTCTCTGCTAGGGGTGCTGACTAATTGTAGTCGGGCGAAGATCGTGAATCTATAAATCACCTCAATCCAAGACGGAACAGCATACCCTGATGGATGCATGGCCGCGGGGTAGCCCGGTCTCTATTATGCGGACTCTGGATACCTGTTGCCCTCCAGTTTCATTTAAACTTTCCACGGTACGCGCGCTATGCCGTGGATGACCTTCCCTTCCCGCCTACTCGTGGGATCAATTTTTATGGATCACATTATTAAATCAGAAAAGTCTGATACGACTTCAATAGTATCATCTATGGGCGATGCCTTCACGGCTGACCCCTACACCAGCACTGCAGCCAGTGGGCTGCTGGCCTCCACCCCCAATACTACGAGTCTCGACTCTAGTATTTCAGGGGACCCGGATAGGCCACGAACTCCCATGGACACAGGGTTCGCTAGTGCTGAACTTCCGTCCAATAGCGGTTCAGTCCGGCAGCAACCCGTCGAGGTATTGTCCTCCGAAGAGGAAGCTAACAACGACTGAATCAGCTGTTCTGACGACGCTTCCGTGGCCTCTCAGAGGTCAGGCCTCTCGGAAGCAGGCTGTCAGATCCAGTTGCTGCGTCTGGAATCGGCGGGCAAGGCAAGTGGCCTAGTCACAACCGCCATTAGGAAAAGAATGAGCAGAATTAAAGTGCTCCAGGTGAACCTGCACCATACCAGAGGTGCGTCGGCCACATTGTGCAGGGTCGTCTGTGATGATCAAATCAACCTGGCTCTCGTCCAGGAACCATGGTTGATCGGTGGTCATATACGTGAACTATCACGTGGATCATGTAAGTTGTTATATGACCGTATAAGAGATGCCCCTCGCACTGCTATACTTTTGGATAACAGTGTAAGACATTTCCCATTAACCAACTACATCCTCAGAGACTGGTGGCAACGGCTATTGAGGTAGCCACTGCGGACGGTGTCCGGAAAGTTGTAATCGCCTCTGCATACTTCCCTACTTTTACTAATGCCATTAGGGAAGAGGTTTCAGATCTCACCCTAATCAGCAACTCGATAGCGAGTTCGCTTATCAAATAGCGGGTTACAGACGAAGCCACCTTGTCAGACCATCAGCACATCAGGTTTGACCTGGCCAAGTCGAAATTCCCCAAAACTCCGTCTGTCCCAAAAAGACAAATTGGGAGCTTTTCAAAGCCTCTGTAGCTTTCAAAGCAGGCTCATTGGTTAGCAATCCAAAGTCTATCAGTGAGATAGAACTTGCTGCCAATATGCTGCAATATGTGCTTATCTTATCCTTCGAGGAGAGCTCAATCCGGAAGTCCCTAAAGGTCAGCCGTAAAATTCCATGGTGAAATGAGGAACTGGCTGTACTTAGAATGAGGGCTAGAAACCTAATGTAGGCTAAATCTAAGCGTGCAAGTTGGGACGTCTATAAGGACGCCTTCCCCAACTACAACAAAAGCATTAGACGAGCTAAACGCGATGCATCGCGCAGCTACTGTGGTAGCATAGAATCGTTGCCAGAGGCAGCGAGACTCCATAAAGTATTGGCCAAAGGGTCGTCTAATGGGATAGGGCTTCTCAAAAGAGCAGATGGCTCTTTCACTCAAGACCGCAGGGAAACACTTGAGCTTTTACTACAAGTCCACTTCTCGGGTTCTGTGGCGAATCCACATCTCTCCAGTCGCGATGACGCCATTTTGTCACCGGACTCACGCAGGTTCAGCTTATCTGGATCCATCTTCGACCCCGAAAAGGTGAAATGGGCTGTAGATTCTTTTGCTCCTTTTAAAGCCCCAGGGGGTAACAAAATCTTTTCAGCCCTTATTCAAAACAGCTTGGCTCATATTCTTGATCTACTGGTCGGCCTTCTTAGAGCTAGCTTTCCTTGGGGATACATGGATGGCTCTTGGAGTAGAGTAAATGTGGTATTCATTCCCAAGCGAGGGAATCGTCCGCTTGACCAGCCTAAGTCCTATCGTCCGATCAGTCTTACTTCCATTCTGCTTAAGACGGTGAAAAGGCTAACAGAAATGCACATTCAGTGCTCTCTGTAGACGTCGACACCTCTGCATCCCACGCAGTTGGCGTACATAGCCGGTAAATCGACGAAGGTGGCTCTCCACAGGTTAGTGGGGAAAATTGAGAGAGCCTTCGTATCCAAGAACATTGCTTTATGCTCTTTTCTCGATATAGAAGGTGCTTTTTATAAGACCGGCTACGGGTCCATCTCTACTGCTCTAGAGCACAGAGGAGCTGCCCGTTCCTTGATCCGGTGGATTGAAGCTATGCTCAAGCACCGGATAATCATTTCCACCCTGGACTAAACGACTGCATGCATTAATGCAGTCAAAGGCTGTCCCCATGGTGGGATTCTATCCCCCCTACTCTGGTCCCAAGTAGTTGACGAACTACTAGTCTTACTCTCCGAGCAGGGCGTTGAAGCGATCGGCTATGCTGACGACCTGGCTGTAATAGTGACCGCGAACTATACCAGCACCGTGACAGAGTAGATGCAATCAGCTCTGAACACGGTAAGTAAATGGTGCGCAGATGTTGGTCTTAGCATCAATCCACAAACAGCAATTATAGTTCCCTTCACTAGGCGCTATTCCGTTGACATTGGTCAACTTTATATCAGCGGTTCTACTGTGGGGCTATCCAACGAGGTCAAATATCTAGGGGTAACCCTCGTCAGGTGGAACTCCCACCTCAGCAACACCCTCATTAAGGCGACCCATGCCATGTGGTGCTGCCGGAGATTCTTTGGTAGAATCTGGCTTTTTGCCATGATCGTCACCTTTGTTGCTATTGTGTGGTGGCCAAAGGTTACGCAGGTCACTGCCATCAGCATACCATCAGCCTCCCACTGACAGGTGCACTTCGTACCTGTCCCACCGCAGCAATGGAATCGATACTGAATCTGACTCCGCTGCATATCCAAATTAAAGAAGTCGCTGCTATGAGCCTTCTTATAATCAAGCTCTAATCCGGGCTTCTAGCTACCGAATCAGGACATACCAGTCTGATCAAAGACATTTCTGCCATAGATATCTGCACTAGATCAGATACTATGACTAAATAACTTTTCTTTGGTGCTTAATTTACAACCCTCATTCTGGACCGGAAGGACTGAGACACTGGCAACCCCATCAGCGACCCCCACGGTATCCACTGGTATAACGACGGGTCAACAACTGATCAGGGGGTTGGAGCCGGGATCTTTGGACCCAATTCCAAAACCTCAATTGCTATGGGCAAATGGCCCACAGTCTTCCACTCTGAGGTTCATGCCATCGAGTTCTGCTGCCATCTGATCCTAGAGAAGGGGATTAGAAGAGTGAACATCTACATCTTCTCTGACAGTCAAACGGTTATCTTAGCCATCTCTTCTAAAAGAGTAAGCTCTCGAGTTGTGGCAGATTGATGGAACTGCCTCCTGAGACTGTCTCTTACTAACAACGTCACCCTTCTATGGGTACCTGGACACTCTGGTATTCAGGGCAATGAGCTGGCGGACGAACTTTCAAAGGCCGGTCGTCAGCCACTTTTTCCGGCCCTGAGCCCTTCTGTGGCGTGGGTTGGTCAACCATCTCAGCTATTGTGAAATTCTGGATTGACTGATCGCTACTGGTCTGTCCAACCAGGGATGCGGTAAGCCAAAGAGCTTATCAATACCGGGGTCGACAGAGGAACTGGCTTACTCTCCAGGAGGGTTCTTCACCTCTTCGTTGGCTATATTAGAGGCCATCACCCGGTGAACTATCACCTCTCTAAAATGCGTCTGTCTTCTGATACTGAGTGTAAACTTTGCAAAGAAGATGATGAGACAACCAAACACATTCTGTGCGACTGTCCAGCCTTGGTATGGACTAGGACTGCAAGTGGATACCGCAAGACCCGATCATATTGTGCGTTCTTTGACGAAAGATCTGCTCTGCTTCATTAGGCAAGCAGAGCAGCTTTTGTCTAGTTAGGGAGAGCCTTATAGGCACAAAAGACCACCATGGTCGCAGTTGCTCGTCTCTTCTCTGCTGAGAGACTTCCTTTATCATTATTATTATTATTATTATTATTATCCGTTCAAGGTCCCCAATCCAAGCTACAGGATAGCTGGCATTGCACCTCATAGACATTGAAAAGTGGATCTCTGATTGGCGAATAAAAGTAAATGAGAAAAAATGCAAGCACGTGACGTTTACGCTAAACAGACAATATTGCACACCACACTTGTTGAACAACATAACAACCCCGAAAACAGATGAGGTAACGTACCTATGGCTCACAGCTATGGGGCAATGCAAGCAACAGCAATATTAACATCATACAGCGAGCACAATCAAAAATTCTGAGAACCATCACTGGGGCACCGGGGGTACGTTCGGAATGAAAACATCCCAAGAGACCTAAATATTCCACCAGTCATCAATGCAATTACGGAACTTAAGGAAAAATACCATAGTAAGCTTTCCTCGCACCCCAACCACCTAGACCTAGAGCTCTAACTCAGCTCAGCAGTCGTTCCCGTCTCTGACGAAAGGACCTACCAACCCAGCGAAATTTTTAGGGACGTATAGTCATAGAACAGTTGGAAAAATAAAACAACTGTTCAGAAACATTTGTAATAGTTCAGATTTTTAGACTTATTGTTAGTTCTTATACCAGACGATTCAATAAATAAAAACAAAGTATTCAAAAAAAAAAAAAAATGTTCAAACTTCTATGTACCTTATCGTAATACGGCATTAAGCTGAGGTCTCCCTGCCTGACCATCTCAAATTTTTTTCGCAAGAATTGAAGTGAGGTTTTATCTGCATAGGTAATATCTAGCCTTGCGCTTATAGCGTCAAAATTCAATACAGTACTATGCGACACCAAAAGCTCTATTGCCATGCCCTGAACTTTATTTCTTAAAATCGTAACGGCTTGACAATGCGCTTCACTGTTCTGGTGAAGACACATAATCACTGTCTTTGCCATCAAATTCCAGGATGGACTTAACAATGTCTAGCTTTACCTCGCACCTAACACTGGGGTCTATAGTTATTATATATTAAACTTCTACCTATGGCGTATCTACTTGCAAACTGTCCACTTGCTGCCTTCTGAAATCAATTTCTGCTTGAAACACTTGCTTTATAGCACTTAACTGGTTCGGGTCAACATTTATTGTGAATTCTTCTTGCACAGTAACTTTACTTAAATTTTCTTCGATTGAGCTATCTTCACTATCGTATTCTTGTTTATTACTCTGCATCTCTAACTCATCAGCTTGTAACAGAGAGTCAAACATTGAATATATAATTCACTACGAAAGGGATGACTTCCGCGATGGTATTTAGGTAATATCGCGGAATATCATAATCAGAATTATGTGTTGTCTCACTGTATATTTGTTTAAGATTGCACTTTTGATTTTTTTATACAACTTAAAGTCGTTCTTGCTGAACATACCATTTATATATTATGAGGTGCGTCTCCTAACAGTTGTAAATTCTTAAGACGTTTGGCGCCAGTTATTGTTTTTTAATTATTTTCATTCGTTTTAACTCGTTGTTCGCTTCTTAATTTCTTAGAATTAACTATTGCAAGAATTGAACTAAATACAAGTTATTGTAATTTATGATCCCGCGCTGTCCAGGGCAACTCGAAATTAGTTTGAGAGTTATACGTCTTCTTGGTTGATTGCGTTGGGAGCTTCACTTCGCTCTCTTATCGATTTCAAAATCACAAGAGCATCAAGTAATGCACGTTCATAAAACAGGAAATAAAGTGACGGAACCAAAGAAAGTTGGTGGCGTTTGCACCTCAATCAGATTTCGCGTCGATTATCTCTTGGACTTTGACGTACTAACGGCAGTACGATCAAGTGGCCCAGCGACACCAAGCTCGGGCCTGTTAACGCGCGGACCTAGGCAGACAAGACCACCCGCTCATCCGACCGAGGGGCAACCGCATAACGTGCGGGAACGGAGGTCGCGAACCATTAACACAGACAATACAGACAAAACAACAAAATAATAATAATAATAAGAATAAAATAGTAATACTAATAATAATAATAAGAACTATACTTAACTACGAGTTAAGGTTTGTTATTTTGTTTGTTGTTGTAAATTTCTAGTCGTTCTGATGGGAACGGCAAAGCTAATCTGACTTGTCAACTGCAATGAGTCAATTTCGCTAATGATTAGTCTGTGTAGAAACACTACATCTAGTATAGTTCTACGGTCAGAAAGAGAAGAAAGTTTTAGTAATAAAAGTCTACTACGATACGAAGGCAATCTAATTGTGGGATTCCAGCTAAGACTACGAAGAGCAAAAAGAAGAAATTGTTTCTGCACTGATTCAAGCCTATCTTGATGAACCCTATACTGGGGAAACCAGATACTAGATCCATATTCAATAATAGGAAGAACCAGTGAGATGTACAAGTGTTTCGTAATGTAGGGATCGTTAAATTCTTTTGACCAACGTTTAATAAATCCAAGGACACCCATGGCTCTATTAGAAGCAGACAAAATATGCTTATCAAACTTTAATTTTGAATCAAGAAGGATACCTAAATCAGTTACTGACTCTATTCGCTCAAGTGGATTATCATTAAGATGATAATTATTTAAATGGAGAATACCCCTAAAAAATGTCATAAGTTTACATTTATTGCAATTAAGATTTAATAAATTTATAGCAGACCACGATTGAATACAATCAAGTTCAGATTGCAGTCTGAGGCTATATATGGGACCATTGAAAGTCAGACAAATCTTAACATCATCTGCATACATAAGTATGCGAGAGTATGATATAACGGACGGTAGATCATTTATAAATAATGTAAACAGCAATGGGCCTAAATGACTTCCTTGGGGTACGCCGGAAGTGACTTGGACAGTCTTGGACACAGAGCCCTTGTAAAATACTCTTTGAATTCTATACGTAAGATATGAAAATATCCACAAAATTAAGTTCTATGGAAATCCAAGAAGATTGAGCTTGTATAATAAGAGACTATGGTTGACAGAATCAAAAGCCTTACTGAAATCAGTGTAAATGACATCCGTTTGCATTTTTGATTGGAACCCTTCAATAACAATTGATGAGAATTCTAATAAGTTAGTGGTAGTAGACCTACATTTCACAAACCCATGCTGGTAGGGTGAAATTATAGATTTACAGCAGTGTTGCAGTTGAGAAGTTATTAGTTTCTCAAATGCTTTGGGAATAGCAGACAACTTGGAGATACCTCTATAGTTTTGAACGTTGGATTTATTTCCTTTTTTCAAGAGAGGAATAATGTAAGACTCTTTCCAAAGATTAGGGAAAGTGCACAACTCTACAGACAATTCAAAAAATTTTAAAAGTGGTTTACAAAGTCCCTCTGCACAGAACCTAAGCATGCAACTAGGAACACCGTCAGGGCCAGGAGAAAAATCTGGTTTACATGACTTAGGTTCCCGTAAGAGTAAACTTTCAGAAAGTAAGGGACTAAAAATGCAATTTGATTGGTTTACTAATTGATTTTTTCCATTTACTTGGGTAGTAGCCGAGACTTATGATACCATTGAAGAGCTTACAGAAGACCTCAATAGCACAGTACAGTACCATTATCATTTTTGTAGTTATTAGGTCACCGCCTGGAACCTTTTTTGGTTTTAGCTTCCTAATGACTTTTGTAATCTCGTGCGGCCGAAATGAAGTTGGCGTTAATTCCGTTACGGAGTGGATTTGCGGAAGAACATAAGCATTTGCTGGAAAACGCCTCGGAGATGTAAGGCAAATGTTTCGGCTCTGTCTTTGTCGCTGCGGGCCCAGCAACCTGAAGAATTTCTTATCGGGGTGACGGTTTCAGTCGGAGAGCTTAAATTTGGGTGAGCCCTCCACAAGGGATGCTTTGTACTAGTTGGCGAGAGTTTTTCAATATATTTTTGCTGTGCATTTTCAGCATCTTTTTTCAGATCCCGGTTTAGTTTGCGGGTGGCTTCAGTAAGACTTTAGTTTGAGCATGGTGACCTGCTGGTTTGACTCGCCCGTCGCAGACGCTTTTTTTCCAGAACCAGCTGTTCAATTTGCAGGCTGGTTTTGAACAGCTTAATTTTCACATACCCACCCTCCGTTTTGGTGTTGATATCCTGGCTGCTGTGACGAGTACCTCTTCCAGAGCGGCGGTAGAGTAGTTAATGTCCGTTTCAATATTTAGTTGAGCAGTTAGCTCAATGTGGAACTCACATACTCACATAGATCTGGGATCTTTCTGGGGTTTGCAGGCCAATATGTGGGGCTACCAGGAGAGACGTAGTCCAATTTATTGCACTTTTATAAGTGCGTTATACAGTTGCCTTCCCTTGGGGGTCACGAGGCGTGATCCCCAGTGCGTCTGTTTGGCATTGTAGTCTCCTGCAGCTATGAATCGATCCCCCGTGTGTTGTAGAAGTCCATGAATTGACCTTCAGAGATAGTAAATCGAGGTGGGCAGTAGACAGCGGCAATGCAAAGGTTGCCGTTTCCTGACTGCACATTTATGGACGTGGCTTGCAGGTAATTTGTTGCAAACCTTTGGTGAAAGTGGTGTTTGATGCGTTCTCTGATTAAGATGCCTGTTCCGCCGTGGGCTTTGCCATTCGGATGATCTGTGCGTTAGAAGGTATAAACTCTTATATGGAAGTTATATCTCCCTGTGAGGTGCGTTTCAATCAGAGGCATGGCGTCGATGTGATTTACATTTAGGAATTGCGTTATTTCCAGTTTATGCCGTGAAATGCCGTTGGCAATTCACATGGATATACGTAGGTTAGACATTTATTATTTGGACTGTTGTACCACAAGCAACTAAATCACCATGATCTGGTTCTGAACAAGGGTTTGCATAGTTGTTTTCATAAATGACATGAGTTCCATCATACTTTGTTGCATGGTAAACATCATAGTTTCCATATTCCTTTGCGGCTGCATCGGGACCTGCTAAGTGTTTTCGGAGTGTGGCTAAAGTGGATTTTCTGGCGTACTTTTTGTGTTATAATACGCATTTTGCGTATTTTGTTGACGCGTAGATGTCGCTCGTTGCATGCGACCCTTCAACTGCTTGTAGACCGCCTCTGTAGTTTGCCGTATGGTTTCCTCCACAGTTGCCACATTTATTCTTTAATGGGTCTTCTTTGTTTGCGGGGCAGTTTACGGAGTTGTGGAAGTCTCCGCAGACTGCCCGAAGTGTGCAGTATGTCTTGATGTGTCCATACTCCTGGCAGTTTGTGCATTGTAAAGGGCCGTTGTGTTTGTGTGGTTCTTCCACGGTGATCCTTCGATGCAGTAAGAGCTGCAGCTTGTAGATCGGGTGCACTTCTATTTTCTTTTTGAGGCTTTGCTATCTGGTTCAAGCTCGACCTTGAAGAGTGGTTGTGGCTTTTATTTCGATTGATAATGTTGCTAACATTTTTGGCACAGAAGCCCTTGGCTTTAAGGGCTTCTTGAATATCAAAGAGCCCGACGTCGAGTTCGATTCCTTTTAGTACTAAAAAGCAACAAGGGACTGTCAGTTGTACAACTGACAGTCCCTTGCTGCTTTTTAGTTGGCAGGTGTAGAAGTTTTTTTTGTTTCCTCCAGGTACTTAGACACAGCTCGGAAGTGTTCTTCGGACTTCGTTTGAACTTTGGTTTCATGGATGTTCCCTTTAATAAGCGGAAGAACATGGAAATTATCGTCCCCGACCAGCGCAACAATTTTGTTGATCAGGGCGTTAGACCTTTTTTCTCTTATATAAATAAATGGGGACTTTCGTTTCTTTTGGGTCTCCTGCCTCAGCTCTGCTTGGTTGTTCTCCGCCTCTACTAAGATGGAAAAACAGTTATCATTGGAACTCCTAGTTTGATCGTTCCTTTTGTTGGTACGGTTGATCTTTGGTTTATTACCAACCGTGTTTAGTAGACTAAGCTTACGCTTAATCTGGATGTAGCGATCCATACCGGTCTGTATAGCCGGACTTCTTGTTGCTTACCGAACCTTCCGGTTTTTGTTGACATTTCATTTTGCTCTGCGGCCGTTGTCACCGAATTCGCAATATTGTTAGTTGTTTTATTTGTTGGCGGTGCTTTTGCTGCGCCTGCTAGTTGTTGGAGCTTCTTCCATAGATGCCTGCGGTGGTGGGGCTTGGCATTGGTAGCTCCATGACGAAGGAATTGAGGTGAGCAAGTGCTCGCTCTCTTGCTGTCGACGATCAGTAGAGCCGGGTTGCACTTTGTTGACTTGCTTTCTTCATCTATATCGCGTGTTGAGAAGTAAGAGTAACAAGCGTTTCTTGGATTTATGGATCTTCTACGCTCATTCTTTGAATCGCTGCACATTTTTCGAGCTTATTACGCGTGGCACATATCAATTTAAGTCAAATATTAACTTGCACTATCATAACACCAGTTATAAATTTATATATTTATCTTTGGCGTTACTTTGCGTAACTGCCTATTAATTGTTATTCGTGTAGTTTAGACTACTGATTTCAAATTCGTTAATTTGACTCCACTTTAGATTTGTTAATTCTTATTTTTTCACCGACAAAACATGGACCGACGAAGCCTCGCACCTAAAAAAAAAACGCGTCCAACTCGTTCAACGGTCTGTTTGATACTTGAAAAGAGAAAAATACGAAATGGATTTTTACATGGTCGAGGACAGGCATTTCTTATTCAGCATCGATGTATGTATATTCAAAGTTTACTTCATTAATAGAAGACAGAAGTAGAGATTGGATAGAAACCAAAAACGCAATAACAAAATAGAAATAATAAGAAAGCAAATATTAAATAAAGATAGTAAAAATAAGATAAAGACTTCACCTTCATGTCCGCTTTATTAGAGCTGTGATTTCAATCGGAAGGAATGAAACTGTATATCACTTCTAGTAAAAATAAAATGGCTGTACGCAGTACTACTGGACGAAACCCAGCAGACACGTGCAAATAAACAACGAACAATGGATAAACAAAATGAAAACAGGAATATATACGATAAAGATACAGATTTTAGAGAAGCTCCCCTTATAAATCTAAAATAAATACACTTTTTAAACAACAGGTAGAATAACACAGGTTGACGATAAACATTACGAAGAAACAAAGAGAGGAAGAAAAATAATGCACTGTAAAACCAAATACATAAAGAAAAAGAAAATCAATCAGAGTAAATACGATAATTTAAGATACTATTGTTCTCTTCTTTGTTACTCATACTATATACAAAGGCACAAACCTTAGAAATTAACACAATACACTCGCAAAACAGATACCTAATATTTAAGACCGGTATCATGAATATTACCTCAAATTTTGAATATCATTACCTAACAGTTAACCTAACCGAAAAAGAAAAGACATGCATTAATCTGTTTGAGAAAGCAAAAGAGTTCCAACATTAGATCCAAGTAGAATACTTAACCGAAAATCTCAACTGAGAAACAAGCGGTATCAAAATAATAAAAAGAAATAAAAGAGGATTAATAAGCATAATAGGCGGGGCATGCAAGTATCTCTTCGATACCTTAAATGAAGAAGAAGATAAAAATCAATTGGAAAACAATATTAATAACCTTGCAGAAAATAGCGTACAGACAAACAAACTAAATAAAATAATAAAAGCAGTCATTAACGGCTTCGACATCATAAATACCATGGCCAAGGATCCCAAATGAACAAAAAATTAGAGTTTCTTTTATTAAATTTGCAAGAGTACATAGAAGACATAGAGATGGAATCACTCAATCAATCGGTGGGAGCCGCTGTGAAAACATACGCCCGCCGATTCACAAGGTATACTGAATTGACACCTTTAGCCCGGATGCCGCCATCGTAGTATTGGTGGAGGTATCAGGAAGTGCGCAAAATATGGCTAACCAGATCGCAGAACAGCTAGAAGTTCCGTTGAAGAAGACGGTATATGCGCTCAAGGGGCAGAGAGGATTATCGACAGCTGCAATTGCAGTACTGCGAGCATAGGTCAGTCCTAAAGAAGCTAATTGGGACTACCAAACGAACGTATTTCTTGGACCTATGCAACGCAGCAGAATATGATACAAAGCTTAAAAAATTGTCTTCAAACGTTAATTCTCAGAAGAATTCTGCAAACACTGTTCCCGGAGCGGCCCGACGCCCTCGCCTGCAGAGCAGACTGAGACAGACAGACAGAAGACCCCACACAGGTCACATAGTGTATAGAACGCTAAGGAGTGGAAAAGACCCTGAGCTTTTCCCTGATAAGAATAGCAATGTCTCTACGTTCAGAAGTATTTATAAAATGATTTAACAACGGCCTAACTGAAGGCATCTTTCCTGACCGCTAGAAAAAGGTAGTACTGCTTCCAGTGCTGCTTCCAAAACCTGGAAAACCTCCTTAGGAGCTTTCGTCGTAAGTGCTGGAAAAGTTAGTTTGCTCCAGGCTGAACACTGTCATTGAAAAATTGTGAGGTCTATCTAACAACCAGTTCAAATTTAGGAAGCCTAAATCAACGATCGATGGCATACAGAAGATGTTGAAGCTGGGCACAGACGCGATATCCGGCACTAGATGGAGAGGTGGCTCCAGGCATTACTGACTAGTAGCCACGGTCGATGTGAAGAACGTATTCAATACCGCAGATTGGGCTAGTATACTCGATGCCTTATATTCATAGCGGATTAAAAAACCGAGGTGGTACTTCTTAGCAGCCGCAATAAAATGGAGACTGCGACAATTGCTATGGGTGACATAGATAACTGTGTGTGCAGTTGGACACCCGCCTCTCCTTTAAAGAGCACCTTGCGTAAGCCCAAGCCAAGGCCGAGGGGGCATACAGTGCGCACGCTCGCATAATGCCCAAGATTCGCTGCAAAATATCAGGGTGTGCAGGTATGCGAATCCAGGTGGAACTCTCAGAGCGAGACCAGAACTTCAGCTGTCAGAAAACTATCCTCAGATGGCAGGACTCTTGGGACAGGTCAACTTTGGGAAGATGGTCTCATACCATCATTCCAGACGTCCAGAGATGGATAAATCGGCGACACGGGAGAAATTTTAACCTAACCCATAGGTTCGAATATGACTTCAGCCCGGAGTGCACATGGTACGAAGGAGAAGTCGTTGACGATGCAGGCCACGTGATATTCATGTGATCGCATCGCACCACTGCGAGAAGAAATGTTAGCAACAGTTGGGGAGCCGGTCACGGTTCACAACCTGACAGGGCTAATGCTGAAAAATACCGTGTGCTATGATGCAGTGAGCTGCTTTGCTGCCCACACACTAGTGAGCTTCGTGGCGCTGTTGTAGCGGCCTTCCCAGCAATACTTAGAGGTGGTTCCAAATCTCGAACCCGACTCACGACTTCTTACTTCCATACGTTTTTCATTAATTAACGTTAAATTTTCTCTTTATTTAATTGTTAGATATTAATAGTTGAAACTAAATGAATATAAAAACAAGTAAGAAAGCTACAGTCGAGTTTGCTCGACTGTGAGATACCCGCCACCCAATTCTACCATCAAAATATTATATTTATATAACAGTATAAAAATATACTGAAAAAATACTAAAAAAATATACTAAAAATACCAAAATAATATATCAAAATTTTCTTTGTTCGAAGTTATTAGCTTGGCGGCACTTTAGTTGGCTTATTGAACACCATTATTATGTCGCGGAGTGTCATAGCAACTAGCTAGGCAGCACTAGCAGTTGCACGTGGTAACGCCTTATAAAAGTAATATCTTAATAACTTCTGTGTTTTTTATCCGATTGTAACCAAATTTGCAGAGATCATTAACATGGTGATTAGTATTGTGCATACCAAAATTGAACGTTCTAGGTTTAAAACGACGCTTGCAATTCGGTTTTATTCGATTTACGGGGGCGGGAGGGGGCGTGGCCAAAATCAAAAACAAACTTGATCTGCGTGCAACAATAAGACATACTGTCGCGAAAAATTTGTTGCTCTATCTCTTATAGTCTCTGAGATCTAGGTGTTCATACGGACGGACAGACGGACAGACGGACAGACGGACAGACGGACAGACGGACGGACGGACAGACATACATGGCTATATCGTCTCGGCTGTTGACGCTGATCAAGAATATATATACTTTATGGGGTCGGAGATGCTTACTTCTACCCTTTGGGTAGGCGGGTATAAAAATAATAAAAAAATCACTCGCATTTCTAACCTAATGTTACTAAAATATGATTTCTGCTTGAATTAAAAATAAATAGTATACACGAAAACTTCAACATGACAGAAATCCGATACCAATAAAATTTTAACAAGTAAGAAAGCTACAGTCGAGTTTGCTCGACTGTGAGATACCCGCCACCCAATTTTACCATCAAAATATTATATTTATATAATAGTATAAAAATATACTAAAAAAAAATATACTAAAAATACCAAAATAATATATCAAAATTTTCTTTGTTCGAAGTTATTAGCTTGGCGGCACTTTAGTTGGTTTATTGAACACCATTATTATGTCGCGGAGTGTCATAGCAACTAGCTAGGCAGCACTAGCAGTTGCACGTGGTAACGCCTTATAAAAGTAATATCTTAATAACTTCTGTGTTTTTTATCCGATTGTAACCAAATTCGCAGAGATCATTAAGATGATAATTAGTATTATGCGTACCAAAATTGAACGTTCTAGGTTTAAAACGACGCTTGCAATTCGGTTTTATTCGATTTACGGGGGCGGGAGGGGGCGTGGCCAAAATCAAAAACAAACTTGATCTGCGTGCAACAATAAGACATACTGTCGCGAAAAATTTGTTGCTCTATCTCTTATAGTCTCTGAGATCTAGGTGTTCATACGGACAGACGGACAGACGGACAGACGGACATGGCTATATCGTCTCGGCTGTTGACGCTGATCAAGAATATATATACTTTATGGGGTCGGAGATGCTTCCTTCTGCCTGTTACATACATTTTCGGTCGGCACAAAGCCATAATACCCTTCTACCCTTTGGGTAGGCGGGTATAATAATATCCCTTAAGGCCAAAACCATTGTTCAAACACTTATATTAAAAGATATCCCGTACCAAGACGAATATAACAATATTCTTACTGAAAAGATTCACGACAAGTCCTTCATTCTAAATAATCAAGCCTACATGACGTCAGATAAAGAACAAGGCATTAAAAAATGCAATAAAGCCATACTTTTGAAAGACCCAGTGAATGTAGTTACGTAAAAACATTTAAAACGTTGGAAATAAATTTCATCGAGCCCAATGCCGTTTTGACTTGGAACCTTCCGAGAACTACGTTGAATCAAACTGCATGAAAAACGAATTAAAGATCAAAGTTAATAGCATATTAAAAGCCATAAACTGCTCAGTACAGCTGAACGAAATAAGACAACAAATACATTATCTTGTTGCAAATCATTTATATTCATAATAATGTCACTAGAATTGCACCCATATCATATATTCCAACTAAACATAACTAAAGAAATAACAAAAATAGACAATATAATTTAATTGTAAGATTAACTATACTAGTAATAATGATTGAAACTTTCATTGGATATCTTATTTATAAACATAAAGGTATACCACGTAAAATTAAGGTAAAACACCAAAAAAAAAAAAAACAGAAATTGTAGAAACACAACTAGATGAAAACCAAATTATAACATCATTAAATAACCCATGCTTGTACCCAGCAATAATAAACGCTTAAGGACAAGGCAGGGGAAGTGACTTTAACACACACACAAGATGCCTTAGCATAGAAGTACCTAAGCTCACTACCATTTGTAAATCACACTTAATATTTAAGAATATATCAGCATTAAATTTTAGAGGAGCACCCCACTTAATCGAATGTAAAAAAATCTAAGTCGATCACGCCACCAAAATTACGCTGTACACAAATCCAGTTCGATCACGCCGCTAAAATTACGTTCTCTTAAAGTCATAACAATGACACTTAGCGTGGGACAAGATTTGTATTAGGATCCTCATTGAGATAAACAAATTTCCCTAAGTGATTTGGAAAACTGTAAATATAAACAAACCACTCTAATTAGGTTCTACACTTAATTGATCCCACAGTCGGATCCGTAAGTCAAGTATAATACTTAATTATATGTTTAATTATTATATATATTCATTTAACAGTTTTATGAATTAAACTTAACTAACAGTCTAACTAACAGTTGTGCAGTAGCTTGCCGTGGGCATTTTAAGCGGCTCAGGATTGCAGTGTCATCGGCAAATGTAGATATTGTAAGCTGTCTCGTTATTGAAATATCGGCTGTATATGGCAGCTATAGGGTTGGGCCAAGTACACTGCCTTGAGGAACCCCAGCTTCTATGATGTGGTCTTCAGACATAAAAGAGTCGCATCTAACTGAAAACACTCTTTTGTCCAGAGACGACTTTAAGAGCTTATGGGTGCAGCCATGGAGTGATTATCTAATTTTATGCATTAGGCCATCTAACCAGACTCTGTCAAATGCTTGGGAGACGTCGAGAAATATGGCAGTTCAGTACTCTCGCTTTTCGACTGCAGTTCGAATTTCAGATGTTATTTGATTGACTTGTTCAAATCTTCCATGTTTCTCTCGAAAACCGATCCTTTCAAGGCTTAGGTATCATAATGATGATAGATTTTTTCCAATTCGTTGGGTAGTGACCAATTGCATTGAAGAGTTGGCAAATAGTTTGAATGGCAGAGATGGGTGTCCTCTCCAAAGTGGGTATATTGTGCTAAAAGGTGATAATTGCTCTAGGTAGCGTCGTTGTGTACATTCCTGTTCGTTGTATATCTTTTTTCTTAATCTACGAGTATCAACAATCTATTAGATTGCCATTCTCTTCGAAGGCGGCGCTTTTCTAAAACAAGCTGCTCGATTTGAACATTCGTCTTTCGTTGCATATAATGCACAGCATGTCTTTCTGGGGTTGGGGCATGGGCTGCTTCAATAAGTACAGACTCCAATAGTTTAGTAGTGCTTTCTATGTCCGCGTTATTGTTGATACTTGAATTCAGTTCTATGTGCGAACTTACAAATTTTTTTGTATTTAAGCCAGTTAGTTCTATTTGATGTCAATCGACTAGGTGAGTTTTCCAAATTCGGGCGTTGAAGATAATTTAGGAGAACCAGCGAGTTATCAGATGATCAGATGATAGGCCCGGGAGGGTTTCGGCGGTTATATGATTATATGATTTCTTGTAACAGCAAAGTGAATCAAGTCTGGTATCTTTCTGGGATCCGTTGGCCAATATGTAGGTCTGCCCGGAGAGGCGTAATTAAGCTTAATGCTTAATTTTATAATTGCATTGTACAATTGTTTTCCCTTGGGGGTTACAAGACGATAACCCCAATGCATATGCTTGGCATTGTCCCCATAAGCTATAAAACCTAGTCACCTAGTGTGTTGAAGAACTCCATAAATTAGTCTTCGGATATGGTAAAGCAAGGTGGGCAGTATACAGAAGCGAGAGTTATTAGGCTGTTACCCATTTGTATATTTAGAGATGTGGCTTGCAAATACTTAGAAGTAAATTTGTTGCGAAAAGTGTGCTTAATGCGGTTTCTTATCAGGACACCAGTACCTCCATGTGGTTTACCATCCGGATGAGTTGTGCCGTTGAAAAACTAACAGCTTATTTGGAACTTGTATCTGTTTATAACATCAATGTTATAATTTTTATACCCGCCTACCCAAAGGGTAGAAGGGTATTATGGCTTTGTGCCGACCGAAAATGTATGTAACAGGCAGAAGGAAGCATCTCCGACCCCATAAAGTATATATATTCTTGATCAGCGTCAACAGCCGAGACGATATAGCCATGTCCGTCTGTCCGTCTGTCCGTCTGTCCGTATGAACACCTAGATCTCAGAGACTATAAGAGATAGAGCAACAAATTTTTCGCGACAGTATGTCTTATTGTTGCACGCAGATCAAGTTTGTTTTTGATTTTGGCCACGCCCCCTCCCGCCCCCGTAAATCGAATAAAACCGAATTGCAAGCGTCGTTTTAAACCTAGAACGTTCAATTTTGGTACGCATAATACTAATTACCATCTTAATGATCTCTGCGAATTTGGTTACAATCGGATAAAAAACACAGAAGTTATTAAGATATTACTTTTATAAGGCGTTACCACGTGCAACTGCTAGTGCTGCCTAGCTAGTTGCTATGACACTCCGCGACATAATAATGGTGTTCAATAAACCAACTAAAGTGCCGCCAAGCTAATAACTTCGAACAAAGAAAATTTTGATATATTATTTTGGTATTTTTAGTATATTTTTTTTTAGTATATTTTTATACTATTATATAAATATAATATTTTGATGGTAAAATTGGGTGGCGGGTATCTCACAGTCGAGCAAACTCGACTGTAGCTTTCTTACTTGTTTAACATCAATGTGTTTGTCGAGGAGAAATTGAGCTATTTCAAGCTTGTGTCGTGAAACGCCGTTGGCATTCCATAGAGTTATATGTAAGGGAGCCATTGATTATTTTGATTGCTGGGACACGAGCATCTGAATCAGTAGATTCTGATTACGCATAAGATCTTATATGGTTGTTCTCAGAATCGTCATGAATTCCGTCATGCTTTGCTGCAATTTAAAAATCATTGATTCGATATTGCCTTGGGGCTGTCCTGTTAGCTGATTTATTTTATGTTATGTTATGTTTGTTATGTTCTCTGAAAGGTAATAGCATTGTAGGATTTATATATGAGTTAAACGCACTTGCGAATGTTACGCTTCTGTTGGTCAAACTGGTTAACGCATTAGCTTTTGTTGAGGAGAAGAGAAAAGGTGCATATTTTGAGGGTATTATTGTTTTCTGTGTGCTTTGTGAACGCACTGTAGACACATTTTGATGTAGCCGGTTTCTTAGCTCCTTATATACAGTGCAACCTCTGTAGTTTGCTGTGTGGTTACCTCCGCAGTTCATCAGCTTTGAGTTTACAGAGAGGTGAAGCTCCCCACAAGTTACACATACAGGGCGAAGGGTACAATAAGTTCTTGTATGACCATATTCTAGGCAATTTGCACACTGTACCGGCCCCTTGCGCTTATGGGGCTCTTCAACAGTGATTCTACGGTGTGAAAGATATTACAGCTTATAGATGGGGTGAACCTCGTTTTTTTAATGCCCAAGAGTCTGGTTCAAGTTCGACCTCAAAAAGAGGTTGTGGCTTTTTATTCTTATTAAATATGATAATAACTGATTTCGGCTTAAAGCCTTGTTGTGTTAGGGCTTCTGATATTTCCTTTTGGATTTATTTCAGGTTCAATGCCTGTTATAACTATGTGCAGTCCCTTGCTGCTTTTTAGTTGGTACGTATAAAAGTTATTCTTGGCATCGTTAAGATATTTGTTAAGCGGTCTGAAATTTTCTTACGATTTGACTTGCACTTTGGTTTCATGAATGCTGCCTTTGGTGAGGGGAATTATGTGGAAATTGTCTTTCCCAATAAGGTTCATTATTTTATTTACAAATGAGCTGGAACCTTTCTCTCTGACGTAAATTGGAGTCGGAGTCGGAATTTTACAAATCATCTGAGTCATCGACCAAAATGGCAAATCGGTTATTATTGTTGGGCATATCAGCGTTCTGTCTGGATATGCCACAATTTATTTTTGATTTATTATCCAATGAGGAATCTTGCGGGCTTAATTTTCGCTAAATTTGTATGTAGCGATCTATACCAGTCTGTATGGTCGTGGAATTATTTGCTGAGGGCGCAGCACACAATGAAATAGTTTTTGGTGCTTGCTCAGCAGAACTGGCAGTCACCGTTGATCGAACTGTTGATGTCGTTGCAGTTGACGTTATGGTTGTCGTGGGTAAGGTCAGTTCACTCATTGTTAATGTTGACGATGAGCAAAAAACGCGCTCTGTCGTTTGGTGTTGGCAAAATATCGCGTGTTGGGTTGGGGGTGGTTGACCATGGCCACTCGACGTCTGCAATATTTTCGGATTGCGAAGAGACAATTAAGAAATACGAAATATCGAAGAAAGTTGACGTTCATCTTGCTCGCGTTGACGTTGCTCGCGAATGTTGTTCTGACTCAATGTTAAATTACGTGGCTTAGATCTTTGTTAATTTGTTTTAAAATAAAATAGTTGGTGGAAAATTTTTGTTATTTATTCACTATTCACTTTGAATATTTTGTATATTTTGGAGCACAGAGAAAAATAAATACATCCGCACAGTTCGAGTGCCGACACGCAAGCAACATGAATGAAACATTTTTTTTTTTTTTATTAATTTTTCATTTATTTGTTGGATCTTCTCTCCATAATAGATACTAACAACAAGTTTCAAAATCTTAACTTAATAATATAACTAAGAATCAATTTTAGCGATGGGTTTAGTTTTAAATACGGCTCTAATTGTATTGGGACTGAGCGAGTGGATGATCGGAACGTTGAAGTCTACTCCAACTGTAGGTTCTGGTTAGCAAGCGTGCAAGAGGATTTGGATGAAATGTTAGTTTAGCGTTGTGTTTTGCTTTTTGCTGTAAAATTTCGTCAGAAACGGTGTTTATATTTAAATCTCCATGAATATTTTCGTTTCTTATATACCAATGAGCACCAGTGATGAGTCTAAGCGTCTTAGATTGAACTCTTTGAATTACTTCGATGTTACTACTACTGGCATTTCCCCAAAGTTTAGAGCCGTATTTCCATATTGTCTTGATCACGGTGTTGTAGAGAAGTATTTTGTATTCAAGGCAAAGGGGGGATTGAGAGTTGATTAGCCAATGGAGCTTGGTGGTTTTCAACTTTAGTTGAATTCTTTTGGCTGCTATGTGCGAGCGCCAGGTGAGTCTCCTGTCAAGATGGATACCCAAGTATGTGACGGTGTTTGCCTGGGGGATTCGTGATCCGTTTGGAGTTAGGTGAGGACAAGTTTGTCTGTTCGGTGTGAATGTTACATGCTTACATTTACCTTCATTTACTTTAATTCTCCAGTTAGCTAACCATTTTTCAAGAGATTCCAAGTGATTTTGTAGAATAGCAGTTGCTCTAAGGGGACATTTGCTCCGGCTAAGAATGGCAGTGTCATCTGCAAACGTGGGTGTGGTAAGTTGAATGTTTGTCGGAATGTCCGATATGTATAGTATATATAGAATGGGACCGAGAACGCTTTCTTGAGGGACTCCAGCTTTGATTTCATGCTCAGCAGATGTTACGGAGAATATTCTTTTATGTAGATAGGATTCGAGGAGTTTGTGCATACTATTGGGGCGTAGTGCTTTGATCTTGTATATAAGTCCATCGAGCCACACCCTGTCGAAATCTTGGGCAATATCAAGAAATATAGCAGAGCAGTATTCTCGTTGTTCAAACACAGTGCGCATCTCCGAGGTGATACGGTTTACCTGTTCTATTGTATCATGTTTTTCTCGGAACCTAAATTGATGCATTGGGATTATATTATTTATATTAAGATGGGGACCGATGTGCGATAGGATGAGTTTTTCGAATAGCTTTGATAAGCAGGATAGAAGACTTATTGGTCAATATGAAGATGTTTGAGTTTTGTCTTTTCCAGGTTTCGGTATCATAACTATTGTTGACTTTTTCCATCTTTGAGGAAAATAACCATATTTAGCCATTGCGTTGAAGAGCGTGCATAAATGATTTACAGCACAACTCGGTAGTTCTATGATAATTTTTGGAGTAATACGATCATGGCCCGGTCCCTTGTTCGGCTTTAACTGCTCTTTGATTATTTGATTAATTTCGTTTGATCGAAATTTCAGGGGCGGAGTGTGTGTTATATAAGAGCTTGAGAATCAGGGAGCTCAAATAAGTTGGTCGCAGGATTTGGTTGGAAGACTTCATGGAGGTGTGTTGCAAACACGTTCGCCTTTTCTGAGTCACTTCTAGCCCATCTTCCTGTAAGACTGCGGATAGGATAGAGGTGCACTGTGACTGCGCGCTTTACAGAGTGTGTTTTTGGCACATGTTGGAGAGTGTTGTTCGATGTATTGGTGTTGTGCGAGTTTCTCTTCTTGTTTCAGTACTCTAGAGAGTTTTCGAGTTGCAGCTTTTAATTTCGCTTTACTTGCTGGTGATCTGTGTTTTTGCCACTATCGTCGTAAATGTCTTTTTTTTAAAAGAATCTGTTGAATTTGCCAATTTGTACGGTACTGATGTGTTACTTTTAGTTTAATTTGGAGCATAGATACGCGTGCAGCTGTGCTGAGAATGGATTCTAAGGCAGTTACAGAATTATCAATGTCAGCCTCGTTGTGCAGTGTTGGGCTTAACTCAATGTGTGAGCTTATATATTTTTTTTAGCGAAGCCAGTTTGTTTGGTTGGATGTAAGCATATCAGGCCGTTCTAACGTTTGTGGTTGTTCGAATAGGTGAATAAGGATAGGTGAGTGGTCCGAGGACAGGTCAGCTATTGCTTCTATCCACGTTAGTTGTTTTGGTATGTTTCGGGTTATAGCAAAGTCTATAAGATTAAGTTTTTTGTTGGGATCAGCTGGCCAATATGTAGGGCTACCCGGAGATATGAAGTCAAGTTTATTCGATCTTGTGATTATAGCTTTGTATAATTGCCTTCCTTTTGGATTTGTAAGACAGGAGCCCCAGTGCGTGTGTTTGGCATTATAATCGCCTGCTGATATGAAGTGGGCCCCTAGTTGGTTGAAGTATTCCATGAAGTCTTCTCCCGAGATGAAAAACCGTAGTGGGCAGTATATTGAGGCAATACTAAGACTGCCGAAGGACACTTTAATGCTTATTGACGTAGCTTGGAAGTAATTGGTTGCGAAAGGCTTCAATTGATGGTGCTTGATGCGTCTCTTGATAAGGATGCCTGTTCCCGATAAAGTCCATCATGCTTTTTTGAAGTGAAATAATAAGTCATTCGATTCCAGTTGATGGCTGTTCTGGTGGTGTTAATTGGGCAGCTGGTGTTGGGAAGATTGCCAACTTGGAAGCTGGCTTTACTATGCCTGATGTCAAGGCATTTGCAAATGATACTCCTGGAATTGTACTTACAGGTGCAAAGGAGGACCTAGCTGCTTTGGCGAACCAGACTCCCGGTGTTGTTTGAGATGGAGTTACAGAGTTCTGTTTGGGGAATGCTTGCTTAGAAATGCGACTTTTTGGGAATATTGCCAACTTGGAAGCTTGGTTTACTATGCCTGATGTCAAGGCGTTTGCAAATGATACTCCTGGAATTGTACTTGCAGGTTCAAAGGAGGACCTAGCTGCTTTGCAAACCAGACTCCCGGTGTTGTTTGAGATGGAGTTACAGAGTTCTGTTTGGGGAATGCTTGCTTAGAAATGCGACTTTTTAGGTCTTTATATACTGGACACCCTCTGAAGTTTGTTGTGTGGTTTCCACCACAGTTGCCGCATTTTCTTAGATTAGGGTCGCTTTTATTGTTTGGACAGATGCCAGACTCGTGCACGTTTCCGCAGCCTACGCACACTGGGCGTAGTGTACAGTAGGTTCCAGTGGGTCTATACTCCTGGCAGTTAGTGCATTGCACAGGAGCATTGCGCTTGTATGGCTCCTCCACTGTTATTCTGCGGTGGAGTAGATACTGAAGTTTGTAGATTGGATGGACGGAATTTTTGTTTATGGGTTTGTTTTCAGGGCTTAATTCCACTTTGAAAAGAGGTTGTGGTGTCTTTGCTCTATTTATAATGTTTATAGCCGATTTTGCCTCAAATCCTTTCTGTTGTAAAGCAGAGATGATTTCCGCAGTTGACACGGTTGGCTCGATGCCTTTGATTACCACTTGAAGACCCTTGCTGCTCTTTAATTGATAGGTATAGTAATTTTTTTTGTATCTCTTAGGTCTTTCTCAACTGTGCGATAGTTATTTTCATTGTTAACTTGAATCTTGACTTCGCGTATATTGCCCTTATTTTTTTGGGTCACATAGAAGTTGTTGGTGCCTATTACCTCTGTAAGTCCTTCGACGATCGCGGAACAATTTGAGTCTCTTATGTAGATGGGAGGGGGTTTTGGCTTTGCAGATTCAGTAGCCACTTCTACAGGTTCTTCTTCAAGGTGTTCGCCAAGAATTTGGAATCTATTATTGTTCGAAATGTTTTCTTGATTTTTTGATTCGGTCTTATTTACTTTTGGATTATTGCCTAACTTTTTATTGTTTTGGCTTAATTTGCGTTTGGTTACGTGTATGTACCGATCCATTCCGGTCTGTGTAGTTGGACGTGGGTTTAACGTTGTGGTAGGTTGTGTAGCTAATTGACTCGGAAACTGTTGACTTTGCAGTATTGGACAGTAGACCATAACAGCAGAGGTCATTGACGTTGCCGTTGATGTTGTTGTTTCAGTCAATGTGGACTGAGACACGATGAACGAGGGTAGCGTAGTTGTTGTTGATGTTTTTGGCAGAGGTGAGAGTGCCGCGCACTCTACACTCCAACTCTCTTTTGGGTCCATGGGAGCGGGAGAAACAGAACGATCGCTTACATTACTTGTTGTTGCTGTTGGTGAAATTATTGACAGATAAGCATTTTTGCGAGCCACTGAGAGATGACGCTCGTCTTGCTCTCATTGTCGTTGCGTTCTGATTTCGTCTTGAATATTTTTGTTGTTGGCACTTTTACCGTTTGCTTTTGAGCTATTACTCGTTGGCATTGCTGATTTTATGTTTTCTTTTTCCTTCTTAGATTACTTAAGAGAAGTAACACAAGGCTCTGTATGCTTGCACATTGCACACAGTAGCGACTTTTCGCTTAGTGGTAGTACCACTTTATATTTTTTTAAGTAGAGTTTTACACTGTTGAGATTGATAAATTCACGGAGCACAATTGTAAGACGTCTGCACTCGCGAATGGTTGGTTTGAAATTGAAATACGAAATACATTAATATAAGCACATAATTTATGTACACACATAGTACATGCATATATGTATGTCGGGTTAACGCTAATATTGCCCATATTTGTCGGGTTAATGTTAATATTGGGCATATTTGTGAATATTCTAAGTTTTTAATTGTAGACGGCGGAGTAACGCGAAGAGTACTTGATTGTTGACAAATTACGATTGCTCTCGTCATTCGCAGCAACATTTCTGCCATTTTCTGTCAGCCCACAGCAATATTACAAGCGATATACAGTAATCTCTGTCTCACGCAGTGACTCCGTATTACACCCACGACATTGAACTATTTTGACCATCTGACGAAACTACATTATCTCACTCGCTACTTTGTAGTGCTATGCTTCGATACCACTGCCTTTTAAAATTATGAACCTTCAATGTACATAAGTATAAAATTTGTGTAACAAATAATTGAATATTAATATTATTATTAAAACACTGGTGCAAAACCTACATAAATTAATCTAATTGATCTGTACATACAGATGTATGTTGTGTGATGGACGTCACCCGTCAGAGGCAGCAAGAGGATCAAAATGTAATCCCAGCATTGGCTGGGGAGCGTGCCGTCCTTGCTCCTACTGTCGGAAGTGTGGCTATGCTCTCCCCGCCAGGGCGGCTGGACGCAGGCCCCTAGCACGGTCATGTCTAGGGGTGCTTTGTAGTCGGGCAAAGATCGTGAATCTATAAATCGTCCCAATCCAAGGCGGAACAGCATACGCTGATGGATGCATGGCCGAAGGGTAGACCGGTCTCTAGTATGCAGCCTCTTGATACCTGTCACCCTCCAGTTTCATTTAGACTTTCCACGGCACGCGGGCTATACCATGGTAGTCATGGTTGACCTTCTCGCCTTCTCGTGGGATCATTTTGACCCCAACATCAGCACTGCAGCCAGTGAGCTGCTGACTTCCACCCCAAATACTACGGGTCTCGACTTTAGTAATTTATGGGACCCGGATAGCGGTTCAGTCCGTCAGAAAACCGTCAAGATATTGCCCTCCGATACGGAAGCTAACTACGATCTGATCAGCTTTGCTAACGACGCTTCCGTGGCCTCTCAGAGGTCAGGCCCCACGGAAGCAGGCTCTCAGATCCAGTTGCTGCGGCTGGAATCGAAGGACGCCTTTTTTAAATTGAAGAGCCGTAAGAGAAGGCTTTATTAAGCTGCACTTGCGAAGGGTTTGAGCCGAGCGGAAGCGCTCGTTATCGATACTGCACCCCCCGTTCATACCAAGACAAAACGGACGCGCGCTGACGATACCATTGCCGAGCCCACTAGCTCTTAAAAGAGGCCCAGCAAAACTCATATGGTGGCCACGAAACCACTCTACAGCCAAGTGGCAAGCAGCGTGAAATTGAGCTTCACTTCGGCTGACACTTCAAAAACCCCACTCAGCACGGTGCTGTCGCACTCCACACCGGATGTTAGCCAAGGTTTTGAAGTTTGTATACACCGAAACGAGTGGCTATTTCTGGTGTGCGAGAATAAAAGCACTGCTAATTGGGTCAGGGAAGCTGTTGGGCACATCAGGTCCATCAACGACCTTGACGTAAAACTGCTGGAGAAAACGGAGTTTCTCAAAGTTCACCTCACTAGAGGTTAGTTCCCAAGTAGCGCTGACTCCACCGGCCATCGTGGTCACGGCCGCGAAGGGCCCAACTAGGTGTGTGACGTGTGGTCACCTTCTAGCAACCGTCAAGGGTGTCACGGCCAGGCCCACTGCCAGCGCCTCGGGCTGCGGCTGGTAGACTTCTGTCGTCGCAATAACAAGACGCTAGTAATCAGCTGTGATGTCAATACACATCACTTGATCTGGGGGAGCAGCGATATCAACAAACGTGGTGAGTCCCTCTTAGACTACTTATTGTGCTGTCAATTAAATGTAGCTAACATAGGGTGTAAACCAACTTTTACTAACGCCATTAGGGAAGAGGATTTAAGATCTCACCTTAATCAGCATTGAAATTGAACTTGCTGCCAATCTGCTCCAAGATGTGTTTATCTCATCCTTAGACAAGCTAAACGCTATACATGGCGCAGTTACTGTGGTAGAATAGAATCGTTGCCAGAGGCAGCGAGAGTCCATTAAGTATTGGCCAAAGGGTCGTCTAATGGAATAGGGCTTCTCAAAAGAGCAGATGGCTTTTTCACTCAACATCGTAGAGAAACACTTGAGCTTTTACTCCACCACCACTTCCCGAGTTTTGTGGCGAATCCAGATCTCTCCACCTGCGATGACGCCACTTTGTCATCGGACTCACGAGGACTCAGCTTATCTTATCCACTGGTCAGCCTTCTTAGAGCTAGATTTACTTTGAGATACATAACCAGCTCTTGACGGAGAGGTAATGTGGAATTAATTTTCAAGCAAAGGAGAAAATTGAGAAAGCCTTCGTATCTAAGATCATTGCTTTATGACCTTTTTTGGATATAGAAGATGCTTGTGATAATACCGGATACGGGTCCATCTCTACTGCTCTAGCGCGCAGACTAATTGCCCGTCCCTTGATTCAGTAGATTGATGCTATGCTCAAACACCGGATAATTACTTCCACCTTGGACTCCACGACTGAATGCCTTAATGCAGTCAAAGGCTGTCCCCAGGGAGGAGTTCTACCCCTACTCTGGTCCCTAGTAGTTGACGAACTATTAATCTTACTCTCTGAGCAGGACGTTGAAGCAAAAGCAATCGACTATGCTGACGACCTGGCTCTAATAGTAACCGGGAACTGTGTCAACACCGTGACAGATTTGATGTAATCAGCTCTGAACACGGTAAGTCGATGGTGCGCAGACGTTGGTCTTAGCATCAATCCACAAAAAGCAATTATAGTTCGATTCACTACTACGCTACTCCATTGACATGACTCAATTACATATTAGCGGCTCCATTGTGGGGCTATCCAACGAGGTCAAATATCTATGGGTAACCTTGATAAAAGATTAAATTAGAACTCCCACCTCAGCAACACCCTCATTACATCGTTACATATGCTGCCATTGTATGGGGCCCAAAAGATAAGCAGGTCCCTGCCATCAGCATATGCAATAAATGCTTATACTGACGGGTGTACTTCGCAGCTATCCCACCGCAGCAATCGAATCGGTACTGAATCTGAACCGATACTGAAGAAGTCGCAGCTATAAGCCTTCTTAGAATCAAGGGCTTCTAGCTACCGAATCAGGGCACTAGTCCAATTAAAGACATTCCTGGCATAGATATCTGCAGTATATCAGATGTAATGACAAAGGAACTTCTCTTTGGTGCTAAATTCAAAACACTCATCCCGGACCGGAAGGACTGGGACAATGGCAACCCCATCAGCGACCCCTACGGTATCCAATGGCATACCGACGGGTTAAATACTTATCAGGGAATTGGTGCTGGGATCTATGGACCCAATTCCAAAACCTCAATTGCTATTGGCAAATGGTCCACAGTCTTCCAATCCGAGGTTCATGCCATCAAGTTCTGCTGCCATCTAATCCTTGAGAAGAGGATTAGAGGAGTGAACATCTACATCTTCTCTAGCAGTCAAGCGGCCATACTAGACCTCTCCCCAAAAAGTGTAAGCTCTCGATTGATGGCCCATTGCTGGAACTGCCTCCAGAGACTGTCTCTTACTAACAACGTCACCCTTCTATGGGTACCTGGACACTCTGGTATCCAGGGCAATGAGCTGACGGACGAATTTGCGAGGGCCGGCTCGTCAGCCACTTTTTCCGGCCCTGAGCCATTCTGTGGCGTGGGTTGGTCAACCATTTCAGCTCTTGTAAAAACCTGAGCTGTTAGGTTGACTGATCGCTACTGGTCTGTCTAATCAAGGATGCGACAGGCCAAGGAGCTTATCAATCCCGTGATCAACCGAGGAACTAGCTTACTCTTCAGGAGGAGTCTTCACCTCCTTGTTGGCTATCTTAGTGGCGATCACATGGTGAACTATCACCTCACTAAAATGCGTCTGTCTTCTGATGCTGAGTGTAGAAACTGAAATATCGAAATATGATATTATATTTTTCAAAATGTACTGAAAAATATAGTAAATAAAATATATACCAAAAATAATAACGAAATTGGCATTGTTCAAAAGTAATTAGCTTGATAGCCTTTATTAGGTTTATTGAACACAATTAATATGTCCCTTAGGGACATATCATCAGAACAAGTGCAGCTGCACCTGATTTCGCCCTTTAAAAGTAATTCTTTAATAACTTCTGTGATTTTTATCCGATTATAACAAAATCATTAATATGGTGATTAGTATTGAACGTTATAGGTTTAAAATAACGCTTGCAAATCGGTTTTTTTTCTAATTTAATCTAAAACAGCGTTTATCTGCAAGCAACCCCTTGGGTAGGCGGGTATTAAACACCAAGTAAGAAAGTGACATAGCAATGGAACAGGTGCAGCTGTAACTGATTTCGTTCTATAATAGTATTTTGCGAATAACTTGTGTATTTATTGTCGGATTGAAACCAAATTTTCAGAGATCATTAAGATTGTAATAGGTGGCTTTAGCTCTTATAATCTCTAACAGGTGTCCACACTGAAGGACGGACAGATGGACAGAATATATATATAAGTTAAGACACAACACTTGACGGCTCGCTGTTCACCCCCCCTTACTTCGAAGACCCTTCGAAGACCATCAAATGAACGCTTCAGCAGACCTGCGATACCCCACTTACGCCACCCGGCTCTTGCCTCCACTGTGGAACCGCCATAAGTCGCTGACCAAACAGAAGTTTGTCAGCGACAGAATGCAACTCAAACAGTTGTCTTTCGCTCCAATTCTATTCGCACGTTTCGACCGACCGAATTGTGCAACGAGCCCAGCGACTGCTGATCAGCACATTTGGCGTTAGCTCAGCCGCCTCAGATGACACTTATGCGCTTCGAAACGACAAAGTTGCGCAACGGCTCAGCCACAGCCGAAACTGCTGAACAGCCCATTCAGCACCAGTGGAAGTCTTCAAAAAGGTACTGACAAAAATACGTGGAGTTAGTTGAAGTCGGACGGCGAAAGAATCATTGTAAAAACCAAAAACTTTAAATAAACAGAAACGAAATAATCCAAACTTCATGAGTCGAGAATTCAATTTTACTTTGGGAGTTTTTAAACCAAGAGATTTACAGCGTCGGACATGCCCCACGAGTTAAGGTAATATCGTCGTGGGGATCAACGAGAGTCCCCCACCATGGGTGGACTTAACTGGCGCCCAAGCAGGGACCGTTCTTTAAAAAAAAAAAAAAAAGAACCGCCGAAAAGATTAAATTAAGTAAATTTTGAAAGTGCAAAAAACTCGTGTGAATAATGTGCCTACGAATTATGAGCCCATGCATGGGAAATAGAAAATAGATTAAAAAATTGTGCAAAAAAAAGAAAAAACGAGACAAAAAAATGTGCAAATTAAAGTGAGAAGTGTGGGAAAATGGTTTCTCGGTAGTATAGTAGTCAGTACCCTCGCTTGACAAGCGGGAGACCGGGGTTCAATTCCCCGTCGGGAAAACCAAATTATGGTAGTGCCAAAATTCGAAACGAGAATGAACAAAAAAGAAACAAAGGAATATGTAAAAGTTAAAAGTAAAGTAAAGTGCATTTAAAGGCAAATTTCTTCTTAGATGAATTGAAAATTTAATAAGAATTCTCGTCTCCAGTTTTGGTGCAAGGAAAAGAAGCAACAACCCACCGTAGCGATAGCTCACGCATCGCCAGTGCAAAAGGTTGCATTATCACAGTAAATGAAATAATAATTCAATAAAGCAAGTGAGCTTCACGATTATTTTATCGTCGAAAATAGAAGTTTAAATATAAAGTGGTGAGAGGCAGAATATTGGATAGGCCAGTAGGTGTGAAATGCGCCCAGAAAGGCTGCCCAATGTTCTGTGTGGCAACCGTACCTTAGTAGGCAGTCGCCAAAGGGGATAAATACGGCCCATCGGGCCCAGTGCCCGTAATAAAAAGTAAAAAGAAAAACGAACCCACACCTCACGTAGAGCATACTGAACGCACAACCAAAAGAAATAATTATGCTAAATGCTACGAAAACGAATTGCACACAGATTGATGAGAATTGTAAAACTCGATAACTGACAAACACACGAAACTCAACTGCACAAGAAAAAACACGAGAGTCAAGAAAACAATATTTTAAAAAAAGAAAAAAACAACTGTATTGGAAATTTATTAATACACATTTTTATATTTTACCAGATACGCAGTCTGCGCCTTGTAAGGAAACTTAACACGACACAACGCTTAGGATAAAGGATCAAGGGTGAGTGAAGCGCTAAAGCCACATAAATTGTTAATAAAAAAGGAAAAAAGAGATTCTTACTCCTTCTTTTCGGTGAAATAAAGAAAAGTTTAGAAAGTTACAAATAACTAGATTCTTTATTTGTTATTTTGCTTTTTTTGATTTGCACTTCATTGAGGCTAGGGATAGAGAGAAGTTTTTACTGAATCAAGCATTCTTATAGTATGGAGGAAATTAAGGAAGCTCTGAATACCCTGCTTAGTCAGGTTAAAGGCTTAAAAGGGGATATTAAAGCATTGAGGGATAGAATGGTGATCCTGGAGGAAGATTACGTAGATCGCAACTCAGTGGTAACCATCGACTCCCTTGGTGTGCCCGCGGAACGAGTTCGAACTGAAGGAGTCTTCGGCCGTGCCCGACCGGGTAAGAGACCTTCGGGCTTTTGAGGGCGACAGCGCGTCATATGCGGCTTGGGTAAAAAGAGCCCAGAGAATTCTTAATGACTTCGACATTGTTAAAAGCAAGCCCTTGTATAGATCCATCGTGCTGCATATTCGGGAAAAAATCCTGGGCAAGGCCGATGAAGTCCTCAACAACCATGATGTTGAAGACGATAATTGGGAAGAGATTAAACGAGTGTTGCAACTGCACTACGCCGATCAGAGAGATATCGGTACACTAGAGGACGAATTGAATAATTTGTTCCAAGGAACCAAAACTCTGGAACAATTCTTTTTGGAAGTAAGTAATCACCTCTCCCTAATTTCCAACAAGTTGAAATGTGTAGAAAGCAACCGCGAAGTGGCCAAGGCCTTAATCGAAACCTATGAGAGGAAAGCGCTGAAAGAGGTGTTAAGGACAACGTTTCAAAACACTTCGTGTTTCGTAAACCTAAAGACCTTTCAGAGGCTTTCCGCTGCTGTCAAGAACTGGAAAACGAAGAGAGTTTTAGTTCCAACCAATATGGCTCTAGTCATTATCCAAGCAGGTGGACGCATAACCAACACCAACAACCTTATGGGGGGCATCGGTCCAAATTCCAAAGAAGATCGTTTGTTCCGCCTTACGATGGTAATAATGCGACCAGGGCCCTGGAGGATACACGAAGGTATACTGAGCCAAGACTGGCGATCAAGGCAGAACCCAGTTGGTCAGGACAGTCCTATGCACCGAATATGTTTGCGAATACCCGCACATGGGACATGTTCGGCATAAAATCCCGATAAATGAGCAAACCAAATCCGACCTAACGATGCTACTACGGAAATATCTGAGACCATTAATCCTAAACGGAGTCAAGATCCCCGAATCCTACCTTCAGGACTTCCAAACCTGCTGCTTAGCGAATTTTAGCCTGTATAAAATTCGTATAACGCAGAAGCTGGTAGTGGACCTGACAGAAAAAGAGGAGATTTGCAATGTCATTGAGAAAGAACATCGCAGGGCTCATAGGGGACGTAAAGAGATACGAGATAGATAGATCAACTCCTGGAAAGAGTCTACTTCCCTAGAATGGCTAGCACCATACGTGCACAAGTGTCGTCTTGCGAATGTTGCAAAACATTCAAATACGACCGACACCCCAATAAGCCTGCCCTCCAGCCAACTCCGATACCAAGCTTTCCATGTGAAATACTTCATATCGATGTGTTTACACTGGAGAAAAAACTTTATCTCAGTTGCATCGATAAATTCACGAAATTTGCTAAACTCTTTCCCTTGGAATCCAAATCAGCAATACATCTACGTGAGAAATTGCTCGAGGCTCTACACTATTTCACAGTGCCAAGGGTTATTGTTTCCGGCAATGAAAGAGGCCGTCTCTGCCCGACCGTTTTGAATTACCTTAGGGAACTTCAAATCGAGTTATACCACACGCCGACCCAGAAGAGTGAGGTCAACGGCCAGATAGAGAGGTTTCATTCAACCTTTCTGGAAATCTACCGTTGCTTAAAGCACGAATACCCCACCTTTAAGAGCATGGAATTAGAACCCATCGCCGTAGACAGATACAATAACTCTGTCAATTCGGTCACAAACAAAAGACCAGTTGACATCTTCTTCGACCGCACGGCGAAAATCAACTACCAAGGTTTGTCGGATTTTAAGCGAAAAACCCTAAAAGACGTAAGGGGCTTGATCGAACACAAGCAGGCTATGGCCGGTTCGAATCTTAACAAGAATAGGTCCCAACCGCTCGAATACGGACCAGGAGAAACAGTGTTCATTAGGAACAAGCAAATCAAGACGAAAGAAAAGCAACGCTTTACAGCCGAGGAGGTACAGGAAGATAGGGTGGTCACGATTAAGACCAAGTCCGGTAAAACATTCCATAAATCGGATATCAAGAGTTAAAAGAGGAAAAATAGAAATAAAACAAAAAAAAAGCGAAAATTATAGAAATAGAAATAAAACAAAAAAAAATAAAAAAAAGCAAAAATTACAAAAAAAAAGGGAAACCAAAAATAAAAAAATTTTATATTTTTATTTTTTAAAATTTTAAGATATGAAAAAGAAGAAGGGAAAGGAGCAAGAATCTATAGTAAAATCTGCAAAAATAAAAGTGGCCAACGTTTCACTCGCTCATAATAAGATAAACACTAGATTAACACACGCACACACACACCCAACTTTGTATAATTATAGCACACACTTACATTTGTATCACCAACCTGTAACAGATTTTCACTATTGTAATATTGTAACATAGTATAAACTAAATATAAAACCTTTCCCTTTCCGAAAACCATAAGCTTGGCCTTGTCCCAAGCGATAAGCGCTATCCAAATTTTCAAATACGAAGCCCCCGTAGTACCAATTCAAAAAGGTAACATTTGGCGTGTCAACGGCGTCTTCAAATTGGCGCACATCATCGACTTGGATAAAATGCTTAAGGCCATCGACGAAGTATCGCGAGAGGCAACGGCGAAAGCGGACCAAAAAACGGAAGCTTTGGTGGCACATTATCTGAGCGAAGCGGCGGAGGCAATCGTGAGAATGGCAAGCGCGCCGCGGAGGAAACCGCGTTCTATTGATTGGTTGGGATCAGCATGGAAAGGGATACCGAAGCTCGACGACTAGGCTTCGGATACAGAATCAGCACCCACCCCTGTGCAACCAAAGCATCATTAAAACTGCGGGAGGGGGGGAGGAGTTAAGACACAACACTTGACGGCTCGCACATTTGGCGTTAGCTGAGCCGCCTCAGATGACACTTATGCGCTTCGAAACGACCGAGTTGCGCAACGGCTCAGCCACAGCCGAAACTGCTGAACAGCCCATTCAGCACCAGTGGAAGTCTTCAAAAAGGTACTGACAAAAATACGTGGAGTTAGTTGAAGTCGGACGGCGAAAGAATCATTGTAAAAACCAAAAACTTTAAATAAACAGAAACGAAATAATCCAAACTTCTTGAGTCGAGAATTCAATTTTACTTTGGGAGTTTTTAAACCAAGAGATTTACAGCGTCGGACATGCCCCACGAGTTAAGGTAATATCGTCGTGGGGATCAACGAGAGTCCCCCACCATGGGTGGACTTAACTTATACATATGTACTTTGTGGAGTCGGAGATGCTTCGTTCTGCATGTTACATTTATTTTCGGTCGGCACAAAGCTAAACTACTTTTGTACACGTTGTGTAGGCGGGTATATAAACTGTTACATATGTATATTCATATGTTCATACATATATTATAAACAACGTCATCTATCTGTTATTCTATGTTTTTTTTTTATCCGTGTATGGAGGAAAATAAAATCTTCCAAAAATATCATCTACCGTCCATGATGTTTGCAAATATCGATGTTTCGATGTTTTTTAAAAAAAAACATCGATGTAACATCGATGTTTTCCGATATTTTCTAAAAAAATGTATATGTATTTTAATTAACACTTCAAAAATAAAACAAAAACATGTATTTATTATTAAATTAAATGTATTATAAATTTAATAACAAATCAACAAACTTAAAAACAATGTGAATTCTTTTCATAAGGTAATAGGAAATTAAACTTATAAGAGATCTGTTTCAACGTCTATGTTAAATATATGTAAATTTGAGCATCTTCAATTACTTTGTTGTCGAAATGTTTAGACGTTCGAATGCAACCGCTAACGGACTAAACGCAACCGATATTCCTGGCACATTTTTGCTCGAGCCAACATGCAACTAAACCGTGATTCAATGTCTGACTATACCGAAACGATTGTGTGCGTTTACGATTGTATGAAATGGTATATCTACGTATTGTATGGTTAGTGGTTTCACGTCAGTGGTTAAGTTTCTTAAATTCGTGTTTTCGCTCCAAGTGGAACGCACCCTTATTACAACACTAGGAACAAGTTCTATAGTTCATTTCAATGACTCGGTAAATTGAACTTTTTGTACCGTCGAATGTAAAAATAATTTTAAGAAAGCAATCAGCAAGCGGCGGCACTTTCGTTTTTGACAAATTGTTTGTTTAAGTCAGCAATACTTGTGTTGCGTTTGTGATTATTAAAAATTAATAAACAGTTCGCATTATTGTTGATAAATTTTACAAAGGCGTAGTTCGTCGGAGCTAATTAACTTTGACCTTTGCTTGTCAAGACGTGTGTTTGGTATAAAAACAAAACTGATTTAACTGCGTCTCCGCCGTGAACGTTATATTTATTTGTGTTCGTATGTATGTGCATTGATTTACATTAAACTTTTATAATTAAAGTTACAAAAGATTAGATCTGATGTAATCATATATCCAGCTGAGATTGCTGGTAACCGCTTTCATACCTTTCACAAGCCCACGTCCACAGTCGAAGTTCTTTTTGTAGGTGATTAAAAGCTTCACTTCGAGGCTCACAGCTCGATTTGTCAATACATACTATATAGATATTTCCCTACGTACGCATGTAAAACTTACATTGTAAATAAATGTCTGAAAATATGTGCGCCCATGATTTCTATTATTGCTCCTGAGAGCCATAAGTAATGTGCTGCGATTGGTAACGTCATTCACTTGATTCCGCGTCGTTTAGTACAAAAGTTGACTTTGAGTACGAATATATATGTGTATATATAAGTATGTACGTAAACCAAATCTGAATATATATATCATACAAGTGCTTTGCTTTTTGGTTCTGTCGATGGTTTATCATCCGTTTCCGTACTTTGACTACTTGCACCATGCAATGAATATTATAAAGACTACATACTACAGCTGTGAAACGACACATACTTCGTTTTTGGGATGCACTTTCACGTGCTCGCTCTCTCTCTCTGTCTGAAACTTGAAGCAGTGAACAGCGGGAGCTTGAGCTTCAATTCAGCCGTATCTTAATTACAGATTTTGAAGCTTATATTTTCTTTTTGCTTGATCTTTGTAAGTTCTTATACCCGCCTACCCAAAGAGTAGAAGGGTAGAAATTGTATGTAACAAGCAGAAGGAAGCATCTCCGACCCCATAAAGTATATATATTCTTGATCAGCGTCAACAGCCGAGACGATGTAGCCATGTCCGTCTGTCCGTATGAACACCTAGATCTCAGAGACTATAAGAGATAGAGCAACCAAATTTTCGGAATAGTGTGTGTAATTATTGCACGCAGATTAAGTTTTTTTTTTATTTTGGCCACGCCCCCTTCCGCCTCCGTAAATTTAATAACACCGAATTACAGGCGTTATTTTAATCTTATAATTTAATCTTAAAATTACTTTTATAAGGCGTTACCACGTACAGCTGCACCTACCTAATTGCCATGACACTTCGTGACATAATAATGGTGTTCAATAAACCAACTAAACCGCCAAGCTAATAGTTTCGAACAAAGAAAATGTTGGTATATTATTTTGGTATAATTTTAGTATATTTTTTTTTTGAAAAATATAATATTTTACTGGTAAAATTGGGCGGCGGGTTTCACAGTCGAGCAAAGTCGACAGTACTTTCTTACTTGTTTGAATTGCTTCAAATATTTATAATATACATAAATATACATTTTAAAAAGTGTGTTGTTGTACAAGAAATAATAACATAACATTTAAATGTTTTATATTTTTTCATACGAATACGACAATTAAACTTAATAACAAAATTTGTGCGGTCATTAATCAAGATAATTGAGTGGCTCAGCGAGGAGTTGTGCCATCCGCTGTTCAGTAGACAACGGGTTTGATTTCCGGGCGGTGCGAATGTCAAAAATCAATTTTTTTACCCAATAATTATTATAATTTTTGTTCATTTAATATCTTCTTTTATGCTCTAACTTACGCATGTACACTTAAAATCAATAAACTCGTACATTTAAAGCTTGACTGTAGCCGTTCTTACTTGTTTTTGTTGCATACGATAAAAATGGGTGGCGGGTATCTCAAAGTCCAGCGAACTCGGCAGTATCTTTCCTACTTACAGTATCTAGGGTTTGATTTATCATGAATTAAGGTAAAATAATTATATTCCAGAACCTTTATTTTTTTTTTACTTATATTTTGTAACATTTTTCTGTGAGGCGCTAATGAGTTTGTATACTATGTGTCACACAGTGTCCCAAAAGCGATTTATTTCAAACAAAAAGTTTGCAGTCACGAGAATTTAACATTCCATGAGTTGTACTATTCAGTTCTTCAGACTGCAAGAACTGTAGTTGGGTGGCGCACAATTCCTTATAACAGTCACTTAAAATTTTTATACCCGCCTACCCAAAGGGTTGAAGGGTATTATAACTTTGTGCCGACCGAAAATGTATGTTACAGATAGAAGGAGGCATCTCCGACCCCATAAAGTATATATATATTCTTGATCAGCGTCAATAGCGTAGACGATATAGCCATATCCGTCTGTCCGTATGAACATCTAGAGCTCAGAGGCTATAAGAGATAGAGTAACAAATTTTGCACGCGGATGAAGTTTGTTTTAGATTTTTTCCACGACCCCTTTCGCCCCCGTAAATCGAAAAAAACGAATTTCAAACCTAGAACGTTCAGTTTTGGCACGCACAATACTAATCATCATCTTAATGATCTTTGAAAAGTTGGTTACGATCGGGTACAAAACACAGAAGTTATTAAAGAATTACTGCACCTGGTTAGATGCTATATATAATAAACCTACTAAAGTGCCGCAAAGCTAATAATTTCGAACAAAGAAAATTTTGGTATATTTTACAGTATATTTTTTAAAAATATAATATTTCGATGGTAAAATTGGGTGGCGGGTATCTCACATATTTAGAATGATTCGACATCAATTATATTTTTATCTACATATACTGAATTTGAGGCTACTTAAAGAAAATCAAGAGAATATGTCAATAGAAAAGGAACCCTTTATTTCGAATTGGGAAATGGTAACATAACTTCCACTAAAAAAAATTATGAGTTACACGCATTCTCCAAAAATCCATGGCCTCATACAGTCAAATCTTGACTGTAGCCGTTCTTACTTGTTTTTATACCTAACTACCCAAAGGGTAGAAGTGTATTATTATTTCTATAAATGACGGAAGGATGTTAATTGGTGTTATAAGAAATTGTGAGCTGGCAAACACATTAAAAAAAAAAACTTCCGCAAGCGACTTTTTTTCTTCCAAATATTTTTTTTGCGGTTCACAGTTATATAGCTACACTATTACCAACTTTTTATACCCGCCTACCCAAAGGGTAGAAGGGTATTATGGCTTTGTGCCGACCGAAAATGTATGTAACAGGCAGAAGGAAGCATCTCCGACCCTATAAAGTATATATATTCTTGATCAGCATCAACAGCCGAGACGATATAGCCATGTCCGTCTGTCCGTATGAACACCTAGATCTCAGAGACTATAAGAGATAGAGCAACAAATTTTTCGCGACAGTATGTCTTATTGTTGCACGCAGATCAAGTTTGTTTTTGATTTTGGCCACGCCCCCTCCCGCCCCCATAAATCGAATAAAACCGAATTGCAAGCGTTGTTTTAAACCTAGAACGTTCAATTTTGGTACGCACAATACTAATCACCATCTTAATGATCTCTGCAAATTTGGTTACAATCGGATAAAAAACACAGAAGTTATTAAGATATTACTTTTATAAGGCGTTACCACGTGCAACTGCTAGTGCTGCCTAGTTAGTTGCTATGACACTCCGCGACATAATAATGGTTTTCAATAAACCAACTAAAGAACCGCCAAGCTAATAATTTCGAACAAAGAAAATGTTGATATATTATTTTGGTATTTTTAGTATATTTTTTTAAGTATATTTTTTAAGTATTTTTTCAGTATATTTTGGAAAATATAATATTTTGATGGTAAAATTGGGTGGCGGGTATCTCACAGTCGAGCAAACTCGACTGTAGCTTTCTTACTTGTTTTTTCAATGAAATTGAAAGTCTTAGATAACAACTACCACAGGTGTATATCTAGAAACTACATCAACAATTCCTTTATAATCTATCGGTATATTTAAATGTATACATATGTACATATGTATGTTTTTGAGATGGAAATATTAAAATTAAAGAAAAGTACTATTTGGCATTTTTGTCATCTACACTTTCTTACTTTACTTTTGGAATGCTTAACCCTTTTTATACGTCATCGTTAAGTTTGAGTCTCGAGCATCGGCAGTTACAGTGACAATGCATCCATTGAATCTGAAATTGATCGATCAAAACTAAGGACATGACGAGCTGAAGTCATTAGCTGTCGAACACTAAACACCACATCCTCGAATCCAATCCGTTCGCTGGGCTCCAGCTGCCAGCAGTTAAGCAGCAACTGGTAAAGGTCTTCATAAACATAGGCAGGCTGCGTAGGACGTACGCCGACACGGATAGCTTCTAGTAGTTGGTGGCTACTAGAAACGTTTGCATAGGGCGTTCCGCCCAGAGCACAGCACTCCCAAGCGACACATGCGAACGACCACACATCCGATTTGATTGTGGAATGATTTTGACCGTGGCGCAACACTTCTGGTGCATGCCAGCGGTAAAGATCCAGCTGCTGGCAATTCTCATTCATATAGTATAATGGTCCAAAATAACTTAGCTTCAGTTTGCAGTCGGCGCTTACATAGACACTATAGCCGGACAATTGTCGATGGATCACCTGACAGCTGTACAAGTACAACATGGCGCTGGATAGTTCATACATCCATTGGAGAACTAACTGCTCCGTAAGCGTGGTCAAGCGCGTCGAAGGCACCGCCTGGCGACTGTTAATCAGTTTTCGCTTGAGGCTCACACGCTGCAGCTCAAAGGCGAGACAAAAACATTGTGTACTCGCTGAAATTCCATAAAATTCCAATAGTAACTCATGGCGTTGTTTCAATTGTTTTAGTTGACACAATTCATGAAACAAATAAGCCTGGGTCTGAGCAGTGTTTAGATTGTTTAGGGATAGCAAATGAATTGCGCACTCTTTGATGATTTCAGACGAATTGAGCTTTCCTGTAATGATCTGGCCGTAGAGTCCTTTGCCAATTACATCGTTAACATTTAGACGTAGAGCGTTACGAGGTAAGAACTCCAGGCCATCGACCAGAGCTTCCAGATGTTGCTTAAAATTTTCCAATCTGGCTGGCACTTCGCCCTCTGTTACAAAACCGTTATTCTCTCGCTCAATGATGGGCGTCTGCTGCGACATCTCGTGTGCATTTCGTCTTCGAACCGGCAAACCCCGGCCGCGATAGGTCTTGTAACGCAAGTAGAAGTATATGATGAGGCTGAGGATCAGGCAACTGCCGAATACCGCGCAGCTGACAGCTAAAGCTATCACCGAAGAGTGTCCCTTCTCTAATGTTACATAACTAAAGTCATGGAATAGGCTCGCATGCTGCTCATGACTGCTCCTCGTGTACAACGTCTTGCTAATGTTCTCCAGAGTGCTCACCTTTTTAGTGTGACACAAAAATTATTAATCAATCAGTAGGTCAGGCATTCTAAGACAAGATTTATTACTTACGACACCCAAGCTAATGTGTACATGAGCCTCCCGCGGAAAATCGCCGGAGAGTTTCTTGAGGACATTGTTGTAACGCCCGTACCGTTTTCCATCGCCGATTACAAAATGCCTGGAACGGTTGTCGTCCGCCCATTCATAGTCCAGCTCAGCGGCTATGTAATATGGGACACCATGCAGCTCCGCATCACGCAAGCTGCCAAGCAGCTGTGTGTCGAAAGGTTGGGTAAGAGAGTCATCCGCAAATTCCACAATGATGAGCAACTTTGAGACTGGTCCGTTATTGTTGTGCACTGGGAACAATTCCACTGTTATAGTCTTACCGGAACGTGTAAGAATCTTAGGCTGCATGGGAGCCGGACTAGGCAAACCCACCTCCGTTCTGGCCACTAACATGGCATGACCGCATTCGGTCTGCACTTGCTCTCGTTGCATATCACAAATGGCCACTACGCTGATATTGTATAGAGTCGCTGAGTGAAGATCGGTAAGCTCGAATTCCGTTCCGCTACTTTGAACTATGAACTCTGGCTGCTCAAAGATAATCAATGTAGAATAGGTATGCACAACTTTACATTTAATGAGAAAGTTGGTGATTTGCTGAGGTTCTTGAGAAAGAGCCTTTGTGCCGCTAGCTTGTTTACTTGACTTATACACATCCCAAGCTAGACTTAGGCTGTTCTCCGTGCTGTTGACCACTCGTAGATGATGTGGCGCCGGTTGCTTCAACAATGTCGTCATGTAGTACGAATGAACTCCCACGCCGCCGCAATATTGTGCCTTATTGGCAAGACATCGTGTGTAGCACAGCTGATCATCCTGCTTCTGTGACTTAAGTTTATTGACACAGAAGCACTCTTCTGCACTCAACACTGCGTATTTAAGGCCCTGACGTACACAGAGTTTAATGCACGTCTGCGGCGTGTTTGCGTATACAGACTCATTGATCAAATTTGTCCGCGCTGTATAGCAGCCTACGTAGTGGTAAACAGGCTCCACCAGAGTTTTGAGCAAATCCTGCGTAGTTAGGGAGACACAAAAACAACTTACGAGTAGAGGCAAGGCTACCAGGCAGCAACTATGCCAAAAAGCATTTGGACGGTGTCTACACTCCATATTCTGAGCGCGTGTATGAACTGGCTAGTGATATGATGGTGTGTATTTTGGTGCACCAATGCAAAAGAACCAAGCTGCGCTTCGATTAAGCTAATTACACACTATTTTCTGTATAATTTATGCAATTTAAATATTAATTTTGCTTTTCTCTTATGATGTTTTTATAATTGAATTTTAACAGCATCTAAGAACGAAACTGATTGCTATTACTTGTTGTCGTTGGTAGTGGTTCTAATGCTGTTGCTCTCAGCAGTCATTCCAATTGACTAGTTGTGTTGCCAGCAGTAACGCTGACGTCACACAATAGCTGTTGCTAGTACATTTTATATTTGTTGGTTACAAGCCACGATTAATAAAATTCTGGTCTGGTCCATTAAAAGAAGGCAACTAGCGCTTTTGCATTATGTTTTCGTGACCAAACTGGTTCTCGACCTCATATAGTTGTCTCTGTCTGACACATACGCTTTGATAGAACATACGTAAAATCACTATGCAATGAATATTATAGAGACCACATTCAGCCGAAACAACATCTTTCGTTTTGTGGTTTTCTGAACCCCGTGTAATGATTGAATGACCAAAAAAATGTGTACGAACGAATTTTTTTTATAGTCTATAACCTTTGAGACTAAAATTATCACGTATTGTTATTTTCATTAATTTAATTAAGAATTTTATCATAAAATATGTATACAAAATCATTCGCAACGTTTACTTACAATTTAAAAATTGTTAAAAAATAAATTATAACACAACTCTATCATATTTTAACTACAGTCGGGTACTTTAAACCCCTCAGTATATTGTTGTTGCACTCGCTTTTATTAAGCTGAACCCTTTCAATTACAAATCTGGCCAATATAGTTAGCGAACAACTTTTTGCCGACGGCGGGCAGCGTAACGCTTCGGCCTCCGGGGTTCTGAAAATTCAATATCGAGAAGTATGCCTTTTCGGCTGTATCTCTATAATATTATTTCCTTCGTGGTAAAACACTTGCACACAGTTGCCAATATTTAAAACAAAACAAAAAAAACCTAAATATAAATATATTTTTTATATTTTACACATTTATAAAATGTGATGTGCTGCTAATTAAAATAAAATCCATTGCACCTGCTTTTTTCGACCCTTCAACATATCAGTTCACACATCAAAAAGCCTAAATGAAAACAATTTAGAGGGCTGAACTTTCAAGCAGAGTGAAGGAGATAGAAAGGGTTTTATGATCATTCGCTTATCTGATTGTCAATATACATACATATGTATGTATGTATGTCTGTACGTTAAGTCACTGCTCGTGCAGTTTCATTTGGTTGACAGCAGCGACGACTGTCGATACACCGCGTTAATCTTCAAATTTAATAAATTATAAAGCGAACACTTTTGTTTACGTTCTCCTGTAAATGTGATATGAAGCAAAAGTGATTAATTTATGTTTTCCAAACGAGTTGCTTATTGCCACTGCGGAATTTGAATTTATACTTTAACAAAGTTGTAAACGTCATCAGCTATAGCATAAAAGAGTTCAGCCAACACAGTGGTAAATGAAATTTTTAATACTTTTAAATTTGGAATATTTTACCGAATTGATTCGACGACTTAGCAGAAATGAAATCAACTACTTGATTGGGCATTCACACCTGCACAGGTCGACCAAAAAGATTTGCCTGTGGCGAGGGTATTTCTTGACTGTGTTAAACTAGCTCATTGTTCAATTTATTTTTGGCAACATCTCATAATTGTAGGCATGTTTACGTTCGTTGTCCCAGAAGAAGCATATATAATTTCATAGAACTTGCGCAATTAAAGATTAGTTAAGTTCAGTTGCCGCTTGCAATTTGCCAATAAAGCATCCAAATTAAAAAAATACGGGACACATAAGTAGCTATTTACATGCAATACTTGCACATACAAATACATATGTAGCAACATTTCTAAAATCGTTCACTTTTGTGGAAGTTGAGAACATTAACATTTAAAGGCGATCTAAATTCATTAGCAAAGGCAGACCTACGCAGCCACACTAACACATACACATAGATCCTTACAGAGCCATACGCATGGAAAGGATTCCCACATCAACTGAAATGGGCGGCTCGGCTGTGCAAGTGATCAACGCATCCGAGGAGCACACATTTGTGCTCAACGAGGATGCACTTAGCGAGGTGCTAATGCGGGACGAGATAAAGGACCGCTACGTCTGCGTCGTGTCCGTAGCGGGCGCGTTCCGCAAGGGCAAGAGCTTTCTACTTGACTTCTTTTTACGCTACATGTACTCAAAGGTAGATTAAACAGCATAAATAGCATATGAGCATAATGTATCTTATGCACCCATTTTCCCAGTATGTGCGACACAACTTAACGGATTGGCTCGGCGATGAGACGGAACCGCTCTCTGGATTTTCATGGCGCGGTGGATCAGAACGAGATACCACCGGCATATTGATGTGGTCCGACATATTTCTGCACGATTATCCCAATGGTGACAAGATTGCCATCATACTACTAGACACACAGGGTGCCTTCGATAGCCAGAGTACTGTGCGCGATTGCGCGACAGTGTTTGCCCTGAGCACGATGCTGTCCTCGGTGCAAATCTATAATCTCTCACAAAACATACAAGAGGATGATTTGCAGCATTTGCAACTGTTCACTGAATATGGTCGTCTGGCACTGGCTGACAGTGGCAAGAAGCCTTTCCAGAGACTGCAGTTCTTGGTGCGCGATTGGAGTTTTCCATATGAGGCGGAGTATGGAGCTTATGGCGGAGATACGATACTTAAGCGTCGGCTCGAGGTTTCCGACAAACAGCATCCAGAACTTCAGTCATTGCGTCGTCACATTTCATCGTGCTTTACTGAAGTAGCATGTTTCTTGATGCCACATCCCGGTCTCAATGTTGCTACCAATCCAAAGTTTGATGGGAAACTTAGGGATATTACGAGCGAGTTTAAGAATAGTTTACGCACATTGGTGCCTATGTTATTAGCGCCGGACAATTTGGTGTACAAAGAAATCGGTGGGCAGCGCATAAGAGCTCGTGATCTAATACAGTACTTCCAATCGTATATGAGTATCTACAAAGGCAACGAGTTGCCGGAGCCGAAGAGCATGCTGGTGGCAACAGCTGAGGCAAATCATTTGACTGCCGTTGCAGCAGCCAAAGATCTGTACAATCAACTCATGGAGGAGGTATGCGGGGGCACGCGACCGTACTTAAGTACAGCACACCTAGAGACCGAGCATTTGCGCGTTAAGGACAAGGCACTGTTTCAATTTGCCGCTAAACGAAAAATGGGAGGCGAAGAGTTCACGGAGAAGTTCCGTCAGCAACTGGACACTAATCTTGACGAGGTCTTCGTCAACTATCGGGCGCACAACGAAAGCAAAAACATTTTCAAGGCAGCGCGCACTCCGGCTGTATACTTTGCTTGTGCCGTCATCATGTACATAATCAGTGGTATCTTTGGTCTGGTGGGACTCTATACTTTTGCCAATTTTTGTAACCTAGTCATGGGTGTGGCCTTGCTAACTCTGGCTCTCTGGGCATATATTAGGTTGGTATATAGACTGCAGACTCCAAGCATTTATCTAACACATCTATTCCTCCTCTAGATACAGCGGCGAACTCAGCGACTTTGGAGGGAAATTGGATGAGTGCGCGACATTAATGTGGGAAAATGTAAGTGGATAGCTAATTATATATATTATATATTATTGTATAATGTTAACAAATGCATTTATTTCATATTCCATATTTGCAGTTTATGAGGCCCATCTATCAAGCATGCATGGAAAAGGGTATTCATCATGTGGCTACACATGCAACAGAAGCGGCTATTGGAGGTACCCGTTCATCATCTGCTTCCACACTGAATGGCAAGATAAAGCGTTCATGAGAATACGCGAAACTAGCGCTATACAAAACGCAGTCGTCGCCCGCTGCAAATAGGCAACAAATAACAAACAACAATAACAATGTTTCTTGTAAATCAAGCAACTACGCTATTAGCAATAGCAACATCAAGAAAAACAGTTATATTAATAATGGCCCAAGGTTTTCAAACAATATTTGGGACATGCTGAGGGGTGGCAAAAATTTAGCTGACACGACAGTCAGGTGTTCCTCATTTAAGTCACACTCAGCTCCCAGCTCAACATCGGCCGAACTAAACGGTCATACAACACGTAAATCGAACCCCAATTAATCATATTTTTGCACTTAATTAATTGTCCTCTATTGGTTTGTATAAATTCAAGTCCGAAATGTATGAAAACAAAAATTGTTGCTCCTAATTTCCCTGAAAGAAATTTGTTTTCTTACACAACTCTGATATAAAATTTTAATAGCAGCAGTTATATACCAATCTAAATAACAATAATACACATACCTATTGATTTATTTCGTAAGTGGCTCGTATTTGTTGAAAATCAAATTTTAAACTGTTTTATTTTAAATATTCATATATTGAACTGTAACGCTGTAATATAATGAAAATGCTTAGGAATTTAAACTCGTTTATTTTCTACTATATTTTATATTTTCCATATTATGCGAATAATTTTTGCCCCTGGTGATATGTATAAATTAAACTCGCCGTGTTGCTGTCCTGTTAAAAGTACACAATCATCATTTTCTATTAATCCTTTTGTTTGTTTCAAAATAAGCATTGCCATTATCAGAAAGTCACAAAGTTGGTAAAGGTTTATTAGTTTAATTATTAATTTAAATACCGTAAATGTATGGATTGTATTTGGAGATAGTTAAAAGCTCTTTTAGAATTTATATAATAAAAAAAAAAAATCTGAAATACTCATTATTTATATTTGTGTGGCATTTGTGTCGTCAGCAGAATCCCGTTTTGGATAGCTTAGAGCTCGCAGTTGTTGTCATATTTATCAGTGCGACACTTACATTCTGCAGACTTAATTACTGTGTAACAAGGTTAGTAAGTAAGTTAGTAAGCACAATTTCTAATCAGATATTTTACACAGAACAAAGGGTATTATTACAAAATTATGTTCTTTCCTAATACTGCTAAGGTTTCAAGGAAACTACAGAGTTATAGTACGACATTCAGGGGTATCAGCAAGTAAGGTAATTGAAACAATATCTGGCCACTAATCAAATAATTGAATTTAATGTACAAATAAATACATTTTTTAAACAAAATTGCTACAAAAAGTTTTGATTAAAATAAAAAAAATTGTTTTTCAAACATTAGTTCACATGTCCTTTTTTATTTAAAATGTATATTAATATCAACTATTCAAAATCAAAATAATAGTTTATTAATTTATAATTGCTCGTCCATTAATATAATGAGGCGGAGGATCAAGCAGCTGCCGAATACCGCGTTACATAACTAAAGTCATGCAATAGGCTCGCATGCTGCTCATGACTGCTCCTCGTGTACAACGTCTTGCTAATGTTCTCCAGAGTGCTCACCTTTTTGGTGTGACACAAAAATTATTAATCAATCAGTAGGTCAGGCATTCTAAGACAATATTTGTTACATACGACACCCAAGCTAATATGTACATGAGCCTCCCGCGGAAAATCGCCTGAGAGTTTCTTGAGGACATTGTCGTAACGCCCGAACCGTTTCCCAACGCCGATGACAAAATGCCTGGAGCTGTTGTCGTCCGCCCGTTCATAGTCCAGCTCAGCAGCTATTATATGGGACACCATGCAGCTCCGCATCACGCAAGCTGCCAAGCAGCTGTGTGTCGAAAGGTTGGGTAAGAGAGTCATCCGCAAATTCCACAATGATGAGCAACTTTGAGACTGGTCCGTTATTGTTGTGCACTGGGAACAATTCCACTGTTATAGTCTTACCGGAACGTGTAAGAATCTTAGGCTGCATGGGAGCCGGACTAGGCAAACCCACCTCCGTTTTGGCCACTAACATGGCATGACCGCATTCAGTCTGCACTTGCTCTCGTTGCATATCACAAATGGCCACTACGCTGATATTGTATGGAGTTATAGTACGACATTCAGGGGTATCAGCAGGGAAGGGAATTGAAACAATATCTGGCCACTAATCAAATAATTGAATTTAATGTATAAATAAATAAATTTTTAAAATAAAATTGCTACGAAAAGTTTTGGTCAAAATAAAAAAAATTGTTTTTCAAACATTAGTTCACATGTCCTTATTTATTTGAAATATATATTAATATCAACTATTCAAAATCATAAAATGTCTGTGACAAAATCAAAATAATAGTTTATTAATTTATAATTACTCGTCCATTAAACTAGTATGCCGTATTAATTTTATTGTTATTTGCTTATCAATTTCTTTTAATTTGGTTATTCAACATTTCATTTCGTTCGTTTGCTGTGCTTAAAACTAACATTTTATGCGCCTTTTACAGAGATGTGTTTTTTAATTTTATTTTATATTTTTAACTTGCCCTTTGTGTTTCACATGGACAACTTACTAGATTTATGTGCGTTGCAATTAATTCTCACGTAACTTAAAGAACGATGTTTATTAAGCAATTCTTAAGTTTTAGCAATTTAGAATAAAAATTGTTACACATCCTTTATTTAAAATTCGGGATTACTTTTATAATATCTGTTCATTTGGGTTTAAAATATAAGTATCAAAACTGTTTTTATTTAGGATGAAACGGAAATGAACGAAAATAAACAGGATAGGAAATTAAACCGAATAAATAGCAGCCATAAGAGAACCTAAGAATTTTACAACAAAGTAAGTGGATATAGCGTCTTGTAAGCCATTTTTAAACTCATGTTTTTTCATTGTAAAATTTAACTTATGTATTTTTTTTTCGACACTTTAAAAATTTAATGCTTCTATTTCTTTTTATTTGGCATTTTGTAGTGCATAAAAAGTTTCTTGTTTTGGTTCTGTATAAACATTAAACTTAGCTTCATGTTCAGGTTTTGGTTATTTATTATCAGGGAATTGGGCATTTTATCAATTTGTTAAATATTCGGGAAATTCATTATCTTGAAAGTCTTAAAATAGTATCCTCTATGATTAATGCTAACAGAATGATTTTATGTTTGAGATATATATATGTATATGATTTTAATTTATGTTACCATTGTAATGTGTAGCTCGCGTAATTTTATTTAGTATCCGTTTTGGGGCCTCGAAGTTGTCCAAACAAACGAGCACCAATCTTGAGTTGCTTAAATTTGCAAAGTTAGCAAAGTTTATTCCTAATTCAAATCATCGTAGTACCTAAGATATTATCAGTCAAATGGTTTGCCGAAAAACAAAATGGTGAGCAAATCATTGAATGTCAACTAAATCTGTGTCGGACTTGCCGCCTGGGAAGGTGATGCTACGCCAATTACCGAACTGCCTACAGCTGCGGATACATCGTTATTTACGTCAACATCAGTTGCTGTTCCAGACGGTAATACCTCCTCATCTTGCCCACTTGATTTCAATTTGCATGGCATTGGCGATTGTGAAATAATTTCTCTCACCATTTCCGTATTAAACTTCTCTTGCTGTTTATCAACTTCAGATTCTGGTGGGGTTGACGCACCTTTAGATTTTGTTTTAATTCTAGCCAACGCGGCTGCAGCTGACGTGGATGCCTCGACAGGAAATTCTTCAGTAGTCTCTTTACTAAGACTGATGTTGGACATATTTACCTCCTTTTTAATGATGGCAAATATGCTTTGTATATAGCATTCCATGGTAAGTAATGTGCTAAGACGCCTCTTGTGATCCTCGTTAACGCGGTCCTGAGCAGTCTTTTTATTTACTGATTTTCGATTGAGTGTTTGCTCCAGCTCATCTTCAAGATCCGTTTCCTCATCGGATGAGGGGACTGATGTTTTTTCAAGCTTATCAGATGATAGGCCTTCCATATGCTCATCTATAAAATCGGTAGATGTCACTGGTTCAGTCACAGCTGCAGCATCACGTCGACTGGATATTTCTTCGTAGGCATCATCAGTGTTAGTAGTGTCAACTGTGTTGACTTTCTCTTTGCTATCTACCAAATTATCTAAAGTCTCTGATGCGGAGTCAACTACCGATTGTGTTAATTCGGCCTCCTTACAAGTATCGCGTTTTTGTTTCTTGTTCGGAAATTGATCTAAAAAAATTCAAATATATTTTTTGAGCTTTTGTGCGTTGTTTAATCGACTCTTACCACGCTCTGCTTCCTTTTTAAAACGCTCGCTCTTATTAAGCAATGCTCTTAGTGATCCACGCAGCTCCTTGCGAACCGATGTAGGGACACCAGTTGCTTGAGCAATAATTCGGATGGCAAAGAGATCTCCGCACAGCTCGTCAATATCATCCTTTGTGTGCATCCCATAGTTAATTGTGTAAATCATACGGGCAACTGGTAGGTGTGCTGCAACCTTGTGATAGTAAAGTTCCAAGAACTCCCGCACAAATGCGTCTTTTAGCATACTACGTTCATCTCTTAGTACATTGTGTAAATACTCTATCAACAAATGATTCATCACAAGCAGTTCAGTGTATCTGAAATGATTACATATATAGAATATCGATTTAGTGACTAGGGAAATATTATATTTTTCAAAAATATACTAAACAAGTAAGAAAACTACAGTCGAGTTTGCTCGACTGTGAGATACCCGCCACCCAATTTTACCATCAAAATATTATATTTTTCAAAATATACTGAAAAAAATACTTTAAAAAATATACTAAAAAATACCAAAATAATATATCAAAATTTTCTTTGTTCGAAATTATTAGCTTGGCGGCACTTTAGTTGGTTTATTGAATACCATTATTATGTCGCGGGTATCTCACAGTCGAGCAAACTCGACAGTATATTTCTAACTTGTTTTTCAGTATATTTTTGAAAAATATAATATTTTTATGGTAAAATTTGGTGGCGGGTATTTTACAGTCGCGCAAACTCGACAGTAGCTTTCTTACTTTTTTTTTTTCTTTCACTTCCAGTTATTATAACTGAAACTAGAAGTATGCTCAATGTTTCGCAGCATATATGCATATAAATGCATTTCTATCAGCTAAGATAAATAGAAATTACAACAAATAGAAAAAAAAAGAGTATTCAGAAAGATGACCTCAAACATATGCAATATTGAAACCAGAAAAAAAAACACAATATTCAAATTCAACAGAACCGTATTCTTGCTGTTTTTTTAATACGAAAAAAAAATCGTTTATTTTTTGATTCTCTTTGCATACTCGCTTCTTGTAGAGAAGGAGGGTATTATAATTTAGGTCACCTCCCATACCACATAGGCACCTTTATCTGTCTCGTGGTTAACGTCACACACGTTCTGGATCCGCAAATACAATTATATCACAGCAACTGAACAACTGCACTTACTTGAATACCCTATTGAAGTATTGGGTGAATAACTTAAAGTATGTGTTTTTGTCCGATTGTAACCAAATTTTCAGAGATCATTAAGATGGTGATTATTATTGTGTCTACAAAAATCAAGGTTTAAATTATGCGTGCACTTTTTATTTTCCGATCATTACTAAATTTACAAGAGTCATTAAGATCGTGATTAGTATTGTGGGCAACAAAATTTAACGTTTTAAATTCAAAGTAACGCTTGTAATTTATGGATTTTTATGGATTTGCAGAGGTGTGTGTTCATACGGGCGGACAGGCAGACGGTCATGGACACATTGTGTTGCCCGTTGTGTGGAGTTGAATATGCTTTTTGATCAGCATTAATAGCCGAGTCATTCGTACAAACACTTATATCTTACAGGGTATAAAAGCTATAGCTAAAAATGTTCAGCTCAGATCAAGATAGTTTTAGAATTGCCCAAGTCCTTTTTCGCCTAATAATAGACTAATAGCCATAATTATATAATACATTTGCAGAAGCTGTTTAGAACAGCGGTGGGCCCGAAGTTTGAAGAGCAAACGAAAAAATTTCCTAAATACGCAATAAAATTTTAACGTTATGATCCGCGAGTCGCATCTAAAATTTTGAGGAAGGGGTAGCAATAAGACTTTCGAATCGTGACAAAGGGACGTGTAAGCTTGGTCTTTAGCGGGAAAATTACGCTCCTGCCAGTAGAGAGAAGACAGGGCAACCCGAAAAATAAGCAAGGCAAGGGCAGAAAACCACGTCACAGAGATCGTCGCTCGAGACCGAAAGTGGTTTATAACAGTCTGCAGATTGGACAAATATAGGAAAAAATAAATTCTAACCAATAATATTAAATTATGATATGCTTTGAAAAGTTTAAAAATACAATTTTTAAATTTTACATTTAAAATATATATATATACGAGGGTCGTTTGATAAGTCCGTGACTTTTTGAATAAAATATATTTTTTTCGTCAAAGAAGCGTTTTATTTCTCAACATAATCTCCTTTTAGCTCTATACATTTAGTCCAGCGTTTTTCCAATTTTTTTATTCCTTCCAAATAATAGGTTTTCTCAAGGCCCTCAAAATAGTCGTTTGTTTCTGTGATGACCTCTTCATTTGACCCGAATCTCTTACCGCCGAGCCATTTCTTCATGTTTGGAAACAAAAAATAGTCACAGGGGGCTAAATCTGGAGAATATGCTGGATGGGGTAGCAGTTCGTAGCCCAATTTATGAAATTTTGCCATGCTGACTACACACGTGTGCACCCGTGCATTGTCCTGATGGAACAGCACTTTTTTTCGCCAAATGCGGTCGTTTCTGCTTCAAATCAATATCGAATCTGTCCAAAAGCTCTGAATAATATTCGCCGGTGATCGTTTTACCCTTTTCAAGGTAATCGATGTGAATGATACCTTGTGCATCCCAAAAAACTGTGGCCATGACCTTGTTGGCCGACAGACCCACCTTGGCCTTCTTTGGTGCACGTTCACCCGGAGAAACCCACTGTCTTGATTGTTCTTTGGTCTCTGGTGTGGTGTGGTGGATCCATGTTTCGTCTACGGTAACGAAACGGCGCAAAAATTCGTTTGGATTGCGGTTGAACATCGCCAAACACTCCTTTGAAATGGTCACACGGTTGCGCTTATGGTCGTGTGTGAGCAATCGCGGCACCCATCGCGCGGAAAGCTTTTTCATGTCCAAATATTCATGTAAAATGTGATGTACCCGTTCAGTTGAGATGCCTACAGCCTCAGCTACCTCACGCACTTTCATTCTCCGATCATCCAATATCATTCCATGGATTTTGTCGACGATTTCTGGCATGACGACCTCTTTTGGGCGACCTGAACGTTCGGCATCACTTGTACTGGTACGACCACAACGGAACTCAGTAAACCATTTCTTAACCATTGAAATTGATGGTGCAGAGTCCCCATAATATTTATCAAGTCTTTCCTTGGTTTCGGTGATGGATTTTTTACGCAAAAAATAATGCTTAATTAGCACACGAAATTCACTTTTTTCCATTTTCGTTAAAATTCACGAGATCGTCTGCTTTCAATGCCTATAAAACGCAAACCAAAAAACGCAGCTTTCTCAAAATTTTACAGTCAGCTGTTAATCGATAACTGCTGACAGGAGCAGTGTTGTATTTAGAGCAGGTGCGCGGCAAATACAAAAAGTCACGGACTTATCAAACGACCCTCGTATATAATATATATAAAGCCATATCCGTCTGTCCGTATGAACACCTGTATTTTTTCAGAGACTAGAAGAGCCAGGGCAACCAATTTTTCGGGATTGTACTCGTATTTCTTATTGTTCATGCAGATCAAGTATGTTGTAGATTTTGGCCACGCCCCCTTTCGCCCCTACAAATCAAAAACAAACGATTTGCAAGCGTCACTTTAAACATAGGACTTTCACACAATACTAATCACCATCTTAATGATCTCTGAAAACTTTGTTACAATCGGACAAAAAACAGTTATTAAAGAATTACTTTTATAGGGAGAAATCAGGTGCAGGTACACCTGTACATATGCCATCTTACTAAGTGACATAATAGTAGTGTTTAATAAACCTAATAGTGTTACCAAGCTAATAATTTTGAGTAAAGTTAATTTCGGTATAATTCCCAGTATATTATTGAAAAATATAATATTTCGATAGTTGCTTTTATTTTTTCTTCCATTCTATAAAAGTGGGTGGCGGGTATCTCACCGTCGGGCAAACTCGCCTTATTTGTTTATTGTAACTAGTAAATTACACTTGTACTATCAGAATCCATGAGCTATTATGACTGTAGCCGTTCCTATTGTACCCAAATTTCAAGTTCTATTTTCATGGTAGTAACTATAATTCACACCCAAATTTGCTCTAGCATCTGGGGTCGCAGATGACTACTTCTGTTTGTTACATACATTTCCAGTTGGCACAAAGATATAATACCCTTCAACCTAGAAGAAGGTGATATGCAAGAAAGCTTGGGTGCCAGCAACAAATTCTATCATTTTTAGCAGAAGTGAAAATTGCAACAGTCCTGAATAGCTGACATATCCGTATTTATTAAAAGTACGTATATTCATTAGAAGAATTAAGAAATTCGATCAAACTTTGCAAATTGAGAAGAATTCATGTAATCTATGTAGCAGATGGGGAGACATAAATATATTTAATTTAATTTTTATAAAGATTTACTTACTTGTGGGTTAACGCATTGTTGTGTATGCCCACCCAAAACTTCGGGAAGTAGTTAAAATGCAGTGGGGTCGACTCAATTGCCACAAGGCAGTGCATCTTCACTAACGTGTCGTTGAGAGAACCCGTGTTGATGCACATTCGGAGCATGACATCAATGAAGTCATGGTACGGCCTGTAGAAACTATCAACCAGTGCATCGTACTCGATGTCTAGACCTCTTGGCGTCAACTCAGAAATAGCGACACACATTTGAACCATCGGCCTCGGAGGACGTGGTGAATTTTTAGTACCTTGTGGCCAGGGCGTCTGTTTGACCCCGCGACGCGGAAAATATGGGCCCAGTGGTCCTATTGCATTGGGTGCATTTGCCACTGACAGATGACAGTTAATCAAAATGGGCGCCAGTAGGCTGGTGGCTTCAAGGCTGGTGTTGCGTACGAGCTCCTTAAGCACCTCGAGGGCCATTCGACAGATCTCGGGGGAGTTGAATGTGTTAAGTAGTGTGGCCAGGCGCTTGATACCATCGGGAAGCGACTTTGCTAATGCCGAGTGTTGATGCTGTTGGCGAAGAAAATGCTGTTGCTGTAACTGCATTTGCTGCAGTTGGAGATGTTGTTGCATTTGATGTTGCAGCTGCTTCTCTTTCAGCTGCGGCGTTTGCGGTGCTTGGGTGCACTGTGCCTGCTGCTGTTTCTGCATCAATTGTTGTTGTTGCAATTGAAGCTGCTGCTCCAGTTGCTGCTGTTGTTGCTTCTTTTGCGCCGGATTATCGGTGCGTATACGCAGCGTTGCCAAAAGCAGCACCATTTCTCCAAGTAGATCTAATAGATCACCTGCCACATGACATGCGGTGGCTTCGTGGTGCATGGAATGTAGAGTGTGAAGTGCCTCAAAACACATCTCAATTCCGCTGTTAAAAATTACCAGCATCCGGTCATCGTCGTTGTCCACTGTGGTATCAAATAAGAAACGATTATAAAAAACGATTCACATGAAAAAAATCTACAAACATAAGAGATGAAATACACAAAATTTTGAACAGTGCGAAAACGTATTTAGTAATGTTGATGTATAAAGAAAATAACAACAAGTAAGAAAGCTACTGTTGAGCTTGCTCGCTGTGAGATACCCGCCACTGAGTGAAAGATTAAAAAAGAGCGAACATTGATATATATTTTTTTTAAATATACTAAAAAATATACCAAAATGTTATTTGTTCGAAATTATTAGCTCTTTAAAAGGTTTATTGAATACCATTATTATGTCACTGAGTGACATACCAGCTGAACAGATGCAGCTGCTCCTGATGACGCCCAATAAAAGCTATTCTTTATTAACTTCTGAGTTGATTATCCGATTAGCCAATTTTAAGAGACCATTAAGATGGTGATTAGTATTGTGTGTACCAAAACTATGTTTAAAATGTCGCTTGCAATTAAGTTTTTTTCGTTTTGTGGGGGCGGAAAGGGTCGTGGCCAAAATCGAAAGCAAACTTAATCTACATGCAACAATAAGGCATATTATCCCGAAAAATTAGTTGCTTTAGCTCTTATATACTCTTAGATCTAGGTGTTCATACGGACGGACCGACGGACATTGCTATATCGTCTTGGCTGTTGATGCTGCTCAAGAACATACATACTTTGTGGGGTCGGAGATGCTTCCTTCTGCCTGTTGCATAAATTTTCGGTTGGCACAAAGTTATAATACCCTTCTACCCTTTGGGTAGGCGGTTATAACCAGTAGAAACGGCTACAGTCAAGATTAGACTGTAAGAGGTCATGAATTTTCGTAGACCGCGTGTAACTCATAATTTACAACAAAAACAAGAAATTAAGCTAGTGTCAAGTTTGCTCTACTGTGGGATACGCGTCACCTATTTTATAAGAACTCAATATTAAATTTATCGTAAATATACTTAGATAAATATACTAAACAAGTAAGAAAGCAACTGTCGAGTTTGCTCGACTGTATGATACCCGTCAACCAATTTTACAGAATGGCAAACACATTAAAGCGACCATCGAAATTTTTATTTTTCAAAAACATATAAAACAAGTAAGAAAGCTACAGTCGAGTTTGCTTGACATATTATATTTTTCAAAAATATACTGAAAAAAATACTTTAAAAAATATACTAAAAATACCAAAATAATATATCAAAATTTTCTTTGTTCGAAATTATTAGCTTGGCGGCACTTTAGTTGGTTTATTGAACACCATTATTATGTCGCGGAGTGTCATAGCAACTAACTAGGCAGCACTAGCAGTTGCACGTGGTAACGCCTTATAAAAGTAATATCTTAATAACGATTGTAACCAAATTCGCAGTGATCATTAAGATGGTGATTAGTATTGTGCGTACCAAAATTGAACGTTCTAGGTTTAAAACGACGCTTGCAATTCGGTTTTATGACGGCACTGAATCATGAAAGTCTAAAATAGTCGTTTTATATTGATTTATGTATTGTATACGATATGAAATGGAATAACAATTTATTGATATAGTATAGACAACTAATTAGGCTAACGCTTACTCATTTGTGAGTGCGCTATTGCAGCTTTTCACACTCATAAATATTTATAGAAAATGCTTAAAATAACAAAAAAAAATCTGATCAGGAACTATGCGTGCTACACCCGTACCTCCGGTTCACGAAACGGGTGCATTACCCAATACCCCTAATACTGAAAACGTCAAATACTTACCAAGTATTTTCAGAGCACTGATGAGAGTTGACCAAGAGACTCGTGCATCTAAGCTGCTTGTATAGGATACGATCACAGAGCGCCTGAAGGCAATGACATCCAGTTTTTCTTGTTCAGTTGCATCCGGATGGCGGGTCGCAAAAAGAACCATTAGTTTGAACAGCTCGTCTACAGCTGCGGCATATTGTGTGGGATGTGGAGTTATGTTTTTAAAGGCCCATTGTAGATTTTGATGCTGTGCTAGCTGACGTGTGAGTGATCGGCTTTGTTCACAACACAAGCGCAATAGTCCATAATAGGCTGGCAGCATAGAGCGGTTGTAGGTAACAATCTCTGAGTCATCGTGATCGGCACTAAAGAAGAAAAGGCAGATGTTAAAGGTCTTTCATAATCCTAAGTATTTGACATAATAAGGGTATTACAGTATATAGTTAAATGCAATATTGCGCGTTATTTCAGGGCAGTTGGCCACTTGGGCCGCGTTTTCTGGGCAATCGACTAGCGAGTGATGCCAAAATGTGAGAAGTGCATGCTTATTGTGATGCGCCGGGACGCTGGGCTCAGATAGACGTGGATGGAACAGTTCCCACAAAGATCGCATAAATGAACCGATCTAAAAGCGAAATTTAGAACTTTAGTTGTGAACAGCGATATGCATAAATGTTGTCAAACTTGCCATAAGTTTTTCAGTCTTCGAAACCATACAGTAACTAAGCAGATTGAAATATGCAGTCAGCTTTGTTGTGCCGTGTGCTCCAATGTCGGCGTAGACGCGGGCTGGCCGAAGCAGTCGCAACAGCAACGTAATCACCTGGTGCAAAACGACTTGGGCATCACTGTGAATGTCCCTGCAATATTATAACGCTCATAAATGTGATTTTTACTATGATAACTGGTTTTACCTATAACTGTGTTGATTGTGGGACAATAACTTATGTTGCGAATGAGCCCGAAAGTTGGCACGAAAAGGTTGCGAGGGCACCAGCGCCACCAATAAACAAGCAGCAGCTAAAAATGTGAACATAAGCTGAATTATAAAAAGCATCTTAAAACAGGTTCAATATTGTCAATTATTGTTTACCATTTCTTACACGCGTATTATCATGTGCGAGCAGGAACTGTTCCAACCACTGCTCGGTGGACTGCAGAATCCAAGCATGGGCTATTTTATTCTTTGAAGCCTGAAGAGACAACCAGTCGAGCACAGATTGTGGGCAATACTCCGCAGCATCCCACATGCGCGGCAGGACAAGTTGTGTAAAGCAAGGCAACCCAACGGGACCACCTTGACTCTCAGTCAGCAGTGTGAGCAGTTTAAAGAACGGAGTGCACAGCTCTGTGTGCTTTGTAACCGAAGCAAAAAGCATACTTATAATTTGCGTGGCCAAACGATCGTCCCAGCGACAGAGCGCATGTATTAAATGCTTCGTCTGGTGTGGATTAATGCCGTCCTTAATTTGTTGATATAAAAATGGAAACCCCTATTGAAGATATAGGGAATGTGTGTTAGTACGTTATGATTGATATACTTTAAATTTATAAATTAATTCCAATTATTATAATGAATGGCAATTTCTAATAGTTTAAATATTATATATTGCCACATTATTATTGAGTTGTAATATATCATTAATTCACAATTCATTAAATTAATAAATAATTATATAGAGCATAAACAATCAATAAGTTCTCAATAAACAAGAGGAGATAACTTCCAAAATATAAATTAATATTAATTTGAATCTTAATCTATGTAAGTAGTCAAGGGGTGAGATAGACACAACATTTAATGTAAATATTTTTAAAAGCTTATTAGTTTTCAACAATCTCCCCAGGTGACGAAATAAAATGCGACGTGTCCCTGATAACCAACTCTGAAGGAGTTACAAGTATATTGGAGACAATAAAAAAACATAAAAAAATTAAATATTTTTTTATTCGACCTAGAGCCGGATAAAAATAAAATAAGACAGTTTTAACTAAAATCACATGCAAACATAAAAAATAAATAAACATTAATTTAATTTACGTAAGTATAGATAAGTGCTTTCAACATACATGCAACCAAAGAACAAAATACTATATATATGGAAAATACGACGGTATCAAGCCAAATGTTAACTTATAGGATTAGATTTTAGATTAGTCATGTAGATTATGCATATGGTATTGGTGCTTGGTTAGATGGAATAAATAACGCTTTGTAGTTTTTTCAGTATCACCTTTCCTCCGGCAATGGCATTAAAGTCTTTGGGCGATAAACGTAACCGAAAGTCCGTTCCCCGTGAGCGTTCAACTAGACTGGCGCACAACGCAATCATTTTGTCTAAGGATGCTGGTCGCATTTTTTCCACTGAAAGCGCCTCATCTGATGAGTTATCCTCGTTGTCTGAGCTGATATCGATCTAAGTCGAAGAATACAAAATATTACTGTCATCTCAAAAAAAAATTTAAAAGACATATCTAGCTATATCCTTCTTACACTGTCGGGTTGCTTATGGCCCAAATAAAAGTCAACCAGATTTTTAAGTAATCCAATTCGCAACAAAAACATAGCCTCCTCGTCGCCCATGCGCGAAAACTCGCACATTAAACTGAAGTATTCTGATAGATGGCGCAGATGCGATCGAGCTCCATGCTCTAGCAGTGATATTAGTGAACTAATGAAGCGAGTTACACATGATGCCTGCCCTATGAGCTCTCTGCCATCCTCGTCTGTTTCCACACCTAGATAAAGATCTGCGTGGGAGGCTCTACAAGTAATTACAAAAACAGTTTACGGAAATATTCACATCAAATCAAATGCAATACACATACCGCAATCGTTGTATGACATGAACGACAAGTCGTTGAAACATTTGACGGACCATTTGATTTGGGCATTGAATTAGCACTTGAACTGGCCAAAAGGGCTCTATCGACATGTGCGACAAAAACCATTCGCAGGCCTCTTCACTGGCATTAAATTGCTTTGTCAATAGCTCCACCCAAGGCACCATTGTCGGCTGTAAGGAATAGTGGTAATTGACACAGCATTAGAGACCATATGTCGAAATAGCATTATTTGTTTGCTCACTTTCTCCTTGGCATGTATAAATGTTTCAATGAAAAATGACACAGAAAGTTTGGCGCCCATGCAGGTGACATCCTTTTCTGAAAGTAGCGTTTGTGGTATATGGCCACATATCTGCCACATGAAACTGCAAAACAAGGGCAATACATCCATCAATAACCGGCCGCAAATAGTATAACTATTGGACTACTCACTTGAAATATGTGTGCTCAAAAATATTGCGATCTTGGAGAAACTGACGATTGTCCTGCCATATCCAATCTTCTAGCTCTTTACTTAAAAATGGATGAAATTGTAGTTGATATAATTTTGTGAATTCTTTGATATCCGCACAAACGGCCGACTTAGAGGTTGACGCATGCGGTTCTTGGTCTCTATTCGATAATTTATCCAATTTGTATTGTTTCTCAAGTTTTACACAGGTGTCTGTTTCTTTCTCTATGGAATTATTTTCATTTCGTTTTATGTCCGCCAGTTTCCCTTTATTGATTTCCGGCGGAGTTGCTTCCTTCTGCTCTGGTTTGCATAAATTTGAATTCTGCACCATTTTTTTGTCTACCTTACTCGATTTATCCGTCTCTGGTTTATTATCATTGATGGGACTTAGTGTTGGTGTAGCTAGCAACTCTGAGTGCCGGCGCTGCAGATGCTCTGGCAAACGGCGCTCATAAAAAAGCATGTAAGCAGAATTAGTCTTCTCAAAACTAAAGTCCAAATACTTTTCAGTAACAGAGTCGTACGTTTTGCTCTAAAAATGTAAGAAAAAATTGATTAATTTACACTAATTTCATGAAACAACAAAGAGGATTTGTATACCGTCATCTCACCGCCGAAGCACTCTGCTGCTATTTGCGAAGGATCGAAGGGCTTGACCTCTGCATCATTGAAGAGAAACCAACGTTCGTGTGGATGGTAATTACTTTTGGTACGCTCTTTTATAAAGCTATAATAGTGTCCTCCGTCTGCAGTTCCAGTGTGCACAGTGACCCCAACTAATTCGTACCTGCAAAACATTAAGCAGAATATAAATTGATAAAACAATGAAATGGAATTAAGAGTTACTTACTCGTAGCATTCTTCGATGTCTGCGTCAAGTGTGGCTTCATCGTTTTCGTTTTCAGCTCCCCCATCCTTATGCTGTTGACGCTCCTGTTGTTTTTTCTCGCGATCCTCCTTGTACTGTTGCGGCATTAGTGTCTTCTCAACATAGTGGCTCATATTCAAACGAAGAGGAAAGGAAAAGTGCGTGTTCACTTTCTCCTTTAGCATGGTGACCATATTAAAGGTGTACCGCATCGTATTGAAGCACAGGATCTGGGGCAGCTTCTTAAAGCAGGCTCGCTTTTCAGCACGCACCTTTTTGCCACACTGCGAGCACGTGTACATGTTGTCCCCTTCGAGTGTATCCTTGACAGTGACCTCATCGAGGGACTCCTGGAGATTGCGCATGTCCGCCACTTGACATCGAACAGTATAGAACTCCTCAGCAGTGCGTGAGACATGACCACAATCCAGCGAGACCACATTATTGCCTAAAGTTCCACAAAATAAACTCTTCACCAAATGTTTCAAATCGGGCGTCATCTCCTCTAGTTTGGATACCAAATCAATAAAAAATTCGGCCATGTCCTTTTGTTCTCCAGTATTAAGAGGCTGGTGATCCATCTGATAAACGCGACAGAAACTGCGCGGATTATAGGCCTTACGCTCCGACTCTAGTAGATATGCAAACATCCGTTGCAGTTCCAGCAGCGTGGGTGCATGTTTTAGGGCTCCCGCAGGAGGGAGACGCAAAATAGCTGCTCGCGCCTGCGGCATCATGTACAGATGTTGTATGCATGAGGCCATGTAACATGTTGCGCCGAGATTTGTGAGCCCTACATAACCGCACTCAGCACGTCCCTCATCGCGTGGCCAATAATCCCAGGGATATGGTTGCTTTGGGCCAGACTTGTGCTGTGCCAACAGCCGGCCATGTAGATAGCTATAATTGGTGGCACAACCACGACACAGCTCTACCAGTAAATCATAGGCAGCAGCACGGGATGTCGCCGATTTGCACTTTGGCTTTTGGCGGTTGGAAGGCGAAGGCATTTCAAACAGAAACTCAATTAGCTGCTCAATAAAACTCAGTGCTTTGGGCCTGTACTTGAAGCAGGTATCGTACTTAATTAAGTTGGACATTAGATTTAGTAGGCCCACTAAGCCGTCATCCTGATAGCCATGGCGTAATTCGTAATAGTCACGGCTGAGAATACTGTCTGAAATGCTCTCGCATAACAGTTCAATGTCGATACGCTCCTCCGCTACCATCTCTGTGGTTAGTGTGTCAACGAGTCGCGCCAGAAGCCAAAAGTAATCCCGACAAGCCGGACCATATGGCTCCTTGCCCTCCTCTGAAAGCAAAAATTGTGTGTGCTGCACTGATGTACTCATTTGCTCGGCACACGGCAGCAGAGCAATTAGCTTATGCAGCAATGGCGCCAGCAGCAGGCGATAGCTTTGGGCATTGCCCAAGCATATACGATAAAGACCGGCACATATTTCGCGACGGACTGCCGGCTCAGGATCCTCAAGTATGAATTTTTGCAGCCAAGTGCTCTGCTCTGGCTGCAGCCAGAGCAGATGACGTGCCTCTGACGAGGCATGAACAAAGCTTACGAGAATGTTCATCGTGAACTGTACGAGTTGAGCACGTCCCCAGAAGCCAGTGCGGAGCTGATGAAACTGATAGGGAAATAACAATGAAGGTGAGCCGGACGAGAGTTGGTGATGAACCTCATCGTTCAGAATGCTGGACAGCCGCTTTAGACACTGTGGCACCTCCATTATCTGTAACATAAATGCATGCGGTCGAGAAATCAGGACATGTACATCCTGTGTCTGCAGTTCTTCGAATCCTAGCATCCAAAGAATGCGTAACAGGCTGGCCAAACAATCATGACGCCACTCGTTCAATGCCAGTTCCTTAGCATGGGCACTCTGCTGCAGCTGGCCACCAATAAAGATCTCATAGAGGATCTGCAGCCCGCCACATTTGATAAACGCTTCGCTCCACTTGCTACTCTCCAAACCAGGCAGTGACCCACGCATTGGAACTGTTGGCAAAGTAGTCACCGGTAACGCAGGGGGCAGTGGAGGTGTGGAGCAGCCCAAGGGTCGCTCCTGATCTATGCCGTCGGTTTTTTTCAACCGCTTACTATTCTGCTTTGGCTGATTTTCTTTGTCTCCGCCGCTGGCCAGTTCGCTGACTTCCATATCACTGCCAGAAAGTGGAGTTAATGCCAATATAGTCTCGGCATCGCCTATCAAGTGATCCTTGCTGCAATCACTACTGCTGCTATTCCGTTTTGACTCTGCTGTTTGTTCGTTGCTATTGCAGTTATGTCGTCTATTGGTACTCTTTTTGGATCGCGGCTGCTCAGTAAGAGATAGATTGCCATTGAATCCGGTAGCGGCGACACCAACAGCGCCAGTTACTTGTCGCAAACCGCTGCTCAATGCTAAACTCTCCACAATGTGCAAGGAGTACATAAACTTTTGTAGATTGCTAGGATCAAGCAGTTCGCTAAATTTTTGCTTGATTTGCTTGCGCTTATTGGCCAGTTGCTCCTGGTCGTCGGCAACGTCTAGTTGTTGCAACTCAGAGAGATCGGTGACGAGGTTCTTGAATGCATCCAATATATGTGGATTGGTGGGCAGCATTGCCAATATGTCCCAGACGCGGCGTGATAAAAGCTGTGCCTTTGTATGGTGCTGCAAATGCTGCGTCGACGATTGTGGCTTCATGTCACCAAGTGTTTGCATCAAACAAAATAGTTTCTCAAAGTACTTAGGTTGTAGAAGTAATACAGTCGGAAGGCATTCTTTGGGAGGAGGCGGCAGCATCGAAGGATGCTCCACATTCGTCTCCTTGCGCCGCGCTCCGCGACCGCCCAATGAAACATATACAATTTGATTGTCCTTAAAGCCAGCGTCGCCCAGAGTGCGCTCGTCATAGTCCGATGTGAGCTCTTGGCCTTGAGTAATAATTCTCAAGGGCCCATCGCTCAGCAGTAAGCCCAGTACTGGTGCTGTCATGCCCGACTGTAGGGTCTCCCACCACTTTGACACCTCCGCCTTTAGATCTGCAATTAGATCGCAGGCATGCATGTGCAACAAACTCTTCTCAGATAGGCCTGCCTGTTGCAGCACAATCCGCATTGGTGGACCAGCACCCTCGTTCTTTAAATTGCTGTGTGAACCAATCCCCTTGCCTTCTATAGCCCAGCGTCGTAAATGAAAGGCATAGCGACGTCTGAACGTATCTAGATGGGTGTTGAGAAGCAGTAGTCCGCGTTGTACTTGCATTAAAGCGTTTTCATCCTCAATGCTGGGGAAATGCCTGTTATAAATATAATATTTAACCGTAACAAATGAGGTAACTCACTTTTCAAGCGCTGTTGCTGCTTGCACTAGGTTGTCCATGCATTGGGAAACAAACTCCTTCTCCAGTCGCAACTGCTGGCCCATATAGTACATGTTAATGTATTGAATTGCAGCAAGTGAAACCTCATTGCTTTGGGCACGTAATGCAATCTTCCAGAGGTGGTTCATTCCCACTGCGTTGGGATTAGCAGTGATCGAATCACTATGCTTTTCGTACTCGGCCATGGCAACGCGAGCGAAACTGCAGAGCTGCTGGAACAAACCCAATCCTACCATGGAGAACTCTTCGGGTCGCAGTTCTGGTAATTTCTTTAAGTACAAATGCTGCAATGCATCGATTCCAAGAGCATGTTGATCGCCACCTTTCGTCTGAGCTTGCAGCCAGGAGAAATAGCAGTCTGAGCATTCGGGATCATGCGCCAACCACTCCCACAGGGCGTCCAGCTGCTCCAGAGTCAGTCGAAAACTTTTAGGAGAACCCACTGACGAGAAGATTGACGATAGAAACTGCAATCTTACTGAAACTTGAGTTTTGTGAGAGTACAATTGAAGGCCCAGTTGTTGTTGTTCCCCATTCTGATTAACCAACAATTCAGCGTGACGCCTGGCATAATATCGAATATTGTTGAAAAAGCATTGCATCATACGATGATTGCGTTCCGCCCACAGCGTCATCGAGTGCGTGTCCGATGGTCGAAACTGCTGGAACGAAGCAAATAACTTCGGCAACAGCCTTAAGCTAACAATCACACTACGATTATTGGTCACATTCTGAAGGCAACCCTCAATAAACTTTGTACGTAGCTGTCGGTCCATACTAAAGCAAAGGAGGGTTGCTAATGCCTTTTCCGCCTCTAGTGCTAGGGATTCACCAAGTTGACCCTAAGAAAAAACATGTACAATACAATTATTCAATCAGCAAAAATTAATATTTTATTTTACGTTATTTACTTTGAGATAGTCATTAAACTATTTAGTTTAAACCATTTAAATTTGGATACTCAAATGCATTAAAGTAAGAAAGATACAGTCGTGCCTGCACGCTACATATTTTTAAAGATTAAACAAGAAAGATACTGTCGAGTTTGCTCGACTGTGAGATACCCGCCACTAAATTTTACAGAATGGAAGAAAAAATAAGAGCTACCATAGAAATATTATATTTTTCAAAGATATACTGGAAAATATACTACAAAACTATACCGAAATTAACTTTGTTCACAATTATTGGCTTGGTAGCACTTTATTAGGTTTATTGCACACCATTATTATGTCACTTAGTGAACAGGTGCATCTGCACCTGAATAACTTCTGCGTTGTTTGTCCGATTGTAACCAAATTTTCAGTGATCATTAACATGATTCTATATTTTTCTCATATATTTTTTTCGCTACTCTGTTGCTTGGTCGGATTTCTCTACGCTAAATAATCTTTGGTGCAAGTATTTTTTAATAAAGTGCAGACTAACGTTTCAGCGTGACACGAAATGCATTTATGACTTCGTCACTTCGAAGAGGAAGACGACAACACTTCTAACATTATTTTTTTAAAAAAAGATAACTTTTAATGATTACGGCATACGTATAGTTCTCATTATTGTTATTATTTTATTCTTATTATTATCATTTTATTGTTTTGTCTGTTTTGCCTGTTTATTGTTCGCGATCTCCGGATGGGCGGGTGCGTCTGCATGGGTCCGCGCATTAACAAGCCCGAGCTTGGTGTCGCTGTGCCACTTGATTGTAAAATATACCAAAATTTTCTTTGTTCGAAATTATTAGCTTGGCGGCACTTTATTAGGTTTATTGAACACCATTATTATGTCACTGAGTGTGATAGCAACTGAACAGGTGCAGCTACACCTGACTTCGCCTTATAAAAGTAATTCTTTAATAACTTCTGTGTTTTTTGTCATGATTGTAACCATTTATATACTCTTTGGGTAGGCGGTATAAAAATCGCCACTTCCAATTTTAAAATTTTAATTATTTCAATTTTTTTAAAAATATAATATTTTGATGTTCGCTCTTATTTATTTATCCATTCTGTAAAATTCGGTGGCGGATATATCAAAGTCGAGCAAACTCGACAGTAGCTTTCTGACTTGTTAATTATTGATAACTGACTAGATGCTCAATCACAATTGTAATATAATAACGTTACAATTAAATTATTAGCATGGTCGAATATGTGAAGCCATCTAATATTAGAATTCTTGGAGAAACTACTTACAATTTTTTCATCCTGCAGTAAATCCCAAAGCAGTGTGTTGCCTGTCTGGCAGACATCATTGAGTTTGAAGGTAGGCTGATTGTTGTTGGACCCTGTGGTACTAGCCTTGTGGGGGCTCTGTTGTTTGGTGCTTATTTCTATTAGATCGCCATCCGAGTCGGACTTTGATTTGGCAGCAGCTGCAGCGGCAACAGCAACCGCCGCATTAGCTTGCTGGCGCATAGCAGCTAAAGATTGTTGAGCATTGCCAGTAGCGACAGCAGCCGCGGCAACTGCAGCTGCAGCGACGGCAACATTTGTTTCTCCAGACTTTTGCATAGCCATGGCCGATTGAGCGGCCATCAGTGCGGCGGCAGCTGCTGCAAATGCCGGTGCAACGTCTCTACAATTGGAAGATGTCACGCGGCCACCATGGGAATTGACAATCTGCGCTAATTCTTCCTCACATGGAGAGACATCTTCGTCGTCAAAGTCCGCAAGATTTTTCTCAGATTTATTGCTCATGGGCGAAGAGTAACTGCCATCATTCTCGGCCCCACTCAAAAGTTCGCAAATGCTTGTTTCTGCAATGGCCCGTATATAGGGCCCTTCTCCATGCAAATGTTTTAGTACTGCTGCGGGTACTAACTTATGACCGACGCTATCGCTACACTCGTCGCTGTCCGCCAATAGGTCACCATCGCCATCATCGCTACTCGGCACATCCTCAGCTCCTTCCCATATTTCAACGAGCTCATGTGCAATCAATTGATGTTGTTGTTTGTTGCCAGTTTTCGGCCGACGACGCTTTATACTCGACTTCTTGCGATGCAACTGTAGTTCGAGAGCTGCACGAGACTGCATCTCCTCTTCACTACTAGTGTTGTCAATAATATTAACAATGCGATGGTTTCTGCAATATAAGAAGAGCATCAATTGGGTATGACGAAATAGGTTTGAAATAATCAATTATAAACGACTTACTTTATATCGACCTTGGTCATTTCTTCCTCAATACTAAGTTGATTTGATTTTTCTGTTGTTGGATCGCAAATGTGACGTCTGTGTCGGGCCTGTTTACATGGTGTTACCCCAACTACGGGACTTTTTTGACCACCGCCACTGGCGATGCTGCTATCATCCGCACCAACGTGATCATCTTCAGTGTTACTGCCTTCGATGCTACCGCTGTCCGAGCTTGACGCGGTAGCATTGGAGCCCAGCAAATGGTCTTGTATCAAATTCATTTGAGAGCGTGTACAATCGCGAGTCCATATCAATTTTGTCAAAGCAGATGCTATGTAAATGCTTTGCTCAGTGTGCTCCTTTGGATCCATGCGGCAAAGCAATGAGTACAAATGCATAGCTGGTCGTGGAGCCAGATTTTTTACTAGCGCAGGTAAAATATCAAATATGGTTTTGGAGCAGTGTTTTAACTGCGTGGCTTGCCAAATAAGCTTAATATCTTCTTCAGATATTTGATTCTCTACGGCCAGAAAGTTAAGAAGCACATGCGCCTGTTTCACAATCTCCACATGTAAGTTAGGACCGAACAGATGTTGCACAATATGATTTTCTGTTAGCCAATTGGCAATGCGCTGTCCAAAAAGCTCTACCTCGTTTACGGTCTCAGTAGTACATATTTCGTTGAACAGATTAATATGCGCATTAATCTGAGCCATGCCTTTAGAGGAAAAGGAATATAATATATTAAAATATATGTAATAATACTTGCATTACCAAAAATATATCATTAAAATAATATAAATTTAAAACAATTTTTTTTTCTTACCAGCAAGACGCATTGTTAGAGTTGTTGATGTAAAATACTTGAAGGCCAGTGCTAAACCCTCAGTATCAAAGTTAACAGCAACATCAAGCGGATCACGCAACGACGACCAAACGAAGTCGGCCATTGCGCGAGTTGCGGCTGAGCGAAGATTTTGGTCGGAGAGCTTACACATGTATAGCAGAATTCGGCTGCGTAGCGGAACAAACAGCTGAGTGTTGCAATGGTAATTGAGCCACAGCTTTACATTAGATACTGTGGCAGTCATAGAATGTGCTGTGGATACCGGTAAGTCCAGATGTTCAAAGCACAGGGACATGGCGCCAAATCCACCGGAGTTGCAAAAAAGACTCACATTTCTAAGCAAGTATATAGGAAGATCGTTGTCATGCAAATCACAGATTAAAGCCAGGTGGTGTGCCTCTTCCGCTTGTAAATCATCTAAACGCGAATGCATACCATGCTTATGGGCAATGTATAGTGGAAAGTTAAGCAGAAATACTTTGGAGACGAGCACAAGAAGTTTCTCCACCTCGGGAAGTATCCATGGTTCATCAGTGTATTGTTGATCCGTCTTGCTTGTTGATGGAGTTGTTGTAGGCGAAGACATCTGCTTTTTATTAGGTCCCGGTCCATCGCCGGAAGCGCAGTTTTCTTCTTTGTCATTGGCTTCTACAAGAGCTGATTTATCATCAGAAGCGCAGGAAGATGGCGGTGTAGACGACGAAGGATCTTTGAGTTTGCTCTCGCTTTTCTCATTCTCGTTGTGATGCGGTTTATCGATCTTATTGATTGCGGGCTTGCGTTTTATGTCCGCGGCAACCTGTACTGTGTTGACCGCCAGCCGTTTGTAACTATCAATCAAATAATCAATGTGTTTCAAATGTTGTACTGTGAGGCAAATAAGTGATTGAACCACCAAGTTAAAGCGATCATAGTTCTTATTATCCCGATACAAGCACATGCATTGTCGTTGTGGCCACGATTGAATGTAGTTAAAAGTAGTCTCAATTTCACTTTTTAGAAGCAGCTGAAATTTAAGGTCTGAACTAGCCACGCGCACCTCATCTGCAAATTAAAGTGTTTGTTTGTAAAGGGGGTAGGGGAAAAGCACAAGTTTAGTGTAAATTCCGACACACATCAAGCATTTTTCATTACTTACATAGCTCCAATAGGTTTTGGAAATCGGCGCAAACCTCGCACATTGTCGCTGATGCTGTTTTCAATTGCTCAGATCTTTTTGTTTTTCCGCCGTCGTTTCCTTCTCCACCACTGACAGAGTTCGCAGTTGTCCCAAGTGGAATTAGTTGGTGTGCTCTTAATCGATCTTTTCAGTCATTCGTACAGTCTGTGAAATTCCATTTGCATTGACCACTCAATGGCACTCGCTCTCATACATTAAATACGCACTTATCTAACATTTTATCCAAAATTCCTCTTAAATTCTAATAAATTTATATGAAATGATATATTTTCTAGATATATTTTCTGTCGATAAGAAAAATCGATACTAGTTAAGCGATAGACGGTCAGATTATGTGGAGGTTGGCTGATTGTGCACGATTTTGTACATTCATATATCATAGTCTTTCCATTACAGCCCAAAAGCACATTTAATTGCATTAAATTCCATTAAGTCACTTGAAATTTACATTTGCCTCTATGTGAAGTCACAAAAAGATCTGTTCACAGAAAAAATTCTTAACGGAAAGTATCCATTATTCTGTCAAGTTTTATATGAATTCAGTGTAACCAAATTCACCAAATTGTTAGAGTATTTTAGGATCAAAATCACAATTAATGTAGGTCACACCATTCAATTCAAAACACGCGGCACTGAACGCATTTGCAAGAATATTAATTTCTTAATTATACAATAAATTATGGTAAAAAAGGTTCCCATACTTCTGTTATTCCGTACCAACCTTTTTAAGTGCAACTTATTCGTAGTGTATACTGATTATTTAATCCAAATGCAAATCTTCATTTCAACTGAATTTGATTCAGCTATCTTGTATCACTAAGCAATGAACATAATAGCCCCATGTTATACGAAAAATACTAGCCGTCGTAGTTTGGGTTTTCAAAACCCCCGAGGCAGAGGCGCAGCGCTCTCGCCCGTTCGGCTCTCTCTCTCTCTCTCTTCGTACGAAACTTGAAGCAGTGAACAGAGTGAACTCGAGCATCAATTCAGTAATAGAAAGACGCTGTTTGGGTACGTACATATGTATATACGCAGGTGTGTTAAGCACATATATGTACATATGACAAAACATAATGTGTATGCGCTGCAGTTGCAGTTTCAGACTCAGTTTCATTTCAGAAGTGTTTCGCTTGGATATGGAAAAGTGAATACTCATCTTTATTTGCATATATTGTGCTATCACTAATAACTAAGGAATTCTAGTCTACATGTAGGTCATCAACGGTGCTGTGCGCGCATCATGAATTGAGTTGTTCGTTTCTGCCTGTGACCTTCTTGTTGTTCTCTTCTGTTCCGCTCGTTTGTTTCAATTGATTTCGTTGTCTTTGCGTTGTTGTTGCTGCTTCTGATTTGCTTACTTCTTACTTTTGCTTGAATGCGGACACTGTATACCTGTTGATCAACTTTTTATTATGTTATTATATTTAAAAAATTAGTATAGACATATTTAATTTTAATTTCAGAAATTTGTATTGCAAGTAAATATAGGCACATATCTCTTGGACGTTGATGAACTAACGGCAGTTCGATCAAGTGGCCCAGCAACACCAAGCTCGGGCTTGTTAATGCGCGGACCGAGGCAGATACGACCACCCGTCCATCCGACCGAGGGGCAACCACATAACGTGCGGCAACGGAGGTCGCGAACAATAAACGCAGGCAAAACAGACAAAACAATAAAATAATAATAGGAATAAAAAAATAATACTAATAATAATAATAAGAACTATACTTAACTAGGAGTTAAAGTTTGTAAAAGTAATGTTTTAATTTTGAAGGTAGTGCTAGTTAGATTAAAGAATTTATTATAATTTACACATAAAATACGAAAAGGATTATGACTGGCATAGTTAGTACTACATCGAGAGACAGAAAAAAATTTCTAGTCGTTCTGACCGGAACGGCAAAGCTAATTTGGCTTGACAACTGCATGGAGTCAATTTTAATAATAATAAGTCTATGTCGAAACACAACCTAACCTACTAACTAATAGTAGGATTTCAGCTAAGTCAACGAAGAGCAAAAAAAGAAATGGTTTTTGCACTGATTCAAGCCTATCTTGATGAACACTGGGGAAACCAGATATTAGATCTATTCTCAAGAACAGGGGGAAAGAGTGAGATGTATAAATGTTTTGTTATGTAGGGATCGTCAAATTCCGTTGACCAACATTTAATAAATCCAAGGACACCCATGGCTCTGTTAGAAGCAGATAAAATATGGTTATCAAACTTTAATTTTGAATAAATTTTGAATCTATTCGCTCAAGTTGTGTATCATTAAGATGATAATTATTTAAATGAGGAATGCCCCTGAAAAATGACATAAGTTAACATTTATTGCAATTTAGATTTAATAAATTTATAGCACACCATGATTGAAAACAATCAAGGTCAGATTGCAATTTGAGGCTATATAAGGGATCGTTAAACGTCAGACAACTCTTAAAATCATCCGCATCATAAGTATGCAAGAGTATGATATAACGGACGGTAGATCATTTATGAATAATATAAACAGCAAAGGGCCTAAATGACTTTTTTGGGGTACACCAGAAGTGACTTGGACGGTCTAAGACACAGAGCCCTTGTAAAATACCCTTTGAATTCTACAAGAAAGATATGAAGATATCCAGAAAATTAATTTTTGTGGAAAACCAAGAAGATTGAGCTTATATAAGAAAAGACTATGGTTGACGGAATCAAAAGCCTTACTGAAATCAGTGTGAATGACATCCATTTGCTTGTTTGATTGGAACCTATGTTGGTAGTGAGAAATTATAGATTTACAGAAGTGTTGCAATTGAGAAGTTATTAGTTTCTCAAATACTTTGGGAATAGCAGACAACTTGGAGATACCTCTATAGTTTTGAACGTTAGATTTATTTCCTTTTTTCAAAAGCGGAATAATTGTAGACTCTTTTCAAAGATTATGGAAAGAGCACAACTCTACAGACAATTCAAATAGTTTTTAAAGTGGTTTACAGAGTGCCTCTGCACAGAACCTAAGCATGCAACTAGGAATTCCGTCAGGACCAGGAGAAAAACTGGTTTACAAAACTTAAGTTAGTTCACGTAAGAGTACACTTTCAGAAATTAAGGAATCAAAAATGCAATTCAATTTACTTGATACGGATAAAACTGGGCTCTATAAAAAGTTGATGTGGAATAGGTCGTTTGGAAAAAATCAGTAAACAGATCGGCAATGGCATGATCATTAAAAGCTATCATTTTTAAAAAAAATAATATTGTTGGAAGTGTTGATGTTTCCGCTTCGAATTGACGAAGTCATACAAGCATTTCGGGTCACGCTGCACTTTCTCAAATAATTCTTGTAGGAATGCGAGGAGCGGGAAAAATATAAGGGAGAGCCAGTTTCCTTATATTTTTTTTTTTTTTTGTCTTTGTTAGTTCTTTAGTAAGCCATAACGGTCTATTAGAAAATTGTGAAGTACCAAGGAGAACACAAGCATTATACAGAGTGTATAATGTAGAAAAAAAATCTCAATTGCCTTATCCAGGTCAATACACGAAGAAAGTTGGGACCAGTCAGTAAGAGAAAGAAGCAGAGAAAGTTTTTTAAAATCGGTCTTTCGAAAACAACAAACTCGCTTCTCCGGTAAAACACCTGCATCCGAAACACTTGTTGGTAAGTCAATCAACACCTCCTAAGTAGGGTGGTAGGGATCTTCAGGTGAGGAAATAGGGTTCGATCTAGACACAGTGCAGGTATTGGGATCCAAAACGAAAATCAGATAAAGCAATTTATAAAGAAAATTTGGTATAGAATTGCTATATCAAAAATGCAGGAGATATATAAGAACGGGTGATAAATATGCTAAAGCTTCAATAAATTAGTTTTACAGCTACAAACTCGATATCTAAATCACTACATAAATCTATGTGCTCAGACGAGATATCAGCATCAACAGCGATAGGTATACCACCACCACGACGCCGCATGCGATCACGTCTATAGACTGAAAATTTGTTAGTAATGATTTCAGTATTAAGAATATCACGCCTTAATCAAGTTTCAGCAAAGGCGCAAAAATGGGTTTCGTTTGCTGCTAGCTCTGTGACAATGTTTCACATGAAAAATGTGCTGGCTTCACCGGCCGTATAGTTGACCTAACTGGCCCAAAATCTGGTTTAAGATGGACATGTGAGTCATGCAGGGATGTTGAAAGGGATGTTGCGGGATTCAATAGTCAGACGAAGCAAGGCTTTGGTGATCTATTCGCAGGTTTAAAAAATCTTGCGGATAATTTCGCAACTTTGGACTCTGGGTTTAAGGGCATGAAGCTCAAAAAACGAACTTCTCTCCTGCTTGGCCATCAAAATGTAAGAGGCCTTTGTAGTACACTTAATAATGTTTATTTAGATAGCTGAAATTTTCCTTTTCATGTCATTGCCTTCACTGAAACTTGGTTAAGGCATGATATTCTGAATACTGAAATCTTTACTAACAAATTTTCTGTCTATAGACGTGATCGCATGCAGCGTCGTGGTGATGGTGTACTTATCGCTGTCGATGCTGATATCTCTTCTGAGCACGTAGATTTATGTAGTGATTTAGATATCGAATTTGTAGCTGTAAAACTAATTTATTGTAGTTTTAGTATATTTATCACCTGCTCATATATACCTCCTGCCTCAGATAACTCTCTGTATTTATCCCATTTTTCTGTAATCAATAGTATTTCTGAAATTCTTTCTGATCGTGATTTCTTAATAGTTCTTGGAGATTTTAATATTTCTGGAATTTCGTGGCTTTCGTCATGTGAGTCCAACGTATTGAATCCTTCGTCAACTTATGTCTTTGTTGATAGCCTTTTTGATATAGCTTCGTCTCAAGCCAATTCTATACCAAATTGTCTAGGTAAAATGCTTAATCTGATTTTTGTTTTGGATCCCAATACCTGCACGGTGTCCAGATCAAATCCTATTTCCTCACCTGAGGATCCCTACCACCCTACTCTGGAGGTGCTGATTGACTTACCAGCAAGTGTTTCGGATGCAGGTGTTTTACCGGAGAAGCGAGTTCGTTGTTTTCGGAAGACCGATTTTAAAACACTTTCTTTGCTTCTTTCACGTACTGACTGGTCCCAACTTTCTTCGTGTATTGACCTGGACAAGGCAGTTGAAATTTTGTATTCTACATTAAACTCTCTGTTTGATGCTTGTGTTGCCTTTGGTACTCCACAATTGTCCAATAGACCGTTATGGTTTACCAAGGAACTAACAAAACTAAAGAATAAAAAATCAAAGCTTTATAAAAACAAGTAAGAAAGCTACAGTCGAGTTTGCTCGACTGTGAGATACCCGCCACCCAATTTTACTATCCAAATATTATATTTTCCAAAATATACTGAAAAAATACTAAAAAAAATATACTAAAATAATAAACTAAAAAATTTGTTCGAAATTATTAGCTTGGCGGCACTTTAGTTTATTGAACACCATTTTTATGTCGCAGAGTGTCATAGCAACTAACTAGGCAACACTAGCAGTTGCACGTCTGTGTTTTTTATACGATTGTAACCAAATTCGCAGAGATCATTAAGATGGTGATTAGTATTGTGCATACTAAAATTGAACGTTCTAGGTTTAAAACGACGCTTGCAATTCGGTTTTATTCGATTTACGGAGGCGGGAGGGGGCGTGTCCAAAATCAAAAACAAACTTGATCTGCGTGCAACAATAAGACATACTGTTGCGAAAAATTTGTTGCTCTATCTCTTATAGTCTCTGAGATCTAGGTGTTCATACGGACAGACGGACATGGCTATATCGTCTCGGATGTTGACGCTGATCAAGAATATATATACTTTATGGGGTCGGAGATGCTTCCTTCTGCCTGTTACATACATTTTCGGTCGGCACAAAGCCATAATACCCTTCTACCCTTTGGGGAGGCGGGTATAAAAAATGGCAAATAGTGAGAAAATGAGACGCTGGGAAAATTGCATGCAAACGCATGAGACTCCTGGAAAAAATACTTTTGTTGGTGTTTGATATCCACCTGAATACACATACATACATACATATATTGGAAACAGAAAGTAATATATATGTTCACACAAGTGTACAGTCGGAGGAACAAAAATTTAAAATCTAAAATCCAACATGAAATAAGTGCATGCAAAAGAAACAAAGAAACTAAAATAATGGTGAAACGATGCTGAGTTAAGAGAGAGAGAGAGCAATCTTTTGGCAAGCTGCAATTACGAAAGGCTGCGTAAAGAGAGTATACTTTACAAGCTGTTATAATAATAAAAGGGCGCGTAAAAGAGAAATTCTCTTTTGCAAGCTGTTTGGAGAGTTTGAACAGTTATAGCTGCAAGCTGTTAGAATGAAAGGCTGCGTAGAGTTATCTTTACAAGCTGCACTAATGAAAGGCTGGACAAGAGAGAATTTCTCTTTGCAAGCTGTCGAAACGAAAAGGCTGTGCCGAAGATAATGGTATTCGTGCAAGCTGTAATAATAGAAGGCTGCGTAAAGAGAGTTCTAAGAGAGAGCTAAGTAACTAATTATACAAGCCAAAGCTAGATCAATAAAATGTTGGTCTTAGACGGGGAAAATGTATATGTATATATTTTCTTTTGAATTTTAGATTGCAACTAAAACATGGCTGAGCACAATTTGAAACCATTCTTATGTGAAGGCTTAGAAAAATCAATTCTGCGAAGCGAATGGGAAAAATGGTTACGTGCGTTTGATATATGTATATATCGAGGTTGAGAACGTAACATCGCCAAGGCAAAAGAGGAACAAACTGCTACATTTTGGAGGAGTGCAATTGCAGACTGTTGCGTTTTCCTTGCCAGGTGCTTTTGTTGATGGAGCAGAGGAAATTTATGTGTTTCAGATTTTAATTGACAAACTGAACAGTTACTTTTCCCCTAAACAAAACTCTACATTTGGGAGGCATTTTTTCGCACTTTTTTTTTTTTTTTTAAATTTTTCCTTTATTTGTTGGATCTTCTCTTCATAATAGATACTAACAACAAGTTTCAAAATCTTAACTTAATAATATAACTAAGAATCCATTTTAGCGATGGGTTTAGTTTTAAATACGGCTATAATTATATCGGGACTGAGTGAGTGGATGATCGGAACGTTGAAGTCTACTCCAACTGTAGGTTCTGGTTAGCAAGCGTGCAAGAGGATTTGGATGAAATGTTAGTTTAGCGTTGTGTTTTGCTGTAAAATTTCGTCAGAAACGGTGTTTATATTTAAATCTCCATGAATATTTTTTGTTCCTTATATACCAAGGAGCACCAGTGATGAGCCTAAGCGTCTTAGATTAAACTCTTTGAATTACTTCGATGTTACTACGACTGGCATTTCCCCAAAGATCAGAGCCATATTTCCATATTGGCTTGATCACGGTGTTGTAGAGAAGTATTTTGTATTCAAGACAAAGGGGGGAGAGTTGATTAGCCAATGGAGCTTGGTGGTCTTCAACTTTAGTTGAGTTTTTTTGGCTGCTATGTGCGAGTGCCAGGTGAGTCTCCTGTCAAGATGGATACCCAAGTATGTGACGGTGTTTGCCTGGGGGATTCGTGCTCCGATTGGATAAAGGTGAGGACAGGTTTGTCTGTTCAGTGTGAATGTTACGTGCTTACATTTACCTTCATTTACTTTAATTCTCCAGTTAGCTAACCATTTTTCAAGAGATTCCAAGTGATTTTGTAGAATAGCAGTTGCTCTAAGGGGACATTTGCTCCGGCTAAGAATGGCAGTGTCATCTGCAAACGTGGGTGTGGTAAGTTGAATGTTTGTCGGAATGTCCGATGTGTATAGTGTAAATAGAATGGGACCGAGAACGCTTCCTTGAGGGACTCCAGCTTTGATTTCATTCATTCTTTTATGTAGATAGGATTCGAGCAGTTTGTGCATACTATTGGGGAGTAGTGTTTTGATCTTGTACATGAGTCCATCGAGCCACACCCTGTCAAACGCTTGGGCAATATCAAGAAATATAGCAGAGCAGTATTCTCTTTGTTCAAACGCAGTGCGTATCTCCGAGGTGGTACGGTTTACCTGTTCTATTGAACCATATTTTTCTCGGAACCCAAATTGATGCATTGAGATTATATTATTTATATTAAGATGGGGACCGATGTGCGATAAGATGCGTTTTTCGAATAGCTTTGATAAGCAGGACAAACGTTCTGGTCTATATGAAGATTCTTGAGTTTTGTCTTTTCCAGGTTTTGGTGTCATAACTATTGTTGACTTTTTCCATCTTTGAGGAAAATAACCATATTTAGTCATTGCGTTGAAGAGCGTGAATAAATGATTTACAGCACAACTCGGTAGTTCTATGATCATTTTTGGAGTAATTCGATCGTGGCCCGGTGCTTTGTTCGGCTTTAACTGCTCTTTGATTATTTGATTAATTTCGTTTGATCGAAATTTCAGGGGCGGAGTGTGTGTTATATAAGAGCTTTAGAATGCAGGGAGCTCAAATAAGTTGGTCGCAGGATTTGGTTGGAAGACTTCATGGAGGTGTGTTGCAAACACGTTCGCCTTTTCTGAGTCACTTCTAGCCCATCTTCCTGTAAGACTTCGGATAGGACTGTCTGTTTCAGTAGGTGCAATGAGACTGCGCAAATTATCTAATCAGTAGGTTCAAAGTGGTGGTTGATATAGATTTTATATATCTCCTTGATTTGGGTCTCCATATTTTAGCTTTGTATTCGGGGAAAGAAACACGTCTGGTTGGTTTTGCTTCAATATCTTTACTTCTAATTTTCATTTATTATCAACTCTATTACATTGTTTACAAAAGTGCTGAATTGGTCGAACAGTGGAATTTAAAACGGAAGCGGTTCTATGGTGTCGAAGGGTATCGGAGGAACCAGGAGTTTGTACTGACTCTGCATTTCAATTGTCATTTGGTGTCCAATATTGTGCGAGTCAGCTAATCTGCGGTTGCCGGCGGAGACCACCGAGAGTAGTGGCTAAGGCGGCACTTAAGCCTCTGGCTACCGAGGGTGTTTAGGTGGGGGACCGCCGAGTGTGAATGCTGAGGCGGTAACTCCTCCCCCCTCAGACTGAAGCACCGACCATAGTGGGGGCATGGTTGCTGTGAAAGTAGGCGTTGGAGCGATGGTAGGTGTGAAGGTGGCCAGTGGTGTGTCAACCGGCGAGAAAATGATTGTCTTCTTGGAAAACCAAGCCACGGCGGATTCCATTATCAGTAAGGCGCCGAGCATCGTGTATGTGGTTGTCGTGTGGGCCATGCTGCCCCATTGTATTTCGTTGATCTGCATTTTGGTTTCGAGATCCTCCATCCTTAATTCATGTATTCCTAATTCCTGGGTTGTTCGTTTTTCTTAATAGTCTCTATCCAGGGTATATCCAATTTGAGTCCGGCTATGCCAAGCTTTTCCACGGCTTCGTATTGTACGTTATTCACCATTGCCCTGCAATGGCTAAATCTTATTAACGCCGATCCATTTAGCGTCTTCTCTGGTCCGCAATCTGTTTGTAGTTTGACGTTTTCCCCATTAAATATCGCGATATAGCCAGCCTCTGGCTCGAATATCGTGGTGATGAATCCTGCATCCTTTGTTTCATATTCCGCCTCCATTCCACTTATCAACCTTCTAATATATTTCTCGTTAGCCTGATTTACAATTTTATCGTTCTTACATACATATATACACACACCTATCTTAGCCAATAGTAAGCTCTCTGCAACATTATTTAAATTAAATCCCAGCATATATATTTTTAATGAAATTCTATCGATATATTCTAATCTATAAATTCTCTCATCTTCCTTTCTAAATGTCTTACTTATGCCGTTTCTATAATTATTTATAAATGTATTTACTCTATTCTGTTCTTCATTTATATATTTTTTCAAGTTTCCGAATATAATGCTAACCTTTTTACTTGTCTTCTCCTGTGAGCTCATGTTTTCTCTCAACTGCTCTTCCTCTTCTTTCATCTTCCTTATTTCCTCTTCTAGTCTTATTGTGTCATCTGCATCTAGATTTCCCGTTACACATTTAATAACTGACCCTAATCCATTGATTAATCCCCTAGTTTTCCTACGTTTGGGGCATATTCTTTCTAATCTTGTTTTTATCATCTGCAATTTGTTCTGGAGTGATTCAACTAGGTCTTTGGTTTCAGCCTCCTCTATAATCTCTCTAAGTGTATTTTCCATTCTCTCTATCATTCCCTTTTAATGGTATGACTTCAAATCTGTTCTCTTCTGCTCCGGCGTTTGACCACCTGTAATTAATTTTATTCGTCTGGTTTGTTAATTCTTCTGATTTTTTCTTTGTGGATTTTCTGAGGTTTGGTTGTCGTTATGGTTAGGTTGTTATCTTCCAACACCTTGTGTTTCGAGAACCTCGGAGTGAGTTTATCTCTCCTGTTCTCTTTTTTAAATACGATGTTCCCTACTTGTACCGGATCCGGTTCCTGTCTGTCTATATTGGCTGACTCAATTCTTTTAATCTTTTGATTTTCTACCCTTTCTTTAATTTTTGAATATATTTCAGCCTGGAATACGTTAATTTTCTGTAAATAATCGTGTTCATTATTGAATATCACGTTATTCAGAAAATTCTGCCTTCTGCCTGTAAAGAATTCCTGGGATGTCAGCTTTGTAGCCGAATGAATTGCGTTGTTGTATGTTATAAACGCCTCGCTCAATATCTCTTCATGTTTAATTTCCATCTTACTTGTTTTCTTGTTTTCAATAATTAGACGATATATTTCGGTTGTCGTGGAGTGCAGTCTTTCGACTATGGAGTTACTAGACGACTGTTGAAAAGATGTTGTATGCAGTTCGATTTCGTACTGTCTACAAAAATCCTTATAGAGATTCGATGAGAACTCTAGCCCTTGGTCGCAAATTACCTTCTTGGGTATTCAAAACAACGCCATAAAGTTCTCCATTGCTTTAACAATGTTGATACTTTCTTTAGCTGGAATCGTTACTCCCCATGCATATCTTGAAAATTTATCAATAACTGTGAAAGCAATTTTCTTATTGATAAAGTATAAGTCAATGTGTACTATCTCCATAGGCCTATCGGGGGTTTCTGTTACTCTGTATTTGATTTTATGGGGTCTTCTGTCATACTTGTGAGTTTGACAACTATCGCAATTGTTGATTGTTTGTGTTATCACCTGTTTCATATGAGGGAAAACACTTTTCTTTTTATATGCGCTAATGTCTCGTCTATCCCTCTGTGATTACTTTTTAAGTGATATTCTTTGATAACTTCCTCTTGTTGGTCTTTCTCTATTATATCTGGTAGTAATATTGTACATCTTATCGCCCTATATAACTGACTATAAGCAAAATATTTGCAATACACTTCTTGGATGGTCAAGACCAAATCTTCCGGTATCAACAATGCCACCGTTCTTTTAGGCTTTAACATTTCCTTGAGTTTCCGACCAATTGTTTCTTCATCGAAGTTATTTTCTGTCCAAATTATTCTCATTTTATTCTTAAATGGCATCTGTTTCACTACTTTAGACGTTCTTCCTCTTTCTATAACCACCTGAATGTTGTATTTGTTTAATGGTTTTTCTGAAATTGGAAATCCTAACTGTAGATCTTCCAACGCGGAGTGGATCACTTCTCCGTTCGTTGCTACTTCTGAGACGTTTTCTAAAACGTTAAGCTCTGGTTGTACCCTGGAACCCTTTTTATAAACTATTTCGTACCCGTACTCTAACATCTGGAGTCTCCATCTTACAAGCTTAGAATTGGGTTCCTTAACACTCTATGGTCCTTTACTATTTTGAACTTAGTGCCGAACAAGTAGTGTCTGAAATGTTTTATTGACCAAATGATGGCAAGCATTTCCTTTTCTATCGTAGCGTAGTTTATTTCTGATATTGATAAGGTTCTACTTGCGTATGCTATTGGTCTGTCCGACCCCAAGTTTCCTTGTAATAGGACCGATCCAATAGCATAATTGCTAGCATCTGATGTTAAGATGAATGGCTTCTCAAAATCGGGAAATTGTAATATTGGAACATTGCATAATAGGGTTTTGCATATTTGAAATGCCTCCATATATTCGTCATCTATGTGCACTGTCTTTTCCCCTTTCAATTGTTTCGTCAGTGGCTTTGTTATTGCTGCGAAATCTCTAATAAACTTCCTGTAATAGCCTGATCTGTTTTCTGGTCTTTGGGGTAGTGAATTTTTTTTATTGTCTCAATCTTCCCTGGATTTGGCTTGATTGCCTGTGGGGTTACTACGTGTCCTAAATATTCAACTTCTGTCCTCAGGAATTCTGTCTTGTCCAGTTACAATTTAAAATTAACTTCTGTGAGCTTTTTGAAAACTTTTTCTAAATCTGTAATGTGTTCCTGTAGGGACGCTGAAAACACCATGATATCGTCCATATAAATGGGGCAACATTTGCCCAAGAATTCCACAAAAATATTATTCATCAACCTCTGGAAGGTTGCGGGGGCATTATTTAAACCAAACGGCATTCTCACATATTCAAAATGGCCTCCCTCTGCAGAAAAAGCAGTCTTAGGAATGTCCGTTTCCTGAACCTCAATCTGATGATATCCACTTGCTAAATCTAGCGTCGAGAAGATTTTAGCCCTTCCCAAGTTATCCAATACGTCACTTATTATTGGTAACGGGTATCTATCCTTTATTACTTTCTCATTCAACTTCCTGTAGTCCACTACCATTCGCAATTTCTTTTCCTCAGAAGCGTCTTATTTCTTAGGTACTAACCATACCGGCGCACTCCAAGGCGAATGGCTATGTCTAATTATTTTCTGCTCTAGTAACTTCTCTAGTTGTTTTCTCACTTCCTGTCTTTCTTTAAGCGCATACCTATATGGCCTGGTATAGATAGGGATATCATCCTTGGTTCTTATCTGATGTTTGACCGCACTCGTAAAAGACAAGTTGTCTCCTTCATTGTGAAATACTCTTCGGTATTTTCTACAAATTCTATATAACTCTTCTACCTCCATCTTGTTCAAATGTTCTGTCCTGATCTTATGAAATGGAATGTCTCCCCTGCTGTTGTTCTTTCCTTCTATGTTATTCAACTCAACGTGTTGCGTGGTCTTGAATTCACTGACATTTAAAGGTTCTTCGAAAAACAACTTTTGTTCTGTCTCTGTATAGTTTCCTACCTCTACTAAGCTCTGTCCCGACACTGCCTTGTAAATACCTTCCGAAATTTCAACGTCCTCTTCTATTATAGTCTTGTTTAATAGAAAATCCCCGTCTTGTAGTTGTACCGGAACAGATATAACTCTATTTGATTCGGCTTCTATTATGTACAGTTCCGATGGTCTATACTCGAAAAAAGAATTTTTTGTTTCATATTTGCCAAGTTGAGCCATCCACTCCGTATGTCAATAACCGCTTCCAGCTGTTGCACTATATCTATTCCGATCAAACCCTCAAAGAACCGATGAAATTTAAAAAGAAACATTCTTATTTATCCAACGCTCCAAGCTCTGGGAACATTGGTAAGACTGCCTCCCTCTCAACTTCGTGGGATTGCGTGATGGTTTTAATGACTATTGGGTCCTTTAGTTTCCTTATATACTGTGGTTGTGCTAACTCTGGTCCAATAAATGAAAAGGTGGATCCTGTATCGATTAACAATTTTTCTGTTTTTCCTGTTGCAATCTTTACTAACAAATAGGGTAGTGTCGAATGTCCCTTCCTTGTTTCTAAATATCCTGTTGGTTGTTCGAGGCTAGTTGAGAAAAATTCGCATCGTCTTCTTGGATATTGTGGAGTTGTCCTTCAACCGATGCTCGATTCCCACTTCATTCGGATGTATTATTTGAGTTAAAGGACCGCCTTGAATTATTTGAGTTGTACGATTGTCTGGATTGTGCTGAGCTGTTTGAATTGTTAGAATTCTTTGACATTCTTGACTATCTACTGCCTTCACTATTTGTTGGTGTTTCGATTGCTAACTGACCCTCTCTCTGCCATTGTTGTTGCTATAGTTATAGTTATTCCTCGGTCTGTCTCGGTTTGTCTGTCCCTGATTCCATCTCGAATTTCTATTTTGGTAATTCCGATATGGTCTTTGGTAATTTGAGGAATTTCCTTGATTAAAGTTATCTGTTCTAAATGGGTTACCCGTCATCGGGTATGGGAACCCAAATCCAGGCCATCCATTCAAATTTGTCTTGTTAACCGGCATCGGAAACGGAGGGTGGTTGTTTCCCCTCCACTGATACTGCTCCCAAACGCTTGTTTTCTTATGGGTTTCTACTGCCTGTGGGTTCTCTTTCTCCCGAACTTGTTTCTGCGTTTCCTTAGTACCCTTATCTCGTGATTCTGTCGACCCTTTTGATTTCGGACCTGACTCGGTTCCTGTTAAAGTTACCAAATTATTTTCCCTGCAAGCTATTTCATAAGCTTCTGCTATGTTCAGACCCTGCATATTCCTAATAGTCACACCTATCGGACCCTGTAATGCCGATACAAAGGCGTTTAGCACCATTTCTTCATACCATTTAATCTTTTCCGCTCTCATCAATGTATTGTTTTCACCGGACTTGACAAGACTCACCAGAGCCTTCTTCAATGTCATAACCTTGGTATACAGAGCCTCCACCTCTAACTTCTTTTCTTTGATGTGGGTCAACTCCATTATCAAATCCTGCTCTGACCTCTTGTCTTTAAAATGGGAAATTAGTATCTTCTTAATCTGATCCCAATTCAATTCTGTCTTATCTAAGTCTAAGACCTTATCCGCTGCTCCTTTTTTATTACTCCGAACTGCTCTTAGTGCTATAACTCCTATATTCGACCTTTCCTCTCCTTTAATCAGGCCTAATGTTTGTTCGACTCCGGCTATAAACCCATCTAGCTTTCCTCCTTCGCCATCATACTTCGGGATAATCTCCACTAGATCTATCACCTTGATTGCTTCTAATACACCTGGAGTTGCCATCCCTGCTGTTCTCTATTGTCTTGTAACTATATATCAACTGTCTTAGCTGAATTTCCTGTTCTGTTTTGTGTATGTTTCTTGTTTGTGTTGTGTGCTATTCCCTTGTGTACTTATTCTAATGTCATGCTTAATTACTTAATAATTATGTGTATGTTAAGAATCGATCTCCGTGTATGTGTTATATCTATAGTGGATCCTCAAGTGTCCGCGTGTGAAATGGGGTTTCTGCAATTAATCATTTTTAATAATTTTTCAACATTTAGCGTAAATTTCAATAAAATGAAGTTTCAAATAATTGTCGCTTATTCTATATTTGTCTTATTTCTCTCGAAATACCTTGCATGCTGAAGCTAGTTGCTTAGCTGTGCCCTACAGCTTCACAACCAATCGCGAACAGTCAGTGATAAGGCATCCTAGTTTCTTATCTATTAACACCTTGCACGCTGAAGCTAGTTCCTTGGCTGTGCGATACAGCCTCGGAACCAAATGCAGTCCTTGCACCTCGGTGTTTCCTTTCCAACTCGGCATACTGTGTATCTTAAACTCTCAACCATACCTACGCTAAGCAGCCGCTCTGTGTGTTACACTGCGCCGCCCAATACATGTGAATGGCTGGGTTGTTAAATTTATTTATTTTTTTCTTTCACTATAAGCGTATCCATTCTTATGCTAAGCGGCCGGTCTGTGCGTTACAGTCCGCCGCCTTATAGATGTGAATGTTTATCTTATACTCTTCATTATTTCCACTTTGGTCTCGTATTCATGCTAAGCAGCCACCCTGTTTACACAGCGTCCTGCCTAATACATGTGAACGAGTCCAACTTATTTAAGTTTCCCTACTTTAGGCCACGCGGTGTTTTTCGATCTGCCCCTGTATTTGTATGCAACGTTCTTTGCCACCGAACCGTTACGTTCGATCGTTCTCTCCTATCGCGTCATACCATCGAACTTGTTGGTACTTTTAAGCTCTGCGCCAACTTCCAAATCCAACCGACCGAACCGTCCTGCCTGACGTCGACCGACGATATTCACTCGAACGAACTTCTTGTTGTTTCAAACTGCCGAGAACCATTATCGCTTGCCGACGGTTGTTCGGTTGCTTAAGAAGTTCGTCGCGAACCGTCTGCCAACATCTATCACCGACCATTAGTTCGAATCAAACCAACGTTCTTCACGTGTGTACTTCTCTTCGACCCCAACGTTAACTTGCTAATATTTCCATTTATTTATTCTGTAATTTTATTTTTTCTAATAACGAATTTTCTTTGTCTTCTTCACCGTGATTATAAATTTTAATTTAATTTTCCACTCTCCGTAATTTCAATTGTCGCTTAATTAATTACTCGTTTAGTTATTTCTATCTGTCTCATTCTGCCTTTATTTGTGACATTTGTCTTAATTCTTTAATTGCGGTATTATTATTTTTAACCTCCATTTCACGCACTGACACTCTACTCACTGTTTTAAATCCTCCCTAACAATGATATTATTGATATTATCCTCCACATCCTTGGTCGTCACGAATCCTTCCTTGTTGAATCCGTTCTTAGGCCAAAGGACTACCGGCTGCGCCAATTATCTAATCAGTAGGTTCGAAGTGGTGGTTGATATAGATTTAATATATCTCCTTGATTTGGATCTCAATATTTTAGCTTTGTATTCGGGGAAAGAAATACGTCTGGTTGGTTTTGCTTCAATATTCAGAATAATCTTTACTTCTAATTTTCAGTTATTATCAACTCTATTACATTGTTTACAAAAGTACTGAATTGGTCGAACAGTGGAATTTAAAACGGAAGCGGTTCTATGGTGTCGAGGGGTATCGGAGGAACCAGGAGTTTGTACTGACTCTGCATTTCAATTGTCATTTGGTGTCCTATATTGTGCGAGTCAGCTAATCTGCGGTTGCCGGCGGAGACCACCGAGCGTAGTGGCTAAGGCGGCACTTAAGCCTCTGGCTGCCGAGGGGGTTTCGGTGGGGGACCGCCGAGTGTGAATGATTAGGCGGTAACTCGCGCTTTCCAGAGTGGGTTATTGGCACATGTTGGATAGAGTTGTTCGATGTATTGGCGTTGTGCGAGTTTCTCTTCTTGTTTCAGTTTTCGAGTTACAGCTTTTAATTTCGCTTTGCTTGCTGCTGATCTGTGTTTTTGCCACTCTCGTCGTAAATTTCTTTTTTCTAAAAGGATCTGTTGAATTTGCCTTTTTGTACGGTACTGATGGGTTACTTTTGGTTTCATTTGAGGTGTAGATACGCGTGCAGCAGTGGTGAGAATGGATTCTAAGGCAGTTACAGAATTATCAATGTCAGCCTCGTTGTGCAGTGTTGGGCTTAACTCAATGTGTGAGCTTATATATTTTTTGCAGCGAAGCCAGTTTGTTTGGTTGGATGTAAGCATATCAGGCCGTTCTAACGTTTGTGGTTGTTCGAATATGTGAAGAAGGATAGGAGACTGGTCCGAGGACAGGTCAGCTATTGTTTCTATCCGCGTTAGTTGTTTTGGTATGTTTCGGGTTATAGCAAAGTCTATAAGATCAGGTTTTTTGTTGGGATCAGATGGCCAATATGTAGGCCTACCCGGAGATATAAAGTCAAGTTTATTCGATCTTGTGATTAGAGCTTTATAAAATTACCATCCTTTTCGATTTGTAAGACGGGAGCCCCAGTGCGTGTGTTTGGCATTATAATCGCCTGCTGATATGAAGTTGGCCCCTAGTTGGTTGAAGTATTCCATGAAGTCTTCTCCCGAGATGGAAAACCGTGGTGGGTAGTATATTAAGGCAATACTAAGACTGCCGAAGGACACTTTAATGCTTATTGACGTAGCTTGGAAGTAATTGGTTGCGAATGGCTGCAATTGATGGTGCTTGATGCGTCTCTCTTGATAAGGATGCTTGTTTCGCCATGCCGTCTGGATGATTCGTTGAGTAAAAAGTATACTCACTGAGAAAGAAGTTATTTTTATTTGTGAGATGTGTCTCGGAGATTAGCATTATGTCAATGTCATGTTCCTTTAGGAATTGAAGGAGTTCGCTTTTGTGCTGTGAAGTGCTGTTAGTATTCCAGAAACATATCTTTAAGATAGCCATTTATGGTTTGGAGTGTTGGGATGCAAGCATTTGCATGAGTACGTTTTGATTTCGCATGAGGTCTTGCATTGTAGATTGCATAAACTTCATAAATTCCATCATGCTTTTTTGAAGAGAAATAATAAGTGATTCAATTCCAGTTGATGGCTGTTCTAAGGTGTGTTGTTTCTCTGGTGGCCAGCGTAGCGACGTTTATATGCATATCTTATGTATATATAATAATGTGAATCAATAATGTATAGTGTATAATTATGCTTGGTAATCGATCAGCGTTTGGACAGCGTGAATACGCTGACCATGCAGTTATGTACGTTAGCCCCCAAATGGGTGCTCGTATTACGCTTACACTTCCGCATGTTTATTTATGAATGCATTGCAGCAGAGTGCTACAATGTGTCAGTATGTCATGATTGTGTAATTATGTTCACTGCCCTTAAGGTACAGTGGACATTCAATAAGTGTATATGTGTGCACGCTACATTACTATGCCTGATGTCAAGGCATTTGCAAATGATACTCCTGGAATTGTACTTACAGGTTCAAAGGAGGACCTAGCTGCTTTGGCAAACCAGACTCCCGGTGTTGTTTGAGATGGAGTTACAGAGTTCTGTTTGGGGAATGCTTGCTTAGAAATGCGACTTTTTAGGTCTTTATAGACTGGACACCCTCTGAAGTTCGCTGTGTGGTTTCCACCACAGTTGCCGCATTTCCTTAGATTAGGGTCGCTTTTGTTGTTTGGACAGATGCCAGACTCGTGCACGTCTCCGCAGCCTACGCACACTGGGCGTAGTGTACAGTAGGTTCTAGTGTGTCTATACTCCTGGCAGTTAGTGCATTGCACAGGAGCGTTACGCTTGTGTGGCTCCACCACTGTTATTCTGCGGTGGAGTAGATACTGGAGTTTGTAGATTAGATGGACGGAATTTTTGCTACCTTTGCTCTATTTATAATGTTGATAGCCGATTTTACCTCAAATCCTTTCTCTCGTTAAGCAGAGTTTAAGCACAGTTGGCTCGATGCCTTTGATAACCACTTAAAGACCCTTACTGCTCTTTAATTGGTAGGTATAGTAATTTTTCTTTGTAGCTCTTAGGTTTTTCTCAACTGTGCGATAGTTATTTTCATTGTTAACTTGAAGCTTGACTTCGCGTATATTGCCCTTTTTTATTTGGCTCACATGGAAGTTGTTGGTGCCTATTACCTCTGTAAGTCGTTCGACGATCGCGGAACAATTTGAGTCTCTTATGTAGATGGGAGGGGGTTTTGGCTTTGCAGATTCAGTGGCCACTTCTACGGCTTCGTCTTCAAGGTGTTCGCCAAAAATTTGGAATCTATTATTGTTCGAAATGTTTTCTTGATTTTTTGATTCGGAAGTCTTATTTACTTTTGGATTATTGCCTAACTTTTTATTGTTTGGGCTTAATTTGCGTTTGGTTTCGTGTATGTACCAATCCATTCCGGTCTGTATAGTTGCACGTGGGTTTAACATTGTGGTAGGTTGTGTAGCTAATTGACTCGGAAACTGCTGACTTTGCAGTATTGGACAGTAGGGCATAGCAGCAGGGGTCATTGACGTTGCCGTTGATGTTGTTGTTGCAGTCAATGTGGACTGAGGCACGGTGAACGAGGGTAGCGTAGTTGTTCTTGATGTTTTTGGCAGAGATGAGAGTGCCGCGCACTCCACACTCCAACTCTCTTTTGGGCCCATGGGAGCGGGAGAAATAGAACGATCGCTTGCATTGCTTGTTGTTGCTGTTGGTGAAATTATTGACAGATAAGCATTACTGCGAGCCACTGAGAGACGACGCTCGTCTTGCTCTCTTTGTCGTTGCATTCTGATTTCGTCTTGAATATTTTTGTTGTTGGCACTTTTACCGTTTGCTTTTGAGTTATTACTCGTTGGCATTGCTGATTTTATGTTTTCTTTTTCTTTCTTAGATTACTTAATAGAAGTAACACAAGGCTCTGTATGCTTGCACATTGCACACAGTAGCGTCTTTTCGCTAAGTGGTAGTACCACTTTATATATTTTTGAGTAGAGTTTTACACTGTTGAGATTGATAAATTCACGGAGCACAATTGTAAGGCGTCTGCACTCGCAAACGGTTGGTTTGTTTCGCAGTTGACTCCATCATAAAATGAAGATTTCTCAAAATTTGTTTTGCGGTTACGCCAACAAATGTATAAATGCTCATTTGGAGCATCTAAAGCCCAGATAGAGGAAATTTGCCTTAAGGATAAAATAATTGATTCGTGGGCCTCTATAAAGTTAAAAAAAAACTGCTGGCCAAAGTATATTCACTAGATGAGATAATTGAAACATGCCAAGTAGAAGAGCAGATTAATAAACAGTCTGAGGAAATGGTGTCGAAATCTGATGTCGATGCTATTAGGAAAATTTCTACTCGAAAGACAAAGACACAAGGTGAATGTTCAAGGTGCTGACGCTTAGGTCACGCTAATTATGACCCATCATGCCTAGCAAGACAAGCGAAGTGCAACAAATATTCAAAAATAGGGCATTTCTCCCGAAAGTGTAGAACCATCCTAAAGAGACGGAACTCTCAGTCTAATAGCGAAAATGTTAAGAATCGTAAAACGGATGTTCGTTTTGTGGAGGGCGAGAACACAGAACCCAAATTGGAAAAGGATAACACAAACTGTTTCAAAATAGCAAGTGATGAGGAAGAAGAGCTTATACACTGTCGGGTAGTAGGCCGGAAATTCCCCTAGTTATTGACTCAGGCTCAAGATTCAACCTCATCAGCAGTTCGGATTAGCTACTACTACAAAAGAAAGGCACCATAATATTTATTGACAGGTCACATTCTGAAGAACAATTCCAAGGCTATGCTTCTGAACAATTACTTAAGGTAATTCGTGTTTTTGAGGCACCCATTTCGGTTGAGAGAAATATTGAAGTGATTGCGACATTTTACATTATCAAAAATAGTCGACAATCATTATTGGGGCGAGACACAGCTATCCAACGTTCTTCGCCTAGCGTTGAATGTGTTGAAGAGCCTTCACCGTTCCCAAAGTGGAAAGGCGTCAAAGTAAAACTATGCATAGATCCCGAGATTAGGCCAGTGCAACAGCCTTTAAAAAGAATCCCGGTAGTTTTAGAAGAGAAAGTTCAAGCTAAACTTGAGGAAGCTCTTGGACGTGACATAATCGAACCAGTTATGGGTCCAAGTTCATGGATCTCTCCCATCGTACTGGCGTTTAAAGAAAATGGAGACATTCGGTTATGCATGGATATGCGATTGGCAAATAGGGCGATTCAGCGAGAGAACTACCCCTTACCCATTTTTGAATCTTTTATGACAAAGTTGAAAGATGGGAAGTTCTTCTCCCGCCTTGATCTTAAGGATGCCTATCACCAATTAGAACTGGAAGAGTCTAGTAGGGAGATTACAACGTTTATAACGTCAAAGGGGCTCTTTCAATATAAAAGATTGATGTTTGGAGTAAATTCGGCTCCAGAGATCTTTCAGCGCCGGCTGCAACAATTGTTACCATGAATTACATCGACGACGTGATCATTTTTGGTGCCAATGAACGCGAACATGATGAAACAGTAAAAGCAGTTTGCAAAGTCTTTAAAGACAATAATGTTTTGTTAAATAAACAAAAGTGAATTTGGAAAACAAGCAGGCTAAAATTCTTGGGATACATTTTGTCCGACTCGGGAATTGAAGTTGACCCCGAGAAGATTGAGGTTTTTAAATCATTTAGATACCCCAAGAATAAGGAAGAAATACGCAGTTTTCTCGGTCTCATTACCTATGTTGGAAAACTTATTCCTGATTTGGCCGAGAACACGGAACCCCTACGTCAACTATTACGAAAAGACAACAAATTTCAATGGGGCGATACCGAGGAAAAGGCTTTTCAAAAGTTAAAGTGTCATTTAGCACAGGTCCCAAATCTTGCCCATTTTAGCCCAAAGAACCGCACCTGGTTAATAGCGGACACTAGCCCTGTAGCTCTTGGATCGGTTCTTCTGCAGTATGATACTAATAACGATCCGTTGATTATTCCATTTGCCAGCAAAGCCCTGACTGAGGTTGAAGTGCGCTACTCTCAAACAGAGAAAGATAGTTTAGCACACGTTTGGGCAGTAGAGAAATTCTATTATTACCTAGCTGGTCTACATATTGAGCTGGTAACAGATCATAAGCCCTAAGAGGCTATCTTCAAACCGACGTCGAAGCCTCCGGCTCGTATTGAGAGGTGGCTACTGCGCTTTCAGTCATACAATTTTAAGGTAATCTATAAAACCGGAAAGGAAAATATATCCGATGTATTGTCTCGACTTTGCCAATCATCGTCAAGTCCAACTACCAATAGAATGGAGTATAGCATCTAGCGGATAGTGGAAAGCGCTATTCCCAAGTCAATGACCATCTCCGAGATCGCTGAATCGTCATTGCGAGACGAAGAAGTTGTCGATGCAATACACTGTCCAGAGAACGACTCTTGGTAATGAGAAACATCAAAGAAATTACATCCATTTCGATTTGAACTGTCGACCATAGGACCTCTCCCGCTAAGAGGAAATCGTATACTAATCCCAACAACTCTTCACAAACGAGTACTTGAATTGGCACATGAAGGACACCCAGGAGAATCAGCTATGAAACGCCGCCTAAGATCCAAGGTATGGTGGCCGCTGGTCAAAACATGCAGAGACTGTCTTCTGGTATCCCAGTCAATAAGACAAGCCCCAATGGACAGAAATCCATTCCCAAAGGGTCGATGAATATGGGCGGCGTCAGACTTGTTGGGGCCCCTTCCTAAAAATGAATTCATCCTAGTTTTTATAGACTATTTTTCTCGTTATATGGAGCTTAAATATTTGCGGTCGATCTCATCAAGCAGTTTGATTGGGGTCATGAAAGAAATATTTTTTATGGACAATGAACGACAATATATTAGCGATGAATTTTCAGAATATTGTAAGACATGTGGCATAGAACAAGTTAGAACCCCACCATACTGGCCTCAGGCTAATGGAGAGGTGGAAAACATGAATAAATCCTTAGTCAAACGGCTGAAAATTGACTACTCAAATTCAAAAAACTATAAGGAGGAGATACAAAAGTTTGTGCTAATGCACAATGTAACCCCACATGGAACCACAGGAATAGGTCCAACTCAATTAATGTTTAATAGAATAATACGAGACAAAATACCAGGGATTGAAGAATTAAATGATCAGTTCACAGACTCTGTGGAAAGAGATAGAGACATCATGCTAAAAGATAAAGGGAAGGAAGCAGCAGATAAAAAGAGAGGGGCTATGGAGATAGATATAAGGATTGGCGATAAAGTGTTGGTACAAAACGTAGTTTTTTCAAATAAACTAACACCGACTTTTGACGAAACGGAGTTTGAGGTATTAGAGAGACATAATAACATAGTAAAGATAGCGGGTGGGGACAGAACATTAATTAGGAGCATAGCGTACTTAAAGCAGATGCCAGGCGACGTATCTGTCTCGCCATTGCCCGAGTCGGGTTCTCTTCAAGCCATTCCAATATCTTTTCGGAAGGCCCTAGAAGACCAGCCGTCCGAAGCACCTGCTCAACGCTCTCCTTCGAGTGTGAAACCCCTGAAGCTCCGTCTTATACATAAAGGAAGGATGTGGGAACCTGTACCAAGCAGCGTCGCTACTGCAAGAAACAGCGACGCTACTGGAATACGATGCAACGTTATAGACGCGGGAGCTGGAGAGAAGGCGTGACGAGAGGCCAGCGAGAGAGCGATCAGTTAACTGTGAACCACCAGAGTGACAAGTTGTGTTACTGAGTTATAAATAAAATATTATAATAACGAAAGCTCAGCGTGTACTAATTTTTCTGTCGAGAATTACGTTTGCAGTGATTAAACACCAACATTCGCAAATTGGCATTTCACTTTCTTTAAATATAATATTTCAACTTTTTTTCTGTTGCTGATATCATTGAAATATCTTTTAGTATATGTTGTTATAATTTTGTTTTATTTTGTTCCCTTTTTATAAAATTGGAAAATGAAAAAGGGTTAGAGTTGTCGACAGGCATAATAATAAAAATTTAAATATAAATCGAGTTCATTAAACGAGCAAAGAAATGTCGGTCCGTGCAATGTCGAAATGTTAATTTCAAATGAACGCTACGTCAATATTAACTTCGGGTTGCAATTTGCAATTTGCAACCCATTGTGCACGGGTTAACTCCTTTTTGGGGCACATAAAAAGAAGTGCGGGAAAATGATCTGAGCCATCTTTGTAGCTACTCGAACATGTCTTTATTATGCACTTGCCTATTCTATGAAACACCTATGTATTTCAGATTTTATATGTATATGTCCTACGCCGCTCTTTTTTAACACCCATTATCTTTGCTATATCCGTAATCACTGAACTGCTTCACAACACAACAACAACAAAAAAATTCTTAATAATTTTAAAACACTTTAAAAGCTGATTTACAATAATCGTAATCAATTCAAAATCATCTTTAAAGCGGATATTTTCAATAATTTGAAAGTTTTCAATTAGCACAGTCAAATCACAGAAATCAACTATGTAAGAAAACAAGTAAGAAAGCTACAGTCGAGTTTGCTCGACTGTGAGATACCCGCCACCCAATTTTACCATTAAAATATTATATAATATACTGAAAAAATACTAAAAAAAATATACTAAAAAATACCAAAATAATATATCAACATTTTCTTTGTTCGAAATTATTAGCTTGGCGGCACTTTAGTTGGTTTATTGAACACCATTAGTATGTCGCGGAGTGTCATAGCAACTAACTATGTGCAGCTGCACATGGTAACGCCTTATAAAAGTAATCTCTTAATAACTTCTGTGTTTTTTATCCGATTGTAACCAACTTCGCAGAGATCATTAAGATGGTGATTAGTATTGTGCGTACCAAAATTGAACGTTCTAGGTTTAAAACGACGCTTGCAATTCAGTTTTTTTCAATTTACATGGGTGGAAAGGGCCGTGGCCAAAATCAAAAACAAACTTGATCTGCGTGCAATAATAAGACATACTGTAGCGAAAAATTTGTTGCTCTATCTCTTATAGTCTCTGAGATCTAGGTGTTCATACGGACAGACGGACATGGCTATATCGTCTCGGCTGTTGACGCTGATCAAGAATATATATACTTTATGGGGGCGGAGATGCTTCCTTCTGCCTGTTACATACATTTTCGGTCGGCACAAAGCTATAATACCCTTCTACCCTTTGGGTAGGCGGGTATAAATATGCGTACATGTGTACATAGATATGTAGGCGCGAAAATTGCGCGCAAATAACAAATCAAAACATCAGAATAGAATAGGCAATAAGGAAAACAATAATATGCAACACCGTATAGCTTGTCAATTTGCGGGCATTGCCCATCTTTTTATATTTTTGATCTTTTCGGTTTTGTGTGTACATACTCGTACATATGTATGTATGCTTGGATTGTTATTGTTGGATGACCCTCCCTTTGTTATTGTTTTCTTTGCCATCGTTTGTCTGCTGCAGTTTTGGTTGACGTTGACGTCTTGGCTGCTGTGCGTTTGTTGAGTTGTTGTTCTTTTACTTCTGTATGCTTGCGCAGATTGCACTTGAAATTATCAGAAAATAATTAGTATGGACATATTATATTTAATGTTAATATGAATATACAATGTTATTTGTTACATAAGTTTTACATACAATATATGTTTATATAAATATATTTTGTATTAACATTTAAACACTGCTCCAGAGCATAATTAGTTTATGTTTCATAAATCTTAAATGCAAATATAAATGTTATTGTTATGTTTTTTATCCCAATAAAATATGCTGAAATTTAAATATAATATGTCTATACTAATTAATTGATAATTATAAAAAGATCTTCATTGAAAATCGACAGGTGCAGTCGGCATGCGCCAGCAAAAGTAAAAAAACAACTCAACCAAACCACCACCAGCAGCGGCACAAATGACGTCATGTCAACAAGACAATCACATCAGTCGAACGATGTTGAAAATAACATTGGCAAGGGGAAGGAGGCTACACGAGGCGAACGATAATAGCGCTCGGCAGTCGACAAGAATCAAAAATAACAATAACAATTGGTGAGAGTTGCAAACAAGTTGTCCAAATATCCTAATGAGATTTGAAAAATAATAATTAAAGAAATCACATGCATACGAATTGTGTACAGCTCAACACACTTGCATTTTGTCATACATATGTACATATATGTGTATTAACCAACACATTCAAAGGTGCAAGAGCATACCCGTACGTTCAGTTGTGATTTCAGTCCAAGACTGACAGCAAACGTTTTCATGTTCGAATGCTAACGCTAATCGGACTGAACGCAACCGAATTTTCAGGCACAGTTTTGCTCGAGCCAATATGCAACTAATGCGTGACTCAATCTCTGAAAATACCGAAACGAGTGTGTGCATTTACGCTTATAAGAAATGGTATATCTTATTATTATATGGTTAGTGGTACTACAGTACACAAAGCATATTCTATAATAAAAACAACATTTGGTCAAAATAGTGATAACCCAGGTTTTTGAGTTACTGAAACTCGGGTGACCCAACATAAGCCGTTCAGGCTTTTTGTCGCACTCGTTTTTCTTTTTCCCCTTAGACTGTGGAAGTTGTTGATGTCTTGGGTTTTATATATACATATGCTTGGATTGTTATTGTTGCATGATACCTCTTGTTGTTCACTTCGCCATCGCTTATCAGCTTCGGTTATCAGCAGAAACGAGCAGAAACGAGGGCGAAAAGAGTAACAAGCAAGACAAGTACAAAAGCAACGTCGCGGCGATCGTCGCTCGAGCCTGAAAGAGGAGTGTGTTCGTTGTTTTTGTTTAGTGTGTTAGCGCGAGACCGAAGTCCGGACCCTTAAGCACTTTTGTGGTGCGTAAGGTTGATACGGTCCAAAAAGTCAATAAAAAAGACTTGAAAAAAAAGATAATACATAGTTGTTTCTGTTTTGTGTGTTAGCTCGGGTCTCGAGCATTGACTGCAAATGATTGCTTCTTCTTATATGGTCACTATTCACTCCAATTTTGTCGATGCTTACCAAAATTTGGGAGCATCGAGAGCAAGCGCGTGCCCATCGCTGCCTTAAAAGTCTAGAGAACAGGTGGCGAATCCGGGCGCAAGCAAAATTAAAACAAACCACAAATATGCCCATAATCATAATTCGTTTGTCTTATTGTTTCACGCAGATCAAGTTTGTTTTAGATTTTGGCCACGCCCCCTGCCGCCCCGTAAATCGAAAAAAAAACGACTTGCAAGCGTTATTCTAAAGCTAGAACGTGCAGTATTGGCACACACAATACTTATCATCGTATTAATAATTTTTTAGCTTAAAATCGGACAAAAAGCACAGAAGTTATTAAAGAATAACTTTTACAAGTCGAACCGGTTCAGCTGGTATGCCACTCAGTGACATAATAATGGAGTTCAATAAACATCATAAAGTACTACCAAACTAATTATTTTGAACAAAGTTAATTTCGGTATATTTTTTGGTTAATTTTAGTATATTTTTTTAAGTATATTTTTCAGTAGCTTTCCTACTTGTTTTTCTCCATAACATGAGGGAAGTTCCTAGTTGTGTGATAAGGTTCTGTGCAGAGGGACTCTGTAAGCTACTTTTTAAATTATTGTATGTAGAGTTGTGCTGTTTCTCTAACCTTTGGAAAGGGTCTTATATTATTCCTCTATTGAAAAAAGGATGCTATTCCCAAAGCATTTGAGAAACTAATAACTTCTCAGCTACAACACTGCTGCATATTTATAATGGGTTTTTTTATTGGAATTTTCATCAATTGTTATTGAATGATTCCAATCTAAAATGCAATGGAATGTCATTTGTCATGTCATTTAGGATTTTGATTCCGTTAACCATAGTTGTTTCGAGGAGATGCTGTTTTGCCTCATCTTTTGCCAATATTAATTATTAAAAATAAACGGCGCGAGAATTTGATTGTGTTGCTCTTTATTTTTTCTTTAGTCGATTTTTCAGTTCGATTTATTACGTTCGATTTGCAAACGTTATGTTGATCTGAATATAATTGAGGAGCTGGAAATACTGGAAATTTCGTATCGCATTACATCAACTGTGGTCTCAACAGATGTAGTCTCTATGGGTATAACAGCGACATTGGAGACTGCTCTCTTCACCAATCCATTGGTCGTTCGTACCATTTCGACTCTGACGACTCCATCTGCTCCAGGTATGGTGCTCTCGATCCTTCAGCAACACCATGACTCCGGTCTGAAGATTGGGATGCGATAAATACCACTTGCCTCGCTCCTGTAACGACGACAGATAGCTTGTGCTCCACTTTCTCCAAAATGCTTGCTGCAGCTGACTAACGTGCTGCCATCGATTCAGGCGGCCGACGTTCAGATGAGTCACATCAGGCTCGTCGATAGTGACGCTAGCTTTGCTCCAAAGAAAATTACCAGGAGTGTGTACTTCCAGGTCAACTGGATTTTTTGAAATGGGATAGAGAGGTTGTGAGTTCAACATTGCAGAGATCTGGCAGACGAGAGTACGATGCGTCTGGAATGAAAGTGTAGATTTTCCAACAACGCGATAGAAGTGATACTTCGCTGCCTTGACCGCGGCTTCCCATAGTCCACCAAAGTGAGGAGCCCGTTGCGGAATGCAACGCCAGTTTATTCCTGGGGCGACACAATCCTCGTGTATTTGGTTGCGGCTAGGGTCGCTTAAGAATAGATGTGCTAGTTCTGCCAACTCATTTTTAGCTCCAACGAAATTGGTTCCATTATCAGACCAGATTGTATGCGGTTTAGGAATGTCTTTAATGATGCTATAAATGATGCTTTGATAGGTCTTCTACTAACTCCAGATGCGTTGTCTTGGTGGCAAAGCAAACAAATATGCAGATGTAAGTCTTGACGGGTCGTCTACTTCTGACATCACCCTTGTAGTAGATATCGTAAAAAGTAGAGCTTGGCTGCACTCGCTCGGACGGAAGAGGCGCCATAACGTGCCCTCGAAGCAGTGGACGCAGCCGAAAGCATTGAATGCATTTATTGACGACTGCGGCATTCGCCTTGAGACCTCCAATTGGCCAGAATCTTTGCCTCAAGGCAACCAGCAAGCTCGGCGGTCCAGCTTGCAGAAACTTGAGATGGTAAATCATGATAATTGCATCAGTGACTGGGTGCGGCTTAGGCAACAGAAGCGGATGCTTTGCCTCGTAGTCCAACGATGAGTTTTGAAGTCGTCCTCTGACACGCATCAAGCCGTTCACATCTATAATGAGCATCAAAGAACGAAGCTCGCTTTTTGCCGAAGGTGGCTTACCCTTGAGCAGTCGTCAGCAATATGCACCATCTGAATACTCTTGATGACCACATGAGTTCCACGCTTAATGTCCTCGACGGTTAGCGGGCCCCTTGTTGCGATTGAATCATTTTTGCGAAAACGCGGTGAAGCCTTCCGAACGCATTCTGAAATTTGCAGTTTGATGAAGCCACGCCGAATTGTTGCGGTGCAGGAAGTCCGGACCTTGACTCCAGAGAAGCGAATCCAGCAGCTCCATGGATGTAGACCCCCGTGACAGTATATCGGCTGGATTCATTTGCGTTGGAACGTGGTGCCAAAACATCCCCTTGGTCATCTCTTGAATCTGTGAGACCTTATTAGAGACAAAAACGTTAAAGTTAGTTAGGGTGTTCCGTATCTAAGCCAAAGCCAAACGTAATGGTTTTAGCGATATTTGCGACAAGCTCCTATAACAGTAATGTAGCCTATAACAGTAATGCAGCTCCAACTTCGAGATTGTTAATGATTTTAACGGTGCAACTCTGGACTTTGAACAAAAAAGCGTCGAGGAATATGAATTGCCAAGCTCAGAGCGAAGGTATATATCACAAAACGCATGTGTTTCCCATTTCGCAAAAGGACGCTTTGCGTAACGTGGAAATATCAAGCTACTGACCAATGATAGTTGCGAAGTTAGCTTTTCCCAAGCAGAGTGGAGTTCTTGCGGCAGACACTCGTCTCAATTTAGCTGCTTCTTTCAAAGCACTTTCATGAATATCTTCATCCTTGTGACGACAGGTGCGATCAATCCCAAGGGGTCGTGAAGTTTGGCAATTGTAGACAAAATGGTAGTATCCTGTTTCTCGGTAGCTATATAAGAAAAGTTAAACAGCAGATCGTCCGATGCTGGATCCCATGCTAATCCAAGCGCTTTAGTGACGTCGGATCCATCGTGAAATTTTATCAGCTTCTCGCAATCAGCTTCGGATTCACCGTCAAGTGCTGCGGGGTCATTTGACCACCATTTGCGAATTGGGAACCCTCCTCTCATTAGCAGATCCTTGACTTGATTTCGTAGTTTGAGAACTTCATCTTCAGAATCGCCTCTAGATATTAAGTCATCCATGTAAAAATTCCGTCAAATGATTTCGGTAGCGTGCGAGAAGCTTGCCTCCTCATCGTTCGCTAGCTGATACATTGCGCGAATAGCATGAAATGCGGCAGGTTTTGGTTTATATGTAACGGTGTTTAACGAATAAGTTTTAACCTCATCATCTGGGTTGCTTCTCCACAAGATGCACTCCAGATACTCATCTGGATGTGCTATACGAACGCATCTGTATATCTTGCAAATATTTCCGCATAAAGCGACTCTAAAGAGACGGAAATAAATTAAAATATTGAATAATTTAAGCTGAATGGACGGCCCGGAAATCGTTCAAGGATACTCCAGTTGATGTCTTTGCGGAACCATCAAAAACGACGCGCAGTTTCGTCTTTGCTCTAACGGGTTTCTGCACGCTATGATGGGGTAAGAAGAATTCAGGAATGTTTGAATGATCACTTGACAAGGACATATGCCCTAAATCGATGTATTCCTGTAAGAATGCTGCATATTGATCCTTCATGCGTGGGTTTCTTTCAAGTGTGGTTTTCAATGACTTGAAGCGCCTTAAAACGAGATGATATGAGCCACCCAAAGCATCAAAATTGTATCTAGCCGGAAGGCGCACAGAATATTGCCCATTTTGTAGCCGAGTGCATCCTTCTACGCTGTCGATTTCCCAGAAACGCCTCACAACGTCGACTAATGACTCATTAACCGAAGGTGGTTCGGGTTGGTTCATGGCAGCTAGCGACGAGAATTTGGATGCATGCGATAAGCCACCGCAAACGATCCAACCAAGCCTTGTCTTTTGGAACGATGGTAAGTGATTTGCTATACGGATTTGACTCACGCACATTAAATCGAAGAATAATCCGGCACCAAGCAAACGATCGATGCGCTGTGACTTGAAAAACGAAGGATCAGTCAATTTGATTAAAGTGAGGTTGATATTCAGTTATTGAGCGAGTAACAATTGCTGAGAATGAGATGCTGTAATCCTTGTCATGAGACTGAGCTGCTATTTTAACCAAATTGTCTGCAAACAGTGAAGATTCACCAATGCCCAAAATATAAATGCTCGATCTGTGAAGCTTGAGCTGAAGTTGATTCGTAAAACGCGTAGTGATGAATTTTAGTTGCGATGCGGAGTGCAATAATGCTCGACATTGCACAAAGGTTCCAGATCGTGTCTTCACAAGAATTATGGTAGTTGGCAACAACACATAATCCGTAGGTTTATGATTCAGGGCTTTAGGCGAAGCATTGTTTGAAGTCGTGACAATCGGGGGTGCTGGTCACAGCGCTCTTCAAGTTCTCGATCATACGGCATTTCTTCTCCAGAAACTTCGACATGTCTGTCCACTTGGGAATCTGTATGCTGCTAAGGACTCCTCTCACTTTTCCCACGTACGTTGGTCCAGCTTATGACTGATGATGTGGATAAGTAAACCGTTTGCGAGTCCTGAGCTGGTTGCCATTGTGCCCTACGCGCGAGTTGATTTCGTCGGTAAGGTCACTCAGTCCATTTGCCACTCCCGTCTCAACATTTGGTAGCCCGAATATAGCCCTTATGTGTGCCTGGAAATGCCAAAGTTGGTTATCAAATCGTGACAGAAGCAGCTCTAACGCCTTATAGTAGTTCGCGTCTGAAGGGTCGAGCGATTTTATTCTGCTTAGTGCAGCACCATCCAAACATGAACGCAAGTGCTGGCAATGTTCGAGCTTACTCAAATCCTCATTCTTTCTTATCACGGTGTAGAGCATTGCGATGAAATTCAGCTAATCCTCATATGAGCCACTGAACTTTAGCAACTGCAGCTCCACCATAAGCGATCTCGAACATACAGGTTCGATGCGCTTTGATTTCCAAAATGATGGTCACCCACTGGCGTTGAATTTGCACACCTACTGCGGGATTTGCTCAGAACGTCAAGCTTGCGAGACAGCTGCGACTTAGCCTGCCAATAAAGATGTGAAAAGTTGGATCTTGCGTTGCGTGTAAGCTCACCTAGGTCCAGCTTCTCAAGGTTGGATTGAGATGTCTCGAAATCCACTTTCATGTCTTTAACTGTCTCCAGGCTTCAACTGTCTCCAGGTTTCAACTGTCTGCCGTCAGCCATCAGAGGTAGCAAGGGGATCAACATGTGATCGCAGTATTGACTAGGGCACGGTGCCGTCCTTGCTCCTACTGTCAGAAGTGCGGCTATACTCTACACGCGAGGCCGGCTGGAAGCAGACCCCTACTACGGTCATGTATCTGCTAGAGGTGATAACTAATTGTAGTCGGGCGAAGATCGTGAATCTATAAATCACCCCAATCCAAGGCGGAACAGCATACGCTGATGGAAGGACGCCTTTGTACAACTAAAGAGCTGCGATAAGAAGCGTTTTAAAGCTGCACTCGCGAAGGGTTCATACAGAGCAGAAGCTCTTGCTATCACCGTTCACACCAAGGTAAAGCGGAAGCGCACTGAAGATACCATCGTCGAGCCCATTAGCTCTTCAAAGAGTCCAAAAAGACTCATAAGAAGTCCACGAAGCCACTCTTCAGCCAAGTGGTAAGAAGAGTGAAATTGGGCTTCACTTCGGCTGATTCTTCCAAACTCCTCTCAGCGGAGCAGTTGGCTACGTTGAAGTCCAGCATATTTAAGGCGGTGCTGTTGCACTCCAGACTGAATGTTAGCCCACGTTTTGAGGGTTGTATACCCCGAAATGAGTGGCTGCTTCTGGTGTGTGAGGATAACAGCACTGCTTATTGGGTCAGGGGAGCTGTTGGATACATCAGGTCCATCAGTGCCCTTGACGTAAAATTGCTGAAGGAAACGGAGTTTCCTAAGGCTCACCTCATTAGAGGTTACTTCACAAGTAGCACTGAGTTCGCTCCCGCGATTATCCTGGACTATATTGGGCTCCAGAACGCCAGCAGCTTCTCCTGTGGCTGTGGCGGATGGTGCAACATAGCCTGAACGGCACTACGACTCACTCCGCAATGTTGGTTGACGAGGAGTCGTACAGAGCTCTGACGGAGTACCAAGGGACGGTGAAATTCTGCTTTGGCAGGGTCAAGCTGATCCTTAAGAACTCAGCTCCCACAGCCTCCTCCGCCACCCCTGCTCCATCCCCATCCTCACCCGTTCCTTCTCCAGACAGGGCCCCTCCGGCCAGTGATTCCCTCTGGGATGTTAGCAGTGGCTGACGCTGTTTCCTCCACCAGCCCTGCGGCCGGATCGCTACCCAAAGATCCTTCCCTTACCGGCCATCGTGGTCACAACTCCGAAAAGCCCAACTTGTCGTGTCACGTGTGGTCACTGTCCAACAACCGTCAGATGTGCCTCGGTCAGGCCCATTTCTAGCACCTCGGGCCGCAACCCTCCCGCAAGGGTGCCTCTCATCCAGACTCATCCAGACCATCGAAGAGCATTTGTGGGAATGACTCTCGGTGGGGGGGGGAAGCGCAAGGCAAGTGGCCTTGTCAAGACCGTCATTAGGAGGGAGAATGAGCAAAATTAAAGTGCTCTAGGCGACTCTGCACCACGCCAGAAGAGCGTCTGTCACACTGTGCAGGGTCGTCTGTGATGCTGAAATCAACCTGGTTCTCGTCCAAGAACCATGGTTGATCGGTGGCCATATACGTGGACTATCATGTGGATCATGTAAGTTGTTATATGACCGTATGGGAAGTGCCCCTCGCACGGCTATACTTTTGGACAACAGTGTAAGACATTTCCCATGAACCAACCTCATCGTCAGAGACCTGGTGGCAACGACTATTGAGGTAGCCACCAATGGCCAATGGCTATTGAGGTAGCCTCTGCATACTTCCCGGGCGATGTGGATGATGTACCCCCAGCAGAGGTCCAGCGACTAGTTGATTTCTGTCGCCGCAACAACAAGCCGGTCGTGATCGGCTGTGATGGTAATGCACATCATACGATCTGGGGGAGCAGCGACATCAACAAACGTGTTAAGTCCCTCTTAGACTACTTATTGTGCTGTCAATTAGATGTAGCATAAGGTGCAAACCTACTTTTTCTAATACTATTAGGGAAGAGGTTTTAGATCTCACCCTAATCAGCAACTAGATAGCGAGTTCGCTTGTCAACTGTCGGGTTACAGGCGAAGCCACCTTGTCAGACCATTAGCACATCAGGTTTGACCTTCCTGACCAAGTCGAGATTCGCCAAAACTCCTTCTGTCCCAAAAATACTAATTGGGAGCTTCTGTAGCTTTGAAAGGAGACTTATTTGTTAGAAATCCAAACTCAGTCAGATAGAACTCGCTGCCAATCTGCTCCAAAATGTGCTTATCTAATCCTTCGAGGACAGCTCAGTCAGGAAGTCCCTAAAGGTCAACCGTAAAATTCCATGGTGGAATGAGGAACTGGCTGTCCTTAGAAGGAGGGTTAGAAGCCTATTTAATAATGCTTAATCTAACCATGCCAGTTGGGACGTCTATAGGGACGCTCTCACCAACTACAATAAAAGCATTAGACGAGCTAAGCGCGATACATGGAGCAGCTACTGTGGTAGCATAGAATTGTTGCCAGAGGCAGCGAGACTCGATAAAGTATTGGCCAAGGGATCGTCTAATGGAATAGGGCTTCTTAAAAGATCAGATGGCTCTTTCACTCAAGATCGCAGGGAAACACTTGAGCTTCTACCACAAGTCTACTTCCCGGGTTCTGTGGCGAGTCCAGATCTCTCCAGTCGCGATGACGCCACTTTGTCACCGGACTCACGCAGGTTTAGCTTATCTGGATCCATCTTTGACCCCGAAAAGGTCAAAGGGGCTTTAGATTCTTTCGCTCCCTTCAAAGCCCCAGGGGGTGACAAAATCTTTTCAGCCCTTATTCAAAACAGCGTGGCTCATACCCTTGATCTACTGGTCGGCTTTCTTAGAGCTAGTTTTACTTGGGGACACATACCCAGCTCTTGGAGGAGAGTAAATGTGGTATTCATTCCCAAGCAAGGGAATCGTTCGCTTGACCAACCTAATTCGCTCGTATTCGCATTCGCATTCGGACGTGTTTTTTTTTGCTGTCAACTAACATTTGTTATTTTACCCTTCCTGCGCCTTGTTATCAAATAATTTTGTTTGCAACCTAACAATACTTGTGCTATACGTCGGAGTGTTTAGTCACAGTGTAATAACATTTAATAATTTACAATTAATTGTGTGTTTTAATATATCAACAATTTGTGAGGCCTAATTTTCTGTTTGTGAGAGCTTACAGTAAATTTGTGTTTTGTTTTGAACTGCTACATCACATTGTTGGTATATCATTACATATCGCGCTCTTTCCGATCTCGCGCACTTTCCGCTCTCGCGCTCTTTGTGTTTTGTAGTTGGCCGTTTTGGATATTATTTTCTCTGCTTTCGTGGCGCCCGCGATTGTGATTTTGTGCTTGCTGTTTTTCTGTAAGTAGATATCAGCGTACTAATACCCTGTTAGTAACACAAATTTTATTCTTATTTAAATTTTTGGTTTCATTTAATTTTTATTTACTTTAAAACCTGCAATATGTTTGTCTGCTATAATAAAAAATGCCGTGTACCAGCAAGCGCAAAAATGGGTTTCGTTTGCTGCTAGCTCTGTGACAATGTTTCACATAAAAAATGTGCTGGGTTCACCGGCCGTATAGTCGACCTAATTGGCTCAAAATCTGGTTTAAGATGGACATGTGAGTCATGCAGGGATATTGAAAGGGATGTTGCGGGATTCATACGTCAGACGAAGCAAGGCTTTGGTGATCTATTCGCAGGTTTCAAAAAACTTACGGATAGTTTTGCAACTTTGGACTCTGGGTTTAAGGGCATGAAGCTTTTAATCGAGTCTCCAAAGCGTAAAAAAGCGTCAATGATTGCCAACAATGACATTGTTCCCATGGATGTCATTTGTTCTGATCCCGTTTCAGTCTCGGTACCTGCAGTAGTTGTTAATGTTGCAGAGACTCAACATGATCAACCTTCTGCTGTACCTAACGTTCTACTAGCTAGTACAGATGCTCCTATCTCGACTTCTGCTACAGTTGCTCAGAACACTATAGTAGGTGTCCCACCTATGAAACAAATTTTTGTTTCTAGGCTTGCCCCTAATACGTCATCTGACGACATTAGGACCTTTATTCGGCCCAAAATTCAACCATCATTAAAGGTGGAAAAAATTTAACTTCTCATATGAACGGGAAATCGCATCATTCAAAATAAGTGTTCCTGCCGAGCATTTTAGTAAAGTTTGCTCAAAAGACTTCTGGCCGGAATACTTAATTATTTAAGAGCATGTAAATAAAAAGAAAAATAGGCCACCGATTTTACTTCCAAATGTTACCACTAATTCCTCTAAGCCTCAAACCCCATCTGATAGCTCAAAAAACTAACTTCTCTCCTACTTGGCTATCAAAATGTAAGAGGCCTTTGTAGTAAACTTAATAATGTTTATTTAGATAGCTGAAATTTTGCTTTTCATGTCATTGCCTTCACTGAAACTTGGTTAAGGCATGATATTCTGAATACTGAAATCTTTACTAACAAATTTTCTGTCTATAGACGTGATCGCATGCAGCGTCGTAGTGGCACGTAGATTTAGGTAGTGAGCACGTAGATTTAGGTAGTGATTTAGATATCGAATTTGTAGCTGTAAAACTAATTTATTGTAGTTTTAGTATCTTTATCACCTGCTCATATATACCTCCTGCTTCAGATAACTCTCTGTATTCATCCCATTTTTCTGTAATCAATAGTATTTCTGAAATGCTTTCTGATCGTGATTTCTTAATAGTTCTTGGAGATTTTAATATTTCTGGAATTTCGTGGCTTTCGTCATGTGAGTCCTACGTATTGAATCCTTCGTCAACTCATGTCTTTGTTGATAGCCTTTTTGATATAGCTTTGTCTCAAACCAATTCTATACCAAATTGTCTTGGTAAAATGCTTGATCTGATTTTTGTTTTGGATCCCAATACCTGCACGGTGTCCAGATTAAATCCTATTTCCTCACCTGAGGATCCCTACCACCCTACTCTGGAGGTGCTGATTGACTTACCAGCAAGTGTTTCGGTTGCAGGTGTTTTACCGGAGAAGCGAGTTCGTTGTTTTCGGAAGACCGATTTTAAAAAACTTTCTTTGCTTCTTTCACGTACTGACTGGTCCCAACTTTCTTCGTGTATTGACCTGGACAAGGCAGTTGAAATTTTTTATTCTACATTAAACTCTCTGTTTGATGCTTGTGTTCCCTTTGGTACTCCACAATTGTCTAATAGACCGTTATGGTTTACCAAAGAACTAACAAAACTAAAGAATAAAAAATCAAAGCTTTATAAAAAATATAATGAAACTGGCTCTCTCTTATATTTTTCTCGCTACACTGTTGCTCGTTCCGATTTCTCCACGCTAAATAATCTTTGCTACAAGGATTATTTGAGAAAGTGTAGACTTACGCTTCAGCGTGACCCGAAACGCTTCTATGACTTCGTCAATTCGAAGCGAAAGACGTCAACACTTCTAATAACATTATTTTATGATAAAAAGACAGCTTTTAATGATCGTGGCATTGCCGATCTGTTAGCTGATTTTTTTCAAACGACCTATTCCACATCAACTTTTTATAGAGCCCAGTCTTATCCGTATCAAGTAAACCAAGCGAATTGCATTTTTGGTCCCTTACTTTCTGAAAGTTTACTCTTACGTGAACTTAAGGCATGTAAACCAGTTTTTTCTCCTGGCCCTGACGGTGTTCCTAGTTGCATGCTTAGGTTCTGTGCAGAGGGACTTTGTAAACCACTTTAAATATTATTTGAATTGTCTGTAGAGTTGTGCTCTTTCCCTAATCTTTGGAAAGAGTCTTACATTATTCCTCTCTTGAAAAAAGGAAATAAATCCAACGTTCAAAACTATAGAGGTATCTCCAAGTTGTCTGCTATTCCCAAAGCATTTGAGAAACTAATAACTTCTCAACTGCAACACTGCTGTAAATCTATAATTTCACCCTACCAGCATGGATTTGTGAAATGTAGGTCTACTACCACTAACTTATTAGAATTCTCATCAATTGTTATTGAAGGGTTCCAATCAAAAATGCAAACGGATGTCATTTACACTGATTTCAGTAAGGCTTTTGATTCTGTCAACCATAGTCTCTTATTATACAAGCTCAATCACTACCTAAATCACTACCTAAATCTACGTGCTCAGAAGAGATATCAGCATCGACAGCAATAAGTACACCACCACCACGACGCTGCATGCGATCACGTCTATAGACAGAAAATTTGTTAGTAAAGATTTCAGTATTCAGAATATCATGCCTTAACCAAGTTTCAGTGAAGGCAATGACATGAAAAGGAAAATTTCAGCTATCTAAATAAACATTATTAAGTTTACTACAAAGGCCTCTTACATTTTGATAGCCAAGTAGGAGAGAAGTTAGTTTTTTGAGCTATCAGATGGGGTTTGAGGCTTAGAGGAATTAGTGGTAACATTTGGAAGTAAAATCGGTGGCCTATTTTTCTTTTTATTTACATGCTCTTAAATAATTAAGTATTTCGGCCAGAAGTCTTTTGAGCAAACTTTACTAAAATGCTCGGCAGGAACACTTATTTTGAATGATGCGATTTCCCGTTCATATGAGAAGTTAAATTTTTTCCACCTTTAATGATGCTTGAATTTTGGGCCGAATAAAGGTCCTAATGTCGTCAGATGACGTATCAGGGGCAAGCCTAGAAACAAAAATTTGTTTCATAGGTGGGACACCTACTATAGTGTTCTGAGCAACTGTAGCAGAAGTCGAGATAGAAGCAACTCTACTAGCTGGTAGAACGTTAGGTACAGCAGAAGGTTGATCATGTTGAGTCTCTGCAACATTAACAACTACTGCAGGTACCGAGACTGAAACGGGATCAGAACAAATGACATCCATGGGAACAATGTCATTGTTGGCAATCATTGACGCTGACGAGTGTCGAGGGGTGGGAGACGTAAATGACATTAGATTATTCGGAACAGACGAGTTGTTGACCAGTTCAGGGACATCAAGTTCGTTAGGGCCAATGGACAAACGAGTATTAGCTTTTTTACGCTTTGGAGACTCGGTTAAAAGCTTCATGCCCTTAAACCCAGAGTCCAAAGTTGCGAAACTATCCACTAGTTTTTTGAAACCTGCGAATAGATCACCAAAGCCTTGCTTCGTCTGACGTATGAATCCCGCAACATCCCTTTCAACATCCCTGCATCACTCACATGTCCATCTTAAACCAGATTTTGAGCCAATTAGGTCGACTATACGGCCAGTGAAGCCAGCACATTTTTCATGTGAAACATTGTCACAGGGCCAACAGCAAACGAAACCCATTTTTGCGCTTGCTGGTACACGGCATTTTTTATTATAGCAGATAAACATACTGCAGGTTTTTGATGCAAATAAAAATTTAATGAAACCAAAAATTGAAATAAGAATAAAAAAAAAAATTTGTATTAATAACAGGGTATTAGTACGCTGATATCTACTTACAGAAAAACAGCAAGCACAAAATCACAATCGCGGGCGCGACGAAAGCAGAGAAAAGAATAGCCAAAACGGCCAACAACAAAACACAGCACAAAGAGCGCGAGAGCGTAAAGTGCCCGAGATCGGAAAGAGCGCGATATGCAATGATATGTATACCAACAATGTGCTGTAGCAGTTCAAAACAAAACACAAATTTACTGTAAGCTCTCACAAACAGAAAATTAGGCCTCACAAATTGTTGATATATTAAAACACAGAATTAATTGTAAATTATTATATTTTATTACACTGTGACTAAACACTCCGACGTATAGCACAGGTATTGTTAGTTTGCAAACAAAATTACTTAATAACAAGGCGCAGGAAGGGTAAAATAACAAATGTTAGTTGACAGCAAAAAAAAACACGTCCGAATGCGAATGCGAATACGAGCGAATGAGAATCTTCTTGGATTTCCACAGAACTTCATTTTGTGCATATCTTCATATCTTACATGTAGAATTCAAAGGGTATTTTACAAGGGCTCTGTGTCTAAGACTGTCCAAGTCACTTCCGGCGTACCCCAAGGAAGTCATTTAGGCCCATTGCTGTTCACATTATTTATAAATGATCTACCGTCCGTTATATCATACTCTCGCATACTTATGTATGCAGATGATGTTAAGATTTGTCTGACTTTTAATGATCCCATATATAGCCTCAGATTGCAATCTGACCTTGATTGTTTTCAATCGTGGTGTGTTATAAATTGATTAAATCTTAATTGCAATAAATGTAAACTTATGACATTTTTTAGGGGTATTCTCCATTTAAATAATTATCATCTTAATGATACTCCACTTGAGCGAATAGAGTCAGTAACTGATTTAGGTATCCTTCTTGATTCAAAATTAAAGTTTGGTAAGCATATTTTGGCTGCTTCTAATAGAGTCATGGGTGTTCTTGGATTTATTAAACGTTGGTCAAAAGAATTTAACGAACCCTACATTACTAAACACTTAAACATCTCACTGGTTCGTCCTATTCTTGAGTATGTATCTAATATCTGGTACCCCAGTATAGGGTTTATTAAGATAGGCTTGAATCAGTGCAGAAACAATTTATTCTTTTTGCTCTTCGTAGTCTTAGCTGGAATCCCACAATTAGATTGCCTTCGTATCGTAGTAGACTTTTATTACTAAGCCTTCCTTCTCTTTCTGACCGTAGAACTATGCTAGGTGTAGTGTTTCTACATTGGCGAAATTGACTCATTGCAGTTGACAAGTCAGATTAGTTTTGCCGTTCCGGTCAGAACGACTAGAAATTTCTTTCCCCTCTCACTTTCCCGTTGTAGTACTAACTATGCCAGTCACAATCCTTTCCGTATTTTATGTGTAAATTATAATAACTTTTCTAGTCTAGTTAATAATACTAACACTACCTTGGAAATTAAAACATTACTCCTAGATACATTAGCTCGTATTTAAGAATAGTTCTAATTATTATTATTAGTAGTAATAGTATTATTATTATTATTTTATTCTTTTTGTTAATACAACTTGGTTGTTTTGTCTGTGTTAATTGCACGTTATGCGGTTGCCCCTCGGTCGGATGGGCGGGTGGTCGTGTCTGCCTAGGTCCGCGCGTTAACAAGCCCGAGCTTGGTGTCGCTGGGCCACTTGATCGTACTGCCGTTAGTACGTCAACGTCCAAGATACACTTAAAAATAATTATTGATATTGTTGCCACTGACTACTACACTTCTTAGTACAGACAGTTCCTCATTCCACCATGGAATTTTACGGTTGACCTTGAGGGTGTTCCGGGGTGAGCTGAACTTGATGGATGAAATGAGGTCTAAAACCTCTTCCCTAATGGACATAGGGTAGTAGGTTTACACCCTATGTTAGCTACATCCAATTGACAGCACAATGAGTAGTCTAACAGGGACTCACCACATTTGTTGACGTCACTGCTCCCCCCGATCGTGTGATATGCATTGGCATCCCAGGCGGTCATGAGCGTCTTGTTGTTGCAAACCGGGAAATATGCAAAGGCGATCCCCACTTCCCGGACACCGTCCGCAATAGCCGTTAACCAGGTCTTTAAGGATGAAGTTGGTTAAAAATATCTTACAATGTTATCTAAATGTATAGCAGTACGAGGGGCACCTCACATACGGTCATATAACAACTTGTATGATCCGCATGACAGTCCACGTATTTGGCCACCTATCAACCATGGTTCTTGGACGAGAGCCAGGTTGATTTCATATATCACAGGCGACCCTGCACAGTGTGACCGACGCTCCTCTGGCGTGGTGCAGGTTCGCCTGGAGCCCCTTTATTGTATTAACTCTCCCTCCTTATGGTGGTGGAAACAAGGCCACTTGCCGTGCCCCCCGAGAATCGTTATCACGGACGCTCATCAAGGTCTGGAGTAGCTGCTCGGAGGAGGTCGCCTTGCAACACCGCTTGCGGGAGGCACCCTTGCGGGTAGGTTACGGCCCGATGCGCTGGGAGTGGGCTTGGCCGTGGCACCCCTGGCGGTTACCTGACGATGACCGCTTCCAGTCACAGGCCTAGTGGGGCCCTTCGCGGTTTTGAAGGCCGTGACCACGATGGCCGGTGGAGTGGGGGAAAGGTCCTTAGGTGGCTTTGCGGACGCAGCGCTACTGGTGCCCACACGGTCAGCCTATGCTGACGCTCCGGTGGGGACCACTGGCGCCGTTGCCGTTGTGGTACCGTTCAGACTATGTTGCACCACCCGCCATTGCTTCGTTGATAAACTGCTGGCGTTCTGAAGCCCAATGAATTCCACAATAGTGGAGGGAGTAAACTCTGCGCTACTCTAGAAGTAACCTCTAATAAGGTAAACCTTGGGGAACTCCGTTTCCTCCAGCAGTTGTACGTCAAGGGCGCTGATGGACCTGATGTGTCCAACACCTCCGCTGACCCAATTAGTAGTGCTGTTATCCTCACACACCAGAAGCAGCCACTCGTTTCGGGGTATACTACCCTCAAAACCCGAGCTAACAACCGGTGTGGAGTGCAACAGCAAAGCCTTTAAGATGCTTGATTTCAAAGCAGACATCTGCTCCACTGATAGGAGTTTTGATGAGTCAGCCGAAGTGAGGCCCAATTTCACGCCGATTACCACTTGGCTGTAGAGTGCCTTCGTGGACTCCTTATGAGTCTTTCTGGACCTCTTTAAAGAGCTAGTGGGCTCGGGGATGGAATCGTCAGCGCGCGAGCTTCCGCTTGGCTCGAACCCTTTGCAAGTGCATCTTTAAAAAGCTTCTTCTCGCGGTTCTTCAATTTGACAAAGGCGTCCTTCGATTACAGCCGCAGCAACTGGATCTGAGAGCCTGCCTCCGTGAGCCTTGACCTCTAAGAGGCCACGGAAGCATCGTCAGCAAAGCTGATTCGGTCGCAGTCAGCTTCCGCGTCGGAGGACATTACTTTAACGGTTTGCTGCCGGACTGAACCGCTATTGGACGGAAAGTCAGCAATATCGACCACTGGGTTCAAGGGAGTGGCCAGGAGGTAGTATAGGGGGTGGAAGCCAGCAGCCCACTGGCTGCAGTGCTGATGTTGGGGTCAGCCGTGAAAGCATCAGACTTATCTATGTTTTTAAAATGATCCAGAGTCCGCATACTAGAGACCGGGCTGCCCCCCCGACCATGCATCATCAGCGTATGCTGTTCTGCCTTGGATTGGGGTGATTTATAGATTCACGATCTTCGCTCGACTACAATTGTCAGCACCCCTAGCAAAGACGTGACCGTGCTAGGAGCCTGCTTCTAGCTACCCTCGCGTGTATAGTATAGCCGCAATTCCGACAGCAGGAGCAAGGACAGTACGTGCCCCACAAAATATTGGGATAACATGTTGAGCCCCTTGCTGCCTCTGAATGCTTATGGCCAAGTTACGAATTAGCCAGCTCTTCATAGGCATCCAAAAAGACCTGAGATGGCGAGAGGAGAGTGCCTTATTTAGGCTCCCTATCTTCGCGAGGTAATATATACCGGGTGGTTTGTGGTGTGAGTTATATGAGGGGCGAGTTTTGATGGTAAATCCCAAAGTGTGGTAAGTCCAGCGAATTTTTTGGTGGGGGCAAGATGTATCTTTTAAAGATTCTCAAAGCCAAGGCGTATCTTTAAAAAAAAAACACTCTCACATATGTGCAAAAGAACTAAGTGTGCGATTAAGTGTATAAAGAACCCGCCAGACGACGGATCGAATAGTTATAAGCCTCATAATACGCCCGGCTCAGAACTAGTGAGTAACTTGGGCACAAAATAAACCACCTCACTGGGTCGTGACTTTAATCAGCACAGTGAACCAAGTATTGTCAGAGTGTTGTCTAGGCGAGCCCTCTTTATAAATTCAACAATTGGTAAACTCTCTTTGCATCAGTTCGTGAATAAGTACGATGTACTGACTGGACTTGACTATCGAAAAGCATGTAGAGCCGAAATCAATAACGAAAAAAGAGTAAGTAAAATTAGGCCAATTCACTTTCTATTTTAATTTCAAAAACCATTCGTTCCCGGAGAAGGAACAATTCTATCCCAAAACGTAGATATATTCCGCCTTTGACTAAGCTTTAGAACATGAGTAGTTCGAGAACAACCAGTTCAGATTAGAGCATATAAACGACGAAGAAAAGAATGGGTTAAAAATGTTCTCCATGAATACGATATCCAGTATTGTGGCGGTGAAAATTTGAATTCCAAGTAAAAAAACCAAATGCATCAGGGAAATAAAAATTCCGAATTAATTATAGAAATTTAAAAGAAATAAATAAACAATTAACAAATTTGCCCTAGGTGCTGTAGAAATTACCGATTCGGTTATAGAGAAAATGCTCTTAGCCATAGTTTGGGCGACAAAATATTTTCGTTCCAAACTTTTCGGTATAGAGTTCAAGATCCTAAGTGATCATAAGTCAATAGTTTGGTTAAATAATATCAAAGAGCTTAATATGAAATTACAAAGATAATAAATTACTCTAAATGAGTTTGATCATCACATTAAGTATGTCCCAGGCAAGGAGAATTATGTAGCTGATGCACTTTTTAGAGCATTCCTTAGATCTCACAATAACATAACGAGAAAAATCAGAAATAATTTCCGAATTGTTGAATTTCTTATAATAAAGAGATTTCAAATTCTTTAAGCATGTCAACTCACGTGTGAACCAAAGTGGACGATTAGTACTCACAAGATTAAGACGCGAAACACATTGCTCAAAAATTGCTCAGAATATTAAAAAAATTAAAGAAGTACAGTTATGTCAGTACAAGCATACAGTTGCGACTATCTGAAGAAAATCTGTTTTGTAACTCTAAAAAAAAGTGGGATGATAGAGGTCTTCAGGGGTTACTAGAGAAGCAATTTGATTAGTAGAACTACAAGATGGGTTAGAAGAAAAGATTAGAGGAACTAGATTGGATCAACACACTTGGTGTGTCTAACCAAACTTCATTAGGTAAATTAAAATCTCCGAATATAAACAAAAAGTCTCGATCGGAAAGCATAGTAGAATGAGTTTTTATTCCAGAAACGTGTTCATTATAAATGGATATATCGGATTGAGAAGGCACATATGAGAACAACTGATAAAAATATAATATTTATTAAAGGACATTTTTACACTTACAAATTCGACGTTAACATGCCATCGAAAAGAAATTAATTCAGACGAAAGATAAGAATCAACAGCAATAAAAACACCACCTCCGACACGCTAACAAGATCTAAAAGAGTACTATTTACAAGAAAGCAAAGTATAATTAGGAATGTAAAGATAACTATATCAAACTCAAAAAAAAAAACAATTTACAAATAGTTGAGAAAGTTTATAATTAGGTCGCCTAACGTTTTGATATGCTACGGACCAAAAACGAAGTTAGATTTTTTGCTTCACATTAGAGGATGAAGCGGCATATGCAATAGAAGGCAAACTATTTTACTCTTTTACTTTTTTTTACTCTTTTACCCAAAGCAAACGATGTAAATACTTCCACCGAACAACTTATTTTCATAGAGGATGTCTCCCTGGCATAGCTAAATTTCAATTTCTTAACAGCAGAAAGTGGTCTTGCAACTAAGTTTGTTATCTATGAAGTTAGCAATTTTTCAATTGCCAAAAAGCCCATAAGTTGCGCTTCTGGCCGAACACTATTAATCGGAGTGCGTAGAGTGGGCATTAATAGAGACCAAGAGGGATGTGCCACATTTGAAAATAAAGGAGCTTCAATAGACACCGAGGACACATTTTTCTTTTATACTTTGCTTTTATTTATTGAATCTTCTCATTTTTGAGACTAACAATAAGTGTATCAAATCTTATACCATAACCTATCTAACATTATGGCTGGGTTGGAAAGTCGGTACGTTGCAGGCGGGATCGGTTGGAAACCCGAGTCAAGACCCTTGCGAGGGGATTTGGGTGGGTAGAGAGTTTTTCATTGTAGGACGCTTTTTGATTGTCTATTTCATCTTTTACTGCGAAAATGCCGAGGTCCCTGTGGATGTTTTGGTTTCGAATATACCATGGTGCCCCAGTGATAGTTCGCAGGATCTTTGATTGAGCGCGCTGAATGATGTCTATGTTGGTTCTGCTCGCGTTACCCCAAAGCTGGGAGCAATACGTCCAGATTAGCTTAAGAGTGGAGTTGTAGAGCAGGATGCCGTGATACGTTACTTCACTTGTGGGATCTTGACTTGTGGGATCTGCGTGCTATTCAGGTATAGCGGAGGGCAAGTTTGCCTGTTAAGAGAAAACGTTATGTGTTCACACTTTTGTTCGTTTATTTTGATCCGCCAGTCAGATAGCCACTTCTCGACTACAATGAGATGTTTGGCAAATTGGGTTATTGCACGGACTGGGCATCTGGAGCGGCTAAGGATCGAAGTGTCGTCGGCAAAGGTGGATGTTGGTGTTTTAATTTTATGCATAAGACCTTTGAGCCAGACGCGGTCAAATGCTTGAGATACATCGAGGAATATCGCGCTGCAGTATTCTCTAAGCTCGAATGCTGTCCGAATCTCTGATGTTATTCTGTTAACTTGCTCGATAGTTCCGTGTTTTTCTCTGAAGCCAAATTGATGGGCTGGGATAATGTTGTGAGCTTCCATATATGGTATTATGCGCGTTAGAAGGCATTTTTCGAATAGTTTTGACAGGCATGGTAATAAACTTATTGGTCTGTAAGATGACGGAATTGTGTGATCTTTTTCAGGCTTCGGTATCATTATTATAATTGATTTTTTCAATTTACTTGGGTAGTAGCCGAGACTTATGATACCATTGAAGAGCTTACAGATGACCTCAACAGCACAGTACGGAAGTTCCATTATCATTTTTGTAGTTATTAGGTCACGACACATTTAATAACTTTAAATTTTTTAATTGAATCTCCATGCCCTCCAACTCTGAAAGTAACTTATTAAAAAAGCTATGTAAGGCACTAAAGCTCTGCATTTTCAGTTTCATGATCTTTTAAATTCATTCGCGATCAGACCGTTGTACGAGTTGGACGCGTTTTTTAGTGCGAGGCTTCGTCGGTCGGTGTTCTCCGTCTTTTGTCGGTGAAAATAAGAACTAACAAATCAAAGTGGAGAAAAAGTAGCGAATTTGAAATTAGTAGTCTAAACTACATGAATAACAATTATCAGGCATCTTGCGCAAAGTAACGCCAAAGAAAAATATATATAATTATAACTGGTGTTATGATAGTTCAAGTGTATATTTAACTTAATTTAATAAGTGCCACGCGTTATAAGCTCAAAAAATGAGCAGCGTTCCAAAGAATGAGCGTAGAAGCTCCCTAAATCAAAGAAACGCTTGTTTCTCTTACTTCTCAACATGTGATATCGTTGAAGAAAGCAAGTCAACAAATTGCAACCCGGCTCTACTGACCGCAATGACAGCAAGAGAGCGAGCTCTTGCTCACCCACTCCGCTCATCCCAACTCCTACATCATGGAGCTACCAATGCCCAACCCCACCACCGCCGGCTTCTATGGAAGAAGCTCCAACAACAAGCAGCGCTACAATTTCCGCAGTCGCAGCAAAAGCACCACCAACAACAAAACCAACTACCAATATGGCGAATTCGGTGCCAACGGCCGCAGAGCAAATTGCAATGTCAACAAAAACCGTAAGCTTCGATAAGCAACAAGCGGTCCCGGCTATACAGACCGGTATGGATCGCTACATTCAGATTAAGCGTAAGCTTAGTCCAGTAAACACGGTTAGTAATAAACCAAAGATCAACCGTATCAACAAAAGCAACGACCAAACTAGAAGTTCCAATGATAACCGTTTTTCCATCTTAGCAGAGGCGGAGAACAACCAAGCAGAGCTGGGGCAGGAGACCCAAAAGAAACCAAAGCCCCCACCTATTTATATAAGGGAAAAAAGCTCTAACGCCCTGGTTAACAAAATTGTTGCGCTGGTCGGGAACGATAATTTTCATGTTGTTCCGCTTATTAAAGGGAACATCCACGAAACTAAAGTTCAAACGAAGTCCGAAGAACACTTCCGAGCTGTGTCTAAGTACCTGGAGGAAACAAAAAAGAACTTCTTCACCTACCAACTAAAAAGCAGCAAGGGACTGCAAGTTGTACTTAAAGGAATTGAACCTGACGTCGCCCCCTCTGAGATTCAAGAAGCCCTTAAAGCCAAGGGCTTCTATGCCAAAAATGTCAGCAACATTATCAACAGGAATAAAAAACCGTAACCACTCTTCAAGGTCGAGCTCGAACCAGATAGCAAAGCCTTAAAGAAAAACGAAGTGCACCCAATCTACAAGCTGCAGCTCTTATTGCATCGAAGGATCACCGTGGAAGAACCACACAAACGCATCGGCCCTCTTCAATGCACAAACTGCTAGGAGTATGGACACACAAAGACATACTGCACACTTCGGGCAGTCTGCGTAGTCTGCGGAGACTTCCACAACTCCGTAAACTGCCCCGCAAACAAAGAAGACCCCTTAAAGAAAAAATGTGGCAACTGTGGAGGAAACCATACGGCAAACTACAGAGGCTGTGCGGTCTACAAGGAGCTGAAGAGTCGCATGCAACGAGCGACAGCTACGCGTCAACAAAATACGCAAAATGCGTATTATAACTCAAAAAGTACGCCAGACGTATTTTTCGCCAAGGCAGCCAGATCATCATTCGGTCCGCTAAATACCACTAAGGGCTTCTCATACGCCGAAGCACTACGATCAGGCATGGAAAATCCACTCCAGCCACACTCAGAAAACACTCAGCAGGTCCCGATGCAGCCGCAAAGCAATTTGGAATCTATGATGTATACCATGCAACAAAGTATGATGGAACTCATGTCATTCATGAAAACAACTATGCAAACCCTTGTTCAGAATCAGAACATGGTGATTCAGTTGCTTGTAGCTCAACAGTCCAAATAGTAAATGTCTAACCTACGTATATCTATGTGGAATGCCAACGGCATTTCACGGCATAACCTGGAAATAACGCAATTCCTAAATATAAATCACATCGACGCCATGCTGCTGGTTGAAACGCATCTCACAGGGAGATATAACTTCCATATAAGAGGTTATACCTTCTACCGCACAGATCATCCGGATGGGAAAGCCCACGGTGGAACCGGCATCTTAATCAGAGAACGCATCAAACACCACTTTCACCAAAGGTTTGCAACAAATTACCTGCAAGCCACGTCCATAAATGTGCAGTCAGGAAACGGCAACCTTTGCATTGCCACTGTCTACTTCCCACCTCGATTTACTATCTCTGAAGGTCAATTCATGGACTTCTACAACACACTGGGGGATCGCTTCATAGCTGCAGGAGACTACAATGCCAAACACACGCACTGGGGATCACGCCTCGTGACCCCCAAGGGAAGGCAACTGTATAACGCACTTATAAAAGTGCAATAAACTGGACTACGTCTCTCTTGGTAGCCCCACATATTGGCCTGCAGACCCCAGAAAGATCCCAGATCTAAATGATTTCGCGGTGACGAAAAACATCCCACGCGATCTTATAAGCGCCATGGCCCTGTCGGATCTCTCATCCAACCACTCGCCCTTGTTGTTAACCCTTCTTCAAAGCCCAGAAATTACGGACCACCCCCATAGGCTGACGTCGCACAACACCAACTGGATGAAATACAGAAAGTATGTGAGTTCCCACATTGAGCTAACTCCTCAACTAAATTTCGAATCGGACATCGACTACTCTACCGCCGCGCTGGAAGAGGTACTCGTCACAGCAGCCAGGATCTCAACACCAAAAGGGAAGGATGTGAAAATTAAGACTTTCAAAACCAGCCTGCAAATTGAACAGCTGGTTCTGGAAAAAAGGCGTCTGCGACGGGCGTGGCAAAACAGCAGGTCACCATGCTCAAAGCAACGTCTTAATGAAGCCACCCGCAAACTAAGCCGGGCTCTGAAGCAAGATGCTGAAAACGCCCAACTAAAATATATAGAAAAACTATCGCCAACTAGTACAAAGCATCCCTTGTGGAGGGCTCACCCAAATCTAAGCTCTCCGACTGAAACCGTAACCCCAATAAGAAATTCTTCAGGTTGCTGGGCCCGCAGCGACAAAGACAGAGCCGAAACATTTGCCTTACATCTCAGAGGCGTCTTCCAGCCGAACCCCTCAGCAAATGCACATGTTCTGCCGCAAATTCACTCCGAGACGGAATTAACGCCAACTTCATTTCGGCCGAACGAGATTACAAAAATCATTAGGGAGCTAAAACCAAAAAAAGCTCCAGGCCAGGACCTAATAACTACAAAAATGATAATGGAACTTCCGTACTGTGCTGTTGAGGTCATCTGTAAGCTCTTCAATGGTATCATAAGTCTCGGCTACTACCCAAGTAAATGGAAAAAATCAATTATAATAATGATACCGAAGCCTGGAAAAGATCACACGATCCCGTCATCTTACAGACCAATAAGTTTATTATCATGCCTGTCCAAACTTTTCGAAAAATACCTTCTAACGCGCATAATATCATATATGGAAGCTCACAACATTATCCCAGCCCATCAATTTGGATTCAGAGAAAAACACGGAACTATCGAGCAAGTTAACAGAATAACATCAGAGATTCGCACAGCCTTCGAGCTTAGAGAATACTGCAGCGCGATATTCCTCGATGTATCTCAAGCATTTGACCGCGTCTGGCTCAAAGGTCTTATGCATAAAATTAAAACACACTTGCCTGGGTACACTCATAAACTTCTTGAATCTTACCTCTACAACAGAGCCTTCGCAGTGAGGTGCAACACAACAATATCCGACAACTACACTATCGAAGCTGGAGTCCCACAAGGCAGCGCACTTGGGCCAACTCTATTCGTCCTCTACACAGCGGATATTCCCACAAGTGACCGACTAACAACATCCACCTTTGCTGACGACACTGCGATCCTTAGCCGCTCCAGATGCCCAGTCCGTGCATCAACCCAACTCGCCAAACATCTCATGGTAGTCGAGAAGTGGCTATCTGACTGGCGTATCAAAATAAACGAACAAAAGTGTAAACACATAACGTTTACTCTTAACAGGCAAACTTGCCCTCCGCTCTGCCTGAATAGCACGCAGATCCCCCAAGTCAACGAAGTAACGTATCTCGGCATCCATCTCGACAGACGTCTAACATGGCGTAGACATATCGAATGCAAGAAATTACACCTAAAGCTGAAAGCCAGCAGCCTCCACTGGATTATAAACGCCCGATCGCCCTTGTGCCTGGACTATAAGGTCCTGCTCTATAACTCCACTCTTAAGCCAATCTGGACGTATGGCTCCCAGCTTTGGGGGAACGCGAGCAGAACCAACATTAATATCATACAGCGCGCTCAATCAAAGATCCTGCGAACTATCACTGGGGCACCATGGTATATTCGACACCAAAACATCCACAGGGACCTCGGCATTTTCGCAGTAAAAGATGAAATAGACAAGCAAAAAGCGTCCTATAATGAAAAACTCTCTGTCCACCCAAATCCCCTCGCAAGGGTCTTGACTCGGGTTTCCAACCGATCCCGCCTGCAACGTACCGACCTTCCAACCCAGCCATAATTTGTCAGGGCCATTTCTAATGTTCCAGTCTACATGACTGTTAGCTAGATTATAGTATAAGATTTGATACACTTATTGTTAGTCTCAAAAATGAGAAGATTCAATAAATAAAAGCAAAGTATAATAAAAAAAAAAAAAAAAAAAATGATCTTTTAAATGTCCACTTCAGATAAGACAAACAGCTCCATCTAAGGCCGGACCTGCACAGTTCACATGCATAACATTATCACACAACCAACAGTCAATGAATTCATCCTTAGGATCAGACTGACAAATTTTTTAGTGAGCAGCCAAACCAAGCAGCCAAAATGTTCAAAAATTGATTAATTTATTATTACCATCGAAATATTATACTTTTCGAAAAATATACTGGAAAAAAAAATATACCCAAATAATATACCAAAATTTTCTTTGTTTGAAATTACTAGCTTCGCAGCACTTTACTAAGTTTATTGAACACCATTATTATGTCGATGACTGAAATAGCAACTGGAAACAGGTGTAGCTGCAATTAATTGCACCCTATAAAAGTAATTCTTTAATAACTTCTGTGTTTTTTGTCCGACCAAATATTCTTATATCATTAAGATAGTGATTAGTAGTGTGCGTACCAAAAAACATTCTAAGTTTAAAATGACGCTTGCAATCCGGTGTTTTTCGATTTGCGTGAGCCGAAGGGGGCGTGGTAAAAATCAAAAACAAACTTGATCTGCGTGCAACAACAACACACACTATCCCGAAAAATTGGTTGCACTATCTATTATAGGTGAAACTGTTATATTTCTATTATAGTCTCTGAGATCTAGGTGTTCATACAGACAGACAGACGGACAAGCCTATATTGTCTCGGCTGTTGACTCTGACCAAAATATATATTATATATACTTTGTGGGGTCGTAGATGCTTTCTTCTGCATGTTACATACATACATTTTCGGTTGGCACAAAGTTATAATACTCTTCTAGGCGGGCATTAAAATGTAGGGCGCAAAGATCACTGCACCGTAATAAGAAAATAAACACAGAGATAAACAATGCTATATTATACAAAAACAAAAGTTACACACAACAGTTAACTTACAAAACAAAAAAACAGTACAAACAGACGATGCGCTGAAACGAAAACAATCAACAATAAAATGCACTTGCACAGGTTAAAACGGAGGACAGTAAGCAAAACAAAAACACAAGTACGGCTACAGCACAAACGCACGATGCACCAAAACGAAGTCGGACAACAACAAAATGCACTTGCACAGAGTTAAAACGAAAAACAATAATCAAAACAACTCCAATTAATTTGCACCATGCAAACGCAATATAATAGAACACTATTCTTATTAGTATGATAACCACAAGTTAACAAAACCACTTGAACAAAAGTTAACAAAATTGGTAATTGGTACACATATGTATACATAGTATCTGTATATGCAAAATGCAAATAGGATGAGCATTCACACGATGCCGAAGAAAATGGTAAGGGGAGGGCAGATAACAAGAAACTAAAATAACAACAACAATTGGTGCTAGCTGCAAATCGAATACACAAAATTTGCCTACAGCTCAACACACTTGCATTTTGTCATATATGTACATACATACATACATATGTGTATTCACCAACATATTTAAAGACGCAGTATATGTGAATACTTGTGTGCTTATTGTCGGATTGTAATCAAATTTTCAGAAATCATTAAGATTGTGATAGGGTGCTCTAGCTGTTATAGTCTCTAGATATAATCTAGGTGTCCACACTGACGGACGGACAGATGGACATAGCTACATATATCGTCTCGACTGTTGACGCTGATCAAGATATATATATACTTTGTGAAGTCGGAGATGCTTTCTTCTGCCTGTTACATACATTTTCGGTTGGCACAAAGTTATAATACTCTTCAACCCTTTTGGTAGGCGGGTATAAAAATTGTTTTATGTGTATATTCATATGTTCGTACATACGAACACTAACCATACAATACGTAGACTGGTCTTTTCATGAGGACTTTTTGGTGGGCAGCATCGAAATAAAAGTACTGCGATGCTGCCCACGAACATGTTGGGTCGTAAGACGTTGCTGCCCACCAACAAATAACTGCATAAAAACGGTTTTGGTTGCGACGGCGTACGCCGCATTCGAACGTGCACACGTTTGATGTTAGTCGAAGCTCTAGTATATATGTGTTAATATTATATATGTATATGAGCAAATTGATTGTGTGTGAAGAGCTGCCGGCAATTTGCGAACATTGCACAGCTTTTCATATTTTCGGTTTTTTGACTTCACAATGTGTCAATGTTTCTTATTGACTTCTCAAGTTGTTCTCTTCTCTCCTTCGATTTCATGTATCATATGCATTTGTTGTTATTGTTAGATGACCTTCCCCTTGTTTTCTTTGCCATCGCTCGGCTGTTGCTATTGTTTTAGTTGAAGTTGACGTTTTGGGCTGTTAGTGGTGCGTTTGTGATGTGGTTTTTTATTTCCTTGTGCTTGCGCCGATTACACCTGTTTAAGTGTTACGCACATTGATAATATTTTAAAACAGTTGCTATGGACATATTATATTTAAATTTCAGCAAATTTTATTGCGATTAAGAAAGTGTTCTGAAAATAACTATAACAAGTAAGAAAGCTACAGTCGAGTGTGCTCGACTGTGAGATACCCGCCACCCAATTTTACCATCGAAATATTATATTTTTCAAAATATACTAAAAATACTATAAAAAAAATACCAAAATAATACAATCAACATTTTCTTTGTTCGAAATTATTATCTTGGCGGCACGGTTGGTTTATTGAACACCATTATTTTGTCGCGGAGTGTCATAGCAACTAACTAGGCAGCACTAGCAGTTGCACGTGGTAACGCCTTATAAAAGTAATTTCTTAATAACTTCTGTGTTTTTTTTCCGATTGTAACCAAATTTGCAGAGATCATTAAGATGGTGATTAGTATTGTGCTTACCAAAATTGAACGTTCTAGGTTTAAAACGACGCTTGAAATTCGATTTTATTTAATTGTCTCAAGATTTTTGCAAATTTGTCTCAATGAATGGAGAAATCATCAACAAAGTATTCATGAAGACAATTGATAACCACAAATGAATTGATTGATTGATGACCAATAAATGAATTAAATTGATTATTTTTATGGATGAACATTACGGAAAAAGACAAAGGCAGAACAACTTCTGCCGAGGCGGCTAATATGTTATTAAATATTCTTGGATAAACAAACTTATATGATACTAGAAATACCCCGCATCTCGTCTCATTGTTATAAAATTCGAAATATCATCGAAAAATTAAATTTTTCGTAATATCAAGCAACTGCCAGTTAATTATTATAATTGTGAAAACAATTTCTTAGAATAAAGCAGAAACTATCAAATTTAATGAAACGTATTAGTTAATACGTGTACTTGAAATAGTCAATAGGTTTTTATAGAAAAAATAATACTTATACAAAAAATATATTTGTTAAAATGAAAAACGAAATGAAATATGTATATGTAATCTAATATGGAACAAAATAAAAATAATCAAACGTTAAAGTAATTGAGAAATCGAAAAATAGTCGTATAAAATATTCTAAAATTTAAATTTAATGTAAAATATAATATATTAATATGTAATTAATATAACATGATGTGATAGGTATTTAACAACTGGCAAGCGTTGTGCTCGGTACAAAAATGCAAAATAATTGGTGCCTGAACTATGAAAATTCAGTCGCACCACATCGTATGAACGTTTGAATCCGGTTTCGATTCTACATATCGCATAGTTAATGACACACATTTCTCATTGCCATTAAACGCTTTTTTCGATCTGAGTACACGCGCAATAATTTCCGAAGTACTGTATTTTGAGATTTAAAAAAGTATATCATAAAAACCAACTTGCGGTCACATTGATCAGCAGATTCGATAAATCACCGCCGATTTTAGCAACTAAATTTTAATTGAGGTTTGTTTTACATATTTAGTGAATTATAATTTTGACAAAATAAAATTTGGTATGGACGAACGCATAATGGATTCTAGCTCTCCCAACGAAGCCAACTCCGATTTGAGCTTAAACATAGATGAACACAAATTACAGCTCCCAGAACAACGTTCATCTGCCGGCATTTTAGTCGTGGATGGCATTGATTACCAAACCGCGCCTGGTGTTTGTTATTGGTATGCTCATGTGGCGGTCAGAGTTGTGTGATAAGTACTCTAAGATTTGTTTACAATCTGTATCTTCAGTGGCAAGGACCGCAACTTGAACTCAATTGAGCTGCTATGTGTAACGTGTTCGCGATGGATTCACGAATTTTGTATAACAAATCAATTTGGAAAGGGAAAAATACTGCCCTTTATAACAAATTATATATTTGTGTGCAAAAATTGTTCAGGCACGGGGCAGGAAAGCTTTCGCAAAAGTCAAGCCAGTAAGATTAACAAAATATCTGGATGATGTTAATGACCATAAACACGATTGTTTTTTTTTCAGCGATATCGCAAATGTGTCAATGTGCCATTGCTAATATGCAGCAGGCAGCTCTACGGGAAGCCAAGCATAAGATTCAGTTCAGCAAAGACAAAGAGATTATACCTTATATTGAACAGAACTGGGAAGCTATGACAACGATGCCACGGCGTCTAACCCAGTCCTGGTACTCAACGGTGCATCGATCCCTTGTTAAAGATTTGAATACAATTTTTACCTTTGAAGACCACATAGAACAAGGTGCTATGTATGGATTAGTTCATCAAGATCTGAGAATGATCAAACCTAATTACGAGATCATGACAAAAAGTGGCGCCCTGCGTCTCACAGAAGATGGATATATACAAGGTGAGATGATGAAATAGGGGTAATGAATATATTAAAAATTCGACATGATTTGTCTACCCTGGTAATGTGCTCTACCATTCATTTTGGTAATTGTCTATTTTGAGCAATCGTCCCCAACTTTGGTTCATTTAGCTCTTAAAGTCTCTAAAATCAAGATGTTGATACGAACGATCAGACAAACGAACACATATATCGGTATATCGCCTATGCTGTTGAAGCTAATCAGAAATGCACATATATACAATTGTGGAGTCGGATATTACTTCGTCTGCCTATTGCATACATATAATATTTTTCTACCCTATGGGTTGGCAGGTTTACAAAGCAGAGGAGACACGCCATTGGTCAAATACGGTTTCCAATAAATTTGTACACATTTTTCAGCCACACTCGCTAAGAACAATAGGCAGAAACGAAAATTTCCAGGCACTGATGCAGGTCCAACAGGGAAAAAAGGACGTCCAAGCTCCGATGTTACAGCGAATGTTAAACTTCCAGTACATGGATATCCTCTGGAACACCCATTTAATAAGGATGGCTATCGATACATACTTGCAGAGCCAGATCCACATGCGCCATTCCGCCAGGAGTTTGATGAGAGTTCAGACTGGGCTGGAAAGCCTATACCTGGCTGGCTATATCGTACTCTGATACCAAATACGGTCCTCCTAGCACTGCACGATCGAGCACCACAGTTAAAAATCAGTGAAGATCGCCTTGCGGTGACTGGTGAACGCGGTTATTCTCAAGTTCGTGCTACACATTGTAAGTAGCAGAGCAACTTTTGCAACTGTGAAATATAGAATACCTTTCCTATAAATTTTGGCTTGCAGCTGTGAATCGTGGCCGCTGGTATTATGAGATAACAATTGAAGAGATGCCAGAAGGATCAGCAACGCGAATTGGTTGGGGTAGAGAATACGGCAACCTTCAAGCTCCATTAGGTTACGACAAGTTTGGCTACTCTTGGCGTTCCCGCAAAGGCACAAGGTTCACAGAGAGTCAGGGTAAACACTACAGTGCGTCATATGGCGAGGGCGATACACTTGGATTGCTCATTGAACTGCCAGAGCTGCAATCAATGGATTACCTACCCAATACATTTAAGGATCGTGTAAGTAATTTATTAGTATAGCCTATGAACTTTTCTATTGATCATATTTAATTTACTCAAATATCTAGCCACTTGTAAAATTTAAATCGCATTTATATTACGAAGACAAAGATAAAATTACAGAGACCCTTAAAAACCTTCATATTCTGCAAGGCAGTAGGATTGAGTTTTTCAAAAATGGTCAATCACAGGGAATTGCTTTTGAAGATATTTATATGGGAAGCTACTTTCCGGCCATATCTTTACACAAGAGCGCCACAGTCAGCGTCAACTTTGGACCATCGTTCAAGTATCCCGCTGTTTTTATCGAGCGCAAAGCAAAAGGAGTAAGCAATATAAACAAAATACGTTATTTATCATTTATAACAATCTATTCTTGTTCGATACAACTCTCCAGATGAGCGAACGTGTTGAAGAATTAATCACTGAGCAATGTCTAGCCGATACATTATACCTTACAGAGAATGAAGGTCGTTTACGTTTGGACAATATGAGCATGTAATTGGTTTGATAAAAATTAAATTATATAGGTGTTTTTGATGACCATTTGAGATCGGAAAAACACTTAAAATTAATATGTTATTTATATATTAATATTAATATTATTATATGTACTAACATAGCTCTTTATATACATGAATCCCATAGCACATTAAATACATCAATTCCACAGCACATACATAAATCAAGAGGTTTTATTGCTATCTGCAGAGCTCTTTAATTCCACTTGTTCTTGAGAAAGCTTGGTATACGGTTTCGATTCAAAGCCAACCGATGGAAAGGGTCAAATTAATTGATATATTAAGATGTTACATTTAATTACACAAAACTGTAATACTCTTTTAACTCCCTGCAATGGGCACATGGTGTATACAGGTTTGTTTTGTAAACCTTAGATGGACTTTATTTTTCACTGTAATATACAAGATGAGATTTTGGCTACTTAAAGGCTTTGAACTTCGAGGCACTGTACGGTATATAGAAGGCGCTACTGGTGGTAAATTCCGAGCGTGGGTGGTGGATGGCCGCCGATATTGAACGACCCGATGAGGAAATCTTTGCATTGGTCGTTGCAGCCCCCAACGCCGGTCCATACGAATGTAGATGCTGGGCGTTAAGCCCCGGATCGTGTCTTTTTGAGTCAAAAGATGAACTGTTGCTGCTACGTACATCAGCTCCACTGGTCATGGTAGCAGTCGCGGTAAAATTCTTGTGACGATTTAGAGAAGGCAAAACAACAGCATGCTTATTGTTTACAAATGGGCTAGCCGCCATAGGCATGTTCCAAGCTGACCGAATACCAGTTTGTTGCTGTTGTGCCGCGGTACTACCATAAATCAGCGCGGCACATTTATGTTGCTGCTGCACCTGCGTTAGCTGCACAAAACTGCGGTTGTTTACGAGTCCACGGAAGTACCGGTTCGACTCCATTACGTTAAGAATAGGAGGCATTCGAAGACGAGAGCGTGAGCGCGACAGTGTGGCCGATTGTGGAGTTTTGGGACCTAGTAGTGGTTGTGAGTGCTCATTACACTTCCGCCGATTGAGCGTTACAGATGTGATACTTAAATCTCTATCGAGCACATCCACAAGATGTTGAGTGGGCCACTTATAACTGCGTGTGGTAGTGGTAATAGTAGAAAGAATTGGCTGCTCACGAAGATTCTGCCAAGGTGTATGAAACCTATCATCATCCTCATCTCTGTGATCATGATCAAACAGAGAGTTTAGACTAAGATCTGATATTGAGTCTATATCCACGGAATCATATGGAATAGTGTTGTTGCAATCATTGTCAAAACTATTTTGCTTTAATGGTTTTGCTTTGTGAGCTAATAAACAAGGGAATTTAAGCTGCCAATCGGCGATTTCGTGTCGTAATTCTACCTCATGCTCTGGTAAAGCCTCCTCCCCACTGAGTATGCGGTCCACACGCTCCCAATCTAGTTTGTTTTGTTTGATAGCATCGTCTGCCCAGGGTATTGAACCAATTGAGCTGCGATCGATACTACTGGACGAGTATGGTACGTCTTGTAAGAACACTGAGTCGTCGTCCTTCTCAGCGTCCAGTTCATTCTCATTGCTGGCATTGCCGTTGTTGTTGCCATCGCAAGTATACAAGGGTTCATCATCGTGACAGTTATTATTGCCGTCACCGGAGGTATTGAATCGGGTCCGTTCTCGTTGATCTGATCCGAAATAGTAACGTATACCAGACATTAGATGACAAACTGAATCCACCAAACTGGTTGTTCTAGTTCCACCTTTTTCTTTTGTAATTTAGCTACGGGTGTGTATGTAGTACTCGGTGACAGCGGCAGAGGCAGCAGCAACTGACAATTGTTGTTATGCGGCTCATTCCAGTTTTGCCTCTTATTTATTATGGTTTTGATTCCATTTCAACTTCAACCCCACTACAAGCGCATGCGCAGATACGGTACTCATTTCATCTGATTGCTAAAAGTGTGTGAACAGATGGCGAGACCGGATGGTTAAATATAACATTTGTATTTTATGAAAATATGCATGTGCATCTTGAATTGTATAGCCCCATCCTTTTTATATTAACTTCATTTCATATTCACACAAGTACTTACATACATATATATTTATAAATGACGTGTTATAACTTATAACTGGAACAAGTTCTGGTTCAGGGCGTCTTTTTCATGCGTTTCATAACACTGACTAAGAAGTAGAGACGCAATGGAAATAGCTGTTGAAAAACAGACGAAATTTGCCGGCCGAACGTGCCTGACTGACTGTGAAAAAATGTCGTCTTAGTTATTTGATGGAAAATTATGTGGCACGAGGCTAGAAAGCAGGAGCGTCGCATACGCGGTCTCATCGTGGACTATCGAAAGCGTGCTGAGCGGAGGCAATATTTTTATGATAAAATCCAAGCGGACCCTACACAATTTCTGCAATTGCATGGAAGGCGAAGTAAAATTTATCTTGATCCAGCCGTGGCGACCGCTGGTGATGGCGATGCAATCATGCAAGTGATATTGAATGCAATTAATACGACATTAATAACAACTGGCCTTCTTTAATAACTCATCTTCTCCACCTTCTAGTGTTCCCTGGCAGGGACAGCAAGACAATCTTATCGATCGCTTCGATGTTCGTGCACATCTAGACTATATCGCACCCATCACAAAGAGTACTGGCGACGGTGGGGAGATTGATTCGGATTTATCGGCCGAGGAACGCCAGCTAAACTATGAGCGCTATCGCATATTGGCACAAAATGATTTTCTCAATGTATGTGAAGATAAGTTCTTGCATCAATTGTATTTGGAGGAGCAGTTCGGAGCTAATGCACAGCTAGAAGCTGAGCGCAATCTGGGAAAGAAAAAGCAAAAGAGCAACAGTGGTGGAGCTACTATCGGTTATTCCTACGATGATGGTGGAGATGCTACATCAATTGCGATTGGTCCGCTGCCTTATGGAACGACGAGTAGCACAGCCGCCACCGCAGTAGGAGAAAAGGCAGAAAATTCCGATGATTCTGACTCTGACATAGACATGGATGTCTCCATAGATATTGGCAAACTGGACACAACTCAGGCGCACGAGCTGAATGCGTGTGGTCGCAACTACGGCATGAAGAGTAATGACTTTTTTTCACATCTAACAAAAGACGCGGATGAAGCGGATGCGCTGCGGATTGCTCGCGAGGAGGAGCAGGAAAAAATGCTATTGAGTGGACGCAAGTCGCGTAGGGAACGTCGGGCTCAAAAGGAACGTCGCATTGCCAATCGACCTTTCAGCCCGCCCAGTTATGCGGCCAAGGAGGATCAGGGCAAAAATAAGGTCAAGGATGAAGACTCTGAGTCACGTTCACCATCACCAACTGACGGTGGAGGAGAAAAAATTACCTATATTACCTCATTTGGTGGTGAGGATGAGATGCAACCGCACTCAAAGATCACCATAAATTTAACAAAGCCCGGCCAGACTCTTGGAGAATCCTGCATTAATGCCATAAGCGGTGCCGCATCTGCGTCTGTCTCTTATGCCCAAAAAGTCAAGGACAATTTGGACAAACTAAAGCTCATGAATGACATGGCGAAACGCAGTGGTCGACAACGTTCGCATAGTTCAAGTAGACGGCGTACTTATCATCGCCGTAGTCGCACACGCACACGCAGTCGACGGAGACGCCGATACTACTCAAAATCACTTTCTCGTTCCCGATCTCACTCTCGATCGCGCCTAAGTTCATGTCACCGTTACACTTCACAAAGTCCCAGACATAAGGGATTGGGCAAGCGCTATTCCTATTCGTCGCAAAGCTCAAGTGGCAGTTCTTATGGGAGACGGCGACGGTCCCGCTCTCGAACTCGTAGTCTATCTCGCTCTCGTTCCCGTTCTTGTTCCGGCCGTTGTAATCGCACTCAATTAAATCCTAAAAAAATTGCGTCGCAGCCAGTTAGACAGAAGACGTTATGCGTTGACTCCACCACGACAACGACATCTAGTATAACATCATTAGCTACGACAACGGCCTGTGCTCACGTGCTAACTAAGCAGCAACAGCAGCTGTATCAGAATATCGTCACCCAATCAACTTCAGTTGTGCCTATGATCAGCTATCCGCTGTCAACGAGAGTTCTTAATATGAGTACGATAAATAGCCAGTCAATTGTGAGCGGCTCAGCACCTATACAGCCACAAGTTACGGAGCCTCCGCCCCCTCCACTTAAGAGGTACTATGGACGTAAGCGTGTCAATGACACTTCATCTTCGTCTGCAGAAAGTAGTGAACTAAGTGATGCTGCAGAGAAAGCGTCTACCAATCAGCCAAAAAAATCTCTTTTGAGCAGAGATCGCGATGACTCCGACGAATTGGACTTGGATACTGCGTAAGTGACGGCTACCGTGTGGTAAAGTTGAGCACCCAAAACTTTATGTTTTTGAATTAGCAACAAAATTTATCAGTCTGAGATTGGAATTGATTTAAATATATTTTATCTTGCAGTTCGGAGCGGTCTCAGCCGTTGTCATCCAGCACGGGTAATCAAACAGGCAAATATAGTTCTGCTACCGAAACCAAAGTCAGTAAGCAAAGCCAAAGTGTCTCATTGCCTCAAATAACTGGAGTACACCACAAAATCTCACGTCGTTAGCTTAATTATCAAAATCAATCCAAATCATAAATTCAGCATATGACTTAATTCTAAATAACTATTCACAACCCAAAAAATAACTAACCCGACGAAGTTTTGTAAACATATAATTTTAAATAGATGTTAGGTGTTTGACTGTTTCAACTAACCCACGTTGAATAATCGAAATTTCGATATTTGATTCGTTTAATTTTGAATCGTTTGTGGTTCTGAATTGTTTAAAAAAAAAATTCTAATTTAGCACATAGAACTTTGGCGTCAGAAATAACGTATATCCTCTAAGTATAAATTTTACTATTTGATTATACCCTTAATATTATTAGCTGTTACCCTTTATGTTGCCACATATTTCACATAACATAATTCACGCAACGACACTTTCGACTGTTACCAGAACTGACTCCAATTCCTGAATCTTAGTGGCTGCGAAGATGGATAAATTATAATTTATAACTATTACAGGAATCTGGCTTGTTAACTGCTAGTGGGCGACCCAATTTGCGAGAGCGTCTTAAACGCAAGATGCAAAACCTGCTAAACAGGCAATGTAAGCCAATGATTCTAATTCAGAGTTCAAAACATTCAAATATTGTTTCCTGAATGCAGATAAGGCGGATAAACGTGCAGAGATTGAGAAGACTGCGAGAGAGCGACAGCTACAACAGGAACGTGAAGATGAGATGCGCGAATTAGCCCTGAAGTTAAGGCGTAGGTGAGTAATCAGTTGTGAAAGTCTTTTTTTCGTATGTCCTCTCACATATTTTTATTCACAGACGCCGGGAGCTGCGACACAAGTATGGAACTCCGTCCAGCGGCAAACTTTCAGATAGCGAAGAGGACTCAGGAGGCTCAGAGATCCCAAGACGTATATTCACATCATTTCTACATCGTAGCAAATTACATAGTCATAGTCCCAGACCACCCAGTCGTGGTCACAGTCGGAATCGAGATCAGCGACCACGCTCTCGTGACAGCAGTCGACAGCAACGCAAACGAATATCTTGTAGTCCAAGTCGAAGGCAACGATCTCGTTCGCGCAGCAGATGTAGCGCCAGTCGCATAGAACGTAAAAGGAGATCACATAGTCGGCGACGAAGCGGAAGTCGAGATCGCAGACGTTCTCGCAGTCGACGCAGTCAATCTCAGTTACAGCGTCGACGACAACGTGTACGAAGCGTAGAGAGGATGCGTGAACGAGAACGAAACAGGCAGCAACAGTACGATCGCTCCTACAGTCGGGAGGAAGAACATTCTCATGGAAGTAACTTTGGTGGGAATCGAGGGCGAGTTGTTATTTCTGCCCCCCCTAAGCTTAAGAAGTTGGTTGATTATTAACCCGATCAGAAAATGCACACTGAAGAATGAAAGAAGCAAAATCTTTACATCCATTAGCTGAGCTCAAACTCTGTTTAATTTCTCTAGACGTACTACACAGAACCACTGAAATAAAAGAAGAATGTAATTAAAGAAAAATATAAAAATATTTATTGAGAATATTCAAAACAATACGAGGGTCGTTTGATAAGTCCGTGACTTTTTGTATTTGCCGCGCACCTGCTCTAAATACAACACTGCTCCTGTCAGCAGTTATCGATTAACAGCTGACTGTAAAATTTTGAGAAAGCTGCGTTTTTTGGTTTGCGTTTTATAGGCATTGAAAGCAGACGATCTCGTGAATTTTAACGAAAATGGAAAAAAGTGAATTTCGTGTGCTAATTAAGCATTATTTTTTGCGTAAAAAATCCATCACCGAAACCAAGGAAAGACTTGATAAATATTATGGGGACTCTGCACCATCAATTTCAATGGTTAAGAAATGGTTTACTGAGTTCCGTTGTGGTCGTACCAGTACAAGTGATGCCGAACGTTCAGGTTGCCCAAAAGAGGTCGTCATGCCAGAAATCGTCGACAAAATCCATGGAATGATATTGGATGATCGGAGAATGAAAGTGCGTGAGGTAGCTGAGGCTGTAGGCATCTCAACTGAACGGGTACATCACATTTTACATGAATATTTGGACATGAAAAAGCTTTCCGCGCGATGGGTGCCGCGATTGCTCACACACGACCATAAGCGCAACCGTGTGACCATTTCAAAGGAGTGTTTGGCGATGTTCAACCGCAATCCAAACGAATTTTTGCGCCGTTTCGTTACCGTAGACGAAACATGGATCCACCACACCACACCAGAGACCAAAGAACAATCAAGACAGTGGGTTTCTCCGGGTGAACGTGCACCAAAGAAGGCCAAGGTGGGTCTGTCGGCCAACAAGGTCATGGCCACAGTTTTTTGGGATGCACAAGGTATCATTCACATCGATTACCTTGAAAAGGGTAAAACGATCACCGGCGAATATTATTCAGAGCTTTTGGACAGATTCGATATTGATTTGAAGCAGAAACGACCGCATTTGGCGAAAAAAAAGTGCTGTTCCATCAGGACAATGCACGGGTGCACACGTGTGTAGTCAGCATGGCAAAATTTCATAAATTGGGCTACGAACTGCTACCCCATCCAGCATATTCTCCAGATTTAGCCCCCTGTGACTATTTTTTGTTTCCAAACATGAAGAAATGGCTCGGCGGTAAGAGATTCGGGTCAAATGAAGAGGTCATCACAGAAACAAACGACTATTTTGAGGGCCTTGGGAAAACCTATTATTTGGAAGGAATAAAAAAATTGGAAAAACGCTGGACTAAATGTATAGAGCTAAAAGGAGATTATGTTGAGAAATAAAACGCTTCTTTGACGAAAAAAATATATTTTATTCAAAAAGTCACGGACTTATCAAACGACCCTCGTATACCAAAAAATATTCGGCAAAGTACTATTGTCAAAATTATTAGCTTGCCTGCATTTTACTAGGTTTACTGAATACATTATTACTTTACAGAGTACCATAGCCATAGCATCTTTTTTGAATCGATTCTTCTTTATCCGACCGAATCAAATCTTACAGAAATCATAAGGATCAATTTGCGAGTGAATCTTTCAAATGCATTGAAAAGGTTCCAAGTCGGATTATTTCGAAGTTATCAGGTAGTTAGTCACCTCTCTCCTACTTTTTAGTCTCGTTATAAATTACCAGCCCCTTTTTATTGTTCAATGTAATATTTTTATGTAGATATATGATTTGAAACTTATTTTATCTTTAATAACTTAATAATGGGTAGAAATGGATTGCATGTTCTAAATCTTTCTGAATGCCTACTTATGACTATTATTAGGATTTCTCGTTATCTGTGGTATAGATTCTATGCGATTACTTATACGGTTGACAACATAAATTTGCATCGTATTTTGACAGGTCTCCGTTTAAAACCACTGAACGCTCTTCGTGGTATAAATTTGTATAGCAATTTAGCAGCGCTAATTGTAATATAAGGTGTATATAACAGACAGAAGGAAGCATCTTCGACCCCATAGAGTAAATAAATTCTTGATCAGCGCGAACAACCGAGACGATATAGCCATGTCCGTCTGTCCGTCCGGATGAATACGTAGATCTCAGAGACCCTTCCGCTCACGCAAATTGATTGCAATTGAAGCCTAGAACGTTCAATTTGTAAGCACAATACTTATCACCATCTTAATGATCTCAAAAAATTTGATTACAATCGGATAAAAAACACTGAAAAGAATTTCTTTTATAAGGCCAAATCAGGTGCAGCTGCACCTGGTTAGTTGCTATGTCACTCAGTGATAAAATAATGGTGTTCACTAAATCTAATAAAGTGCCGCCAAGCTAATAATTCCGAACAAAGAAAATGTCGGTATATAATGTTGGTATATTTATAGTTTTTAGTATATTTTTGAAAAATATAATATTTTAATTTGATTTAATAAATTGGGTGGCGTGTATCTCACAGTCGAGCAAACTCGACAGTTGCTTTCTTACTTGTTTGAATATTATTTCTGTTGTGTCTCCCTAGGTTAAATATATGATTAGGTACATATGTTCAAAGCAATTTCAACTCTTCGCCATTTGGAGAATTCCAATATTAAAAAACCACCCAATTTGAATAGACTTCTACTTTTCAATCTACCTTCCCTGAACTCATCCACAAACCAATTTTACCCCATATTGACTCTAAGTTTAGTTTAATCTTTCAACCTGCACTACTGATTATGTAGTATACAATCATTGTAGAACCTTCGCAAACAGCGTTGTGAAACGAGGCAAAGCTGGTCGGTCAGGTAAAATTCCCTAATCGTTTCACTTCGCAAAAATTTTGTTTAATAATTTTGTTTATTTTTTCCTATTATTCTACTTTTTATCTTAATTATATATTACATTTTACTACTTTTTGTTGTATAGGCTCTTAAGAACCGAACTTGACTCAACGCATACAAATAAATAAAAAATAAAATGGAAAGATCCTCGTATAGTGGTACAGTGTATCCGAAATGGTGAGCGAATTTAGTTTTCTATAATCCCTTTGGTACTCCAGCCGTTGTTATTTTTGGGGACCAGGTGAATTGAGCTAATTTCTTTCCTCTGAGTCATCTTGGTCAATCGAAAATGAATATACCAGTTGTCTCAATGTAATGAGCTACATTATGAGAGTGGCTGTAATAAGGTCATGGATTTTTTTGCATTTGTCCGAATGTGCGTACTTGGTCAATATTAACTATGACATTTCTGTCTGAAGGATACATACATAGACTTGAGACACTATAAGTGCTTGAGCTATCAAATTTGTGGACAATTTTTTCCCCAGATCAAATTTGTTTAAGAATCTGGCCACGTCTTTTTTTCTTTTTTTTAAATTATTGTAGTGTATTGTGGGCCTATACAGATCAGCACAGTAGCTACACAATAAAATTGTCAAGCCTAGAATTGAGTAAGGTAACGAACCGGAGCAGAAACAATGAAAATAAATCTTAGAAATCTTCCAGATAAAGAAGAAAGGAAAAATCGAGAGATAATTGTTGTTGTGGTCGCATTGATTACCTTTACTAGAGCATGGCTCAGGTGACTCTTAAATTTAAAGGCTCAGAGCAGAAAAATGTATTAAAATTTTATATTTGTATTTAATTCAAAACAAAACAAGTGAGAACGTTGCTCGCTACGAAATATCCTGTGTCCGTTTGCTCGACGGTGAGATACTTGCCATTTATTTTTACTGAATGCAATTTAAATTAAAATTGACCATCAAAATATACTATTTTTGGAGAATAGACTAAAAATTATTCTAAAAAATATACCTTCATTCACCTCGTAAAAAATTTGTGGCTTGGTTGTACCACTAAGCAATGAACATAATAGAGTCCGCATATCCAAAAAAAATATGGTCTGTCGCATTTGGGTTTTCAGAACCCTCGTGGCAGAGGCCGTGGCAGAGGCGCAGCGCTCTCTCGCGTTCGGCTCTCTCTCTCTCTTCGTACGAAACTTGAAAAAGTGAACAGAGAGAACCGAGCATCAATTCAGTCGTAGAACTACGCTGTTTTGATATGTGTGTATGTGTGTTTAGCGCACATACATATGAAGAAACATAATGTGTATGCAGTTGCTGCTTGTCCGATTGCTTAAATTTTAATTTTTCAGATTTCAAACTGAGTTTCATTTCTGAAGTGTTTTGCTTGGATAAGAAAAAGTGAATATTCTTCTTTATTTGCATATATTGCTCTATCACTAATAACTAAGGAATTCTAGACTAGGTCATCAACGGTGCGGTGATGCATCACGAATTGAATTGTTGGTTTCTGCCTGTGACCTTGTTGTTCTTTCTGTTCGCTCGTTTGTTTCAATTGATTTTGTCGTCTTTGCATTGATTTTATAATATGTCTATACTAATTACTTAAACATAATAACATAATAAAAAGTCGATCAACAGGTGCAGTCTCTGCATGCAATCAAAAGTAAAAAGTAAGCAAATCAAAAACAGCAACATCAAGGCAAAGACGACAAAATCCATTGAAACAAACGAGAGAATAGAAGAGAACAACAACAAGGTCACAGGCAGAAACGAACAATTCAATACGTGATGCACGCACCGCACCGTTGATGACCTAGACTAGAATTCCTTAGTTATTAGTGATAGAGCAATATATGCAAATGAAGAAGAGTATTCACTTTTCCCTATCCAAGCAAAACACTTCAGAAATGAAACTCAGTTTGAAATCTGAAAAATTAAAATTTAAGCAATCGGTCAAGCAGCACCTGCATACACATTATGTTTCTTCATATGTATGTGCGCTAAACACACATACACACATATCAAAACAGCGTAGTTCTACGACTGAATTGATGCTCGAGTTCTCTCTGTTCACTTCTTCGTGCGAGAGCGCTGCGTCTCTGCCTCAGGGTTTTGTATTCAAAATTCAAAACACGACGGCTAGCTCGAGTTCTCGAGAGAGAGCCGAACGCGAGAGAGCGCTGCGCCTCTGCCACGGCCTCTGCCACGAGGGTTCTGAAAACCCAAATGCGACAGACCATATTTTTTTTGGATATGCGGACTCTATTATGTTCATTGCTTAGTGGTTGTACTTTATTAACATACTCGTAGGTTAGTTGAATACCATTATTATATCACAGACCTGCACCTGATTTAACAGAACGAACCCTGGTTTCACCCTATAAAAGTATATTGAACAACTTCTGTATTTATTATCCGTTTGGTATTAAATTAAATTAAATAAAAACAGAAATCAAATATCCCAAAAATTAACGTTCTTGATAGAACGATAGATTGGGAATAGCTATAGTCTAAAATCTATTTATGACTGCTGAAAAGTAATAATGATCAAGTACGGTATAAAAGAAGACACTCACAAGCAAGTCACTGATTGATTTCACACGAAACACAAACATAATTTCAGTCTTACACACGAGATCAGCATAAGCGTGATCAACGGTTCGGCAATTCAGTCTCGATGCTTGCACAAAACAAGAACAATGTTCCCACTCAACTTTTGGTCCCGAGAGATGATCGTCGCGCTGCCGTTTTTATACCCACCTATCCAAAAGGTAGAAACGTATTATAATTTTGTGCTAACCGAAAATCTATGTGACAGGCAGTAGGAAGCATCTCCGACCCCATAAAGTATATATATTCTTGATCAGCGTCAACAGCCGAGACGACAAAGTTATAATACCCTTCCACCCTTTGGGTAGGCGGGTATAAAAATTAATACATGAAAATATCAATTAATATTTTATTTGCTTGAACTCTTAGTTCGACTGCCTCTTACTCCGTCCCTGTTTCGTTAACGTTTTTACTGCACTCTTGCTGCCATTATTTTGCAGTTAACGAACGTAAACTATGACGTGGCCTGGGAAATGATGGTTAAGAAAAACAACGGTCTGCCTACGGCGTTGTCCAGCCTTTCTGGCCTTGGATTGTTCCAATCGAAAGGAAATAGTAAACAAGTCGAACTTATGCGGCAATTGTTTAAGTCGGTCTTATGATATTTCTCACTGCAAGAGTAACAAAGGATGCCAAGTTTGTGGTCAGCGTCATCGCATAGTGATCAACCAAAGCATGCACGTGCTCGCGCGGCCCAGTTGGTACCGCCAGGCAATGCAGGCCAACGGCTCGATCGATCGCTTTATGTGGATCATACAACGGCTATTTACTAATATCCTCGGGCATCCGAAGAGAGAATGTTCTTATTGCAACTGCTCAAATTGTGGAATTAATTATAATTATAGAAGTGAACATATTGGCGTAAATTAGCCTATAGCTCAGTGCACTCAAGGTATTCCATTGGCAGACCCCGACTTCTACCGGTCAAAACGAATTAACGTAATTTTAAAAGTGGACATACTGGCGCAAATTAGCCTATAGCTCAGTGCACTCAATTTGGATTGATTTTTTCGGGAAAGGCGCAAGGAGTGGAAGCCGATATTCGCGTACGGTGTCATCAAGCCTTGTTGGATACCGAATCTCTGCTCAAGCGTTTTTGTGATGTCGAATCAGTGCCAGAACAGCCCGCTGCTTCGGAATGAAACCTTCTTCCGTACAACTCATATGTGCCGGGCGGATGGCCATTATGTGGAGCGGCTCCCATTTAAAACTTATTTGGAGCCGAGCATGGTATTGGGAAGATTTCACCAAATAGCTCTGAACAGGTTTCTTCACTTAAAAAGACGACATCCTGCTGTGCAGGAACGATATAGGAAATACAAGAATATTTTACTCTACAGAAGATCGCGCAAGCGGTTGGCAGTGAAAGTTGCTCTGCAATGTGCGGGAGCTTAGATGAGCTTAGATGAGCCGTGTTGACTATCAAGCTTGTGAAGTGAATTACAACCTCAAATTGGCTGAGTTTCTATCTGATAAATAGATTCTATTGAACTAATGCTATTATAGTTCTCCACTGGCTGAACTATAATGTAAAAAGGTGGAAAACCTTTGTCGCTAACAGAGTGGCCTTTATTTCAGATCACTCTTCTCCAAAATAGTGGAGGCACGTGGGTCCTGGGGAAAATACAGCAGATTGTGCGACAAGAGAATTTTCCCCGGAGGAGCTGACGAGCAATGGTGGAAAAGGCCAGCTTGGTTGACTTACGATCCAGAGGATTAGCCGCAAATGGAGATCGGTAATTTCGGCGGGGGCGATAACATATTGTAGTGTAAAATGAATAAGGTGTATGTATGCTCACTATGTGACTCCTGTCTCTGGTTGTGTGTGCACGTTACTGCTTATATATTGGGATTCAGGTACAATGCGTGTGCTGTCCAGCCGAGAAGGGCGGGGGCGCTCCTATCATTTCACAGATCTGGTTGTTAGGTATTCACATAGCCAAACGTTACATGGAAGAGCACAACTAACTCTGGTACATGCACGGTCCGTCCGTAACGCAGCTCATGGAAGACTTGCTGCTTCACAGAGTCAACCCACCAAGGATCGAATAATCTGCCAAAGGCTTTGTACAAGGACTATGATCACGTGATTGCCTCTAATTCAATGTTCGCGCCGTCGTTCATGATGAGACATTCTCACACAGGTACTCATAGCCATTATATACATTGATTGCGCACACATTTTTATCCTTTTCTCTTACCATTAAAACCATGCAGCAGATATCCCAGCATGCCGATCATCGCTGCAGCCTTAATAAACCGAACAAGCAAGGATGTTTTCATGCTAGTTCTAGCATTGGCGGGTGGCATGTTTGGTTTCTTGGTTGTCTCACTATGAAAAAGCTCTTGATCGAACGGGACACGCAGCTGAGTGATAGAGCTTATGATCAGCTCGGTACAGAAGAAAACGAAAAGTTACCTAGTTGTTAGATAATTATCTACACACAAGCTTTGACTGTACGAGGTCATGAATTTTAAGCGAACATATGGAAGTTATACCATAAAAGAAGATATTCTTGAAACGCAGCGTTTAATAATGTTATAAAATTATAAAAATTATAATAATTATTGGGTAAAACAAGTACGAAACCTACAGTCGAGTTTGCTCAACTGTGAGATAGCCGTCATCCAATTTTACTGAATGGAAGAATAATAAAGAGCGACCATCGAAATATTATATTTTTCAAAAATATACTGAACTAGCGGATCCCTATGCGCTTCGCCGCATGCAGTCATAATATGCAATGAGAAATCCTAGAATTTTTTATATGAAAGTCATTTATTTTATTTTAAAATTTTTATTTTCAATCCAAAACATTTGGATAAACTATATTTTTCGACTGTCCATTTGGAGCATACACAAATAAAGAGTTTGGAATGCCAACTCCTGAACAGGCCAACCCTTGTCGGGCCAAAAGAAGTCATTTGAAATGATCCATTGTATTCTTGAATATGAGACAAAAAATGTGTTGATGACATTCCAAAAATCAGCGAACGTAGTGGATCGGGTGGAGATTCAAATTGTGGCTATTTCACTTTGCCGTTAGCACAGCACATGCCATCTGTTTTATTTTGAAATTTGACTGCATCACAATGTGCACATCTCACCGTCATTCCACCAATGCAGCCATATGCACCGTAATCAATCGCACTATCGTAATTAAAAGCATCAAGGAGCATTGGCCGATTTCGAGGTGAATTTCGATTTCGTGCATATCGATCTCTGTTATCGGCATTAATTTGTGTACGCTGTTCCTCACATTATTAGCACGCCTTAGTCGTGGCATTTTATTTTGCTATGCACGTGAACTGATTGATTCGAGAAGACGTATGAAGCACGATTGAAATCTCACAAAGACGTAGAATTCAATAAAGCACGTGTGTAGCAAATCCGTAATAATTTCCAAATAAAATATCCAGGCTTGCTTGTCGTTCGAAAATCCGTAATACGATTTCCAAATGAAATAAAAATATCCAGGCTTGCTTGTCGTTCGAAAATCCGTAATACGATTTCCAAATAAAATAAAAATATCCAGGCTTGCTTGTCGTTCGAAAATCCATAATACGAAAATAATATTCCAAAATAAAATTCCCAAATAAAATTTGTCAATTTTTTCCAAATAAAATTTGTCAATTTTTATACCCGCCTACCCAAAGGGTAGAAGGGTATTATGGCTTTGTGCCGACCGAAAATGTATGTAACAGGCAGAAGGAAGCATCTCCGACCCTATAAAGTATATATATTCTTGATCAGCGTCAACAGCCGAGACGATATAGCCATGTCCGTCTGTCCGTCCGAGATAGAGCAACAAATTTTTCGCGACAGTATGTCTTATTGTTGCACGCAGATCAAGTTTGTTTTTGATTTTGGCCACGCCCCCTCCCGCCCCCGTAAATCGAATAAAACCGAATTGCAAGCGTCGTTTTAAACCTAGAACGTTCAATTTTGTTACGCACAATCACCATCTTAATGATCTCTGCGAATTTGGTTACAATCGGATAAAAAACACAGAAGTTATTAAGATATTACCTTTTATAAGGCGTTACCTCTTGCAGATGCCCCTAGTTAGTTGCTTTGACACTCCGTGACATAGTTAATTGCTATGACACTCCGTGACATAATAATTGTGTTCAATACACCAACTAAAGTGCCGCCAAGCTAATAATTTCGAACAAAGAAAATTTTGGTATATTATTTTGGTATAATTTTAGTATATTTTTTCAGTATATTTTTGAAAAGTATAATATTTTGATGGTAAAATTGGGCGGCGGGTATCTCACGGTCGAGCACACTCGACAGTAGCTTTCATACTTGTTATATATATAGAAGTACGATTGAACTCTCGCAAAATCTTATTATTCAATGAAACAAGTGTGTTGCAAATCCGTAATACGATTTCCAAATAAAATATCCAGGCTTGCTTGTCGTTCGAAAATCCATAATACGATTTCCAAATAAAATAAAAATATCCAAAATCCGTAATACGAAAATAATATTCCAAAATAAAATTTCCAAAAAATTTGTCAATTTTTTTCCAAATAAAATTTGTCAATTTTTATATATATAGAAGTACGATTGAACTCTCACAAAAACTTAGAATTCAATGAAGCATGTGTGTTGCAAATCCGTATTACGATTTCCAAATAAAATATCCAGGCTTGCTTTTCGTTAGATTTTTATACACGCCTACCCAAAGGGTAGAAGGGTATTATGGCTTTGTGCCGACCGAAAATGTATGTAACAGTTCTGCCTGTCAACAGCCGAGACGATATAGCCATGTCCGTCTGTCCGTCCGTCCGTCTGTCCGTCCGTATGAACACCTAGATCTCAGAGACTATAAGCAACAAATTTTTCGGGACAGTATGTCTTGTTGTTGCACGCAGATCAAGTTTATTTTTGATTTTGGCCACGCCCCCTTCCGCCCATGCAAATTGAAAAAAACTGAATTGCAAGCGTCGTTTTAAACCTGGAACGTTCAATTTTGTACGCACAATACTAATCACCATCTTAATGATCTCTGCGAATTTGGTTACAATCGGATAAAAAACACAGAAGTTATTAAGATATTACTTTTATAAGGTGTTACCACGTGCAGCTGCACCTAGCTAGTTGCTATGACACTCCGCGAAATAATAATGGTGTTCAATAAACCAACTAAAGTCCCGCCAAGCTAATAATTTCGAACAAAGAAAATTTTGATATATTATTTTGGTATTTTCAGTATATTTTTTTTTAGTATTTTTTCAGTATATTTTTATACTATTATATAAATATAATATTTTGATGGTAAAATTGGGTGGCGGGTATCTCACAGTCGAGCAAACTCGACTGTAGCTTTCTTACTTGTTTTGTCCAGGCTTGATGAACGCAGCCTACTTGTCGTTCGACTTTTTTGCTGCCCTAAATTGTTCTTTGGGTAGGCAACACTTTTTTTGTATGGGAAAAGGGCTGTTTTTAGGGTTTTCGCGGAAATTATTCGATTTTTTCTCACCACTTAAACCTTCCCTAGACCACCACGAACATTTCAAGACTAAGATAAGATAAATCCGTTCAGTCGTTCTCGAGTTATAAAATTTCCAAAATTTGCATTAACTTGTATTCAATTTTTATATATATACATAGATACTAAAAAAACATATGCCGAAATAAATTTTGTCCAAAATGATTAGCTTGATAGCACTTCATTATGTTTATTGAACACCATTATTATGTCACTGAGTGACAACTAGCTGAACAGGTGCAGCTGCACCCGATTTCGCTTTATAAAGGTAATTCGTTAATAACTTCTGTGTTTTTTTTTTCGATTGCAACCAAATATTCAAAGATCATTAGATAATGATTAGTATTATGTGTGCCAAAACTGAATGTTCTAGCTTTAACATGATGCTTGGTGCTGATGCTTTTTTCGATTAACGGAGTACAAGGGGGCGTGGCCAACATCTAAAATAAACATCATCTGCCCACGGAGTTTTTACATGTTGTCTCCAAATTTGGTAGCTCTATCTTTTATAGAGATCTCGATGTTCGTACAGACGGACGGACAGACAGACAGGGCTATATCGACTCGGCTGTTGATGCTGATTAATTTATGGGGTCGCAGACGCCTCCTTCTGCCTGTTACGCACATTCGGACAAACGCAAAAGGTCATGATTTTTTTAAAATCCATGACCAAAAAAAAAACCAATTGCAAACATAATTTTCTTATCATATTTCGAACCAAATAATAGGACACGCCTAATAGCAGATGCCAGTCCACTGGCACTAAACCAGAACTTTTGCAATTTGACACAGCCGGTAAACAAAAGATCATTTCATTTGAGAGTCACAGCCTATCAGACGTAGAAAAACGATATTCTTAGACCGAAAAAGAAAGTCTGGCTCTAGTGTGGGTAGTCGAAAACGTATATTTTTCTATAAAGCCAGATTGAATTTTTAAATTGGTGATTGGCCACAAATAAACATTAGAAACCATTTTAGGGCCAACTTTGTAAGGATGCTGCTCGGGGCAATGCATAGCTGCCAGGTAACCTCCGCAAGTTGTATATGATTGCGCAGATCTATTGGATTCAAGAGGCCCGCCCAAAGGGCATTAAAAAGTCGTAGTTCTATTATAATTAACACTATTATTTTTCTTTCCCTTCCAGACATTCGCTCTCGAGGGCGTGACCTTTGTGTCTTACGTCTATCCTCCCTTCTTTTCTGAATCTTACTTAATGTTTATTGCCGTTGCTGTCAAGCTTACACTTTTTTCTCGATCGCTGCGTATTCTTCTACTTTGGACTTCCTTCTTTTGCACTTGCATTCATTCGCTCGTATTCGCATTCGCATTCGGACGTGTTTTTTTTTTGGCTGTCAAACTAACATTTGTTATTTTACCCTTCCTGCGCCTTGTTATCAAATAATTTTGTTTGCAAACTAACAATACCTGTGCTATACGTCGGAGTGTTTAGTCACAGTGTAATAACATTTAAAAATTTACAATTAATTGTGGTGTTTTAATATATCAACCATTTGTGATATACCACTAACTTATGAGAATTCTCATCAATTGTTATTGAAGGGTTCCAATCAAAAATGCAAACGGATGTCATTTACACTGATTTCAGTAAGGCTTTTGATTCTGTCAACCATAGTCTCTTATTATACAAGCTCAATCTTCTTGGATTTCCACAGAACTTAATTTTGTGCATATCTTCATATCTTACATGTAGAATTCAAAGGGTATTTTACAAGGGCTCTGTGTTCAAGACTGTCCAAGTCACTTCCGGCGTACCCCAAGGAAGTCATTTAGGCCCATTGCTGTTTACATTATTTATAAATGATCTACCGTCCGCTATATCATACTTTCGCAGACTTATGTATGCAGATGATGTTAAGATTTGTCTGACTTTTAATGATCCCATATATAGCCTCAGATTGCAATCTGACCTTGATTGTTCTCAATCGTGGTGTGCTATAAATTTATTAAATCTTAATTGCAATAAATGTAAACTTATGACATTTTTTAGGGGTTTTCCCCATTTAAATAATTATCATCTTAATGATACTCCACTTGAGCAAATAGAGTCAGTATCTGATTTAGGTATCCTTCTTGATTCAAAATTAAAGTTTGATAAGCATATTTTGGCTGCTTCTAATAGAGCCATGTGTGTCCTTGGATTTATTAAACGTTGGTCAAAAGAATTTAACGATCCCTACATTACTAAACACTTGTACATCTCACTGGTTCGTCCTATTCGTGAGTATCTAATATCTGGTTCCCCCAGTATAGGGTTCATCAAGATAGGCTTGAATCAGTGCAGAAACAATTTCTTCTTTTTGCTCTTCGTAGTCTTAGCTGGAATCCCACAATTAGATTGCCTTCGTATCGTAGTAGACTTTTATTACTAAACCTTCCTTCTCTTTCTGACCGTAGAACTATGCTAGGTGTAGTGTTTCTACATTGGCGAAATTGACTCATTGCTTTGCCGTTCCGGTCAGAACGACTAGAAATTTCTTTCCCCTCTCACTTTCCCGTTGTAGTACTAACTATGCCAGTCACATATTTTCGTATTTTATGTGTAAATTATAATAAATTTTCTAATCTTGCTAATAATACTAACACTACCTTAGAAATAAAAACATTAATCCTACATACATTAGCTCGAATTTAAGAATAGTTCTAATTATTATTATTAGTAGTATTAGTATTATTATTATTATTTTATTCTTTTTATTCTTTTTATTAATACTATTTGGTTATTTTGTCTATGTTAATTGGTCGCGACCTCCGTTACCGCACGTTATGCGGTTGCCCCTCGGTCGGATGGGCGGGTGGTCGTGTCTGCCTAGGTCCGCGCGTTAACAAGCCCGAGCTTGGTGTCGCTGGGCCACTTGATCGTACTGCCGTTAGTACGTCAACGTCCAGATATATGTACATAAAAAGCTGACTCACTTCGCTGTCGCTGGTAAATTCCTATACAGGTCCTCCTGTTCGGCTATATAAAAGTATAATATTTTGATGGTAAAATTGGGCGGCGGGTATCTCACGGTCGAGCACACTCGACAGTAGCTTTCATACTTGTCTATATATATAGAAGTACGATTGAACTCTCGCAAAATCTTATTATTCAATGAAACAAGTGTGTTGCAAATCCGTAATACGATTTCCAAATAAAATATCCAGGCTTGCTTGTCGTTCGAAAATCCATAATACGATTTCCAAATAAAATAAAAATATCCAAAATCCGTAATACGAAAATAATATTCCAAAATAAAATTTCCAAAAAATTTGTCAATTTTTTTCCAAATAAAATTTGTCAATTTTTATATATATAGAAGTACGATTGAACTCTCACAAAATCTTAGAATTCAATGAAGCATGTGTGTTGCAAATCCGTATGACGATTTCCAAATAAAATATCCAGGCTTGCTTTTCGTTAGATTTTTATACACGCCTACCCAAAGGGTAGAAGGGTATTATGGCTTTGTGCCGACCGAAAATGTATGTAACAGTTCTGCCTGTCAACAGCCGAGACGATATAGCCATGTCCGTCTGTCCGTCCGTCCGTCTGTCCGTCCGTATGAACACCTAGATCTCAGAGACTATAAGCAACAAATTTTTCGGGACAGTATGTCTTGTTGTTGCACGCAGATCAAGTTTATTTTTGATTTTGGCCACGCCCCCTTCCGCCCATGCAAATTGAAAAAAACTGAATTGCAAGCGTCGTTTTAAACCTGGAACGTTCAATTTTGTACGCACAATACTAATCACCATCTTAATGATCTCTGCGAATTTGGTTACAATCGGATAAAAAACACAGAAGTTATTAAGATATTACTTTTATAAGGTGTTACCACGTGCAGCTGCACCTAGCTAGTTGCTATGACACTCCGCGAAATAATAATGGTGTTCAATAAACCAACTAAAGTCCCGCCACTAACCATACAATACGTAGATATACCATTTCATACAAGCGTAAACGCACACACTCTTTTCGGTATAGTCAGACCCTGGAGCACACTTTAGTTGCATGTTGGCTGGAGCAAAAATGTGCCAGAAAATTCGGTTGCGTTCAGTCCGTTAGCGGTTGCATTCGAACTGTCTAAACGTTTGCTGATTGTCTTGTACTGCTGCTGGGCATTGAATATGTTGGTGAATTCATATATGTATAAGGCAAAATGCAAATGTGTTGAGCTGTAGGCAAATTTTCTGTATTCGATTTGCAACTATCACGAATTGTTGTTTTTATTTTGGTTTCTTGTCTTGTGCCCTCCCTCCCCTTACTCTTGTTTTCTTCGACATCGACTTGACTTTGACTGCTGTGATTTTTTTGTTGGCATGACGTATTGTGTTCTGCTGATGGTGGTGGTTTTGTTGATTTAATTTTTTTCACTTCTGCTGGCGTGTGCCGACTACACCTGTCGATCTAGTATTGTATTGTATTGAATATTGTGTCATTATAATCAATTAATTAGTAAAGACATATTATATTTAAATTTCAGCATATTTTATTGCGAGTTTATATATGTATGTACATATATTCATATATAATAACTCGGAATAAAATATGCTGAAATTTAAATATAATATGTCCATACTAATTCTTTGCTAATAATATCAAGTCATGTCAAAATATTCAAAGACAGGTGTAATCGGCGCAAGCCACCGAAATAAAACAACAACGACTCAACAAGTGCACCAACAGCAGCATAACTATCAACGCAAACGAAATCGAAAGAAGCAGACAAGAAAACACTGAAATGGCGAAGGTCATAAAATAATAACAATCCAAGCAATGCATATGAATCGGAAGAAAACAACAACAGAACAAAAACTGCGTGTTATTAATCAACTGTATACTCTTGCCTACAATTTCTATGTTTTTGATGCCACAGCAATATATGACAACAAGGAAGAGCATAAACTATTCAACAATTCAACGACCATAGCGTTCGGCAGCCGACAAGAAACGAAAATAACAAAAACAATTGGTGTGAGTTGAAAAGAAGTCGCCCAAATATCCTAATGAGATTCGAAAATATCAAAATTAAAGCAATCGAATACACAAAATTTGTCTACAGCTCAACACATTTGCATTTTGCCATATATGTGTATTCACCAATACATTCAAAGGCGCAAGCATTGCCCAGCGTTTCAAATTTTAGCTGTTTTGATTTTTAGAATATTTCATATGCATGATTGTGTTGGTAAATGCACGTATATGACAACATACTATAGTATGGGTGGAGCTTGTCAATTTGAGTGCATTGCCCAGCGTTTCATATTTGTGATTTCTGAATGCCTCATTTGGATAGTTGAATAGTTTATGCTCTTCCTTGTTGTCATATATTGCTGTGGCATCAAAAACATAGAAATTGTAGGCAAGAGTATACAGTTGATTAATAACACGCAGTTTTTGTTCTGTTGTTGTTTTCTTCCGATTCATATGCATTGCTTGGATTGTTATTATTTTATGACCTTCGCCATTTCAGTGTTTTCTTGTCTGCTTCTTTCGATTTCGTTTGCGTTGATAGTTATGCTGCTGTTGGTGCACTTGTTGAGTCGTTGTTGTTTTATTTCGGTGGCTTGCGCCGATTACACCTGTCTTTGAATATTTTGACATGACTTGATATTATTAGCAAAGAATTAGTATGGACATATTATATTTAAATTTCAGCATATTTTATTCCGAGTTATTATATATGAATATATGTACATACATATATAAACTCGCAATAAAATATGCTGAAATTTAAATATAATATGTCTTTACTAATTAATTGATTATAATGACACAATATTCAATACAATACAATACAAGATCGACAGGTGTAGTCGGCACACGCCAGCAGAAGTGAAAAAAAATTAAATCAACAAAACCACCACCATCAGCAGAACACAATACGTCATGCCAACAAAAAAATCACAGCAGTCAAAGTCAAGTCGATGTCGAAGAAAACAAGAGTAAGGGGAGGGAGGGCACAAGACAAGAAACCAAAATAAAAACAACAATTCGTGATAGTTGCAAATCGAATACAGAAAATTTGCCTACAGCTCAACACATTTGCATTTTGCCTTATACATATATGAATTCACCAACATATTCAATGCCCAGCAGCAGTACAAGACAATCAGCAAACGTTTAGACAGTTCGAATGCAACCGCTAACGGACTGAACGCAACCGAATTTTCTGGCACATTTTTGCTCGAGCCAACATGGAACTAAAGTGTGCTCCAGGGTCTGACTATACCGAAAAGAGTGTGTGCGTTTACGCTTGTATGAAATGGTATATCTACGTATTGTATGGTTAGTGGCGGGACTTTAGTTGGTTTATTGAACACCATTATTATTTCGTGGAGTGTCATAGCAACTAGCTAGGTGCAGCTGCACGTGGTAACACCTTATAAAAGTAATATCTTAATAACTTCTGTGTTTTTTATCCGATTGTAACCAAATTCGCAGAGATCATTAAGATGGTGATTAGTATTGTGCGTACAAAATTGAACGTTCCAGGTTTAAAACGACGCTTGCAATTCAGTTTTTTTCAATTTGCATGGGCGGAAGGGGGCGTGGCCAAAATCAAAAATAAACTTGATCTGCGTGCAACAACAAGACATACTGTCCCGAAAAATTTGTTGCTTATAGTCTCTGAGATCTAGGTGTTCATACGGACGGACAGACGGACGGACGGACAGACGGACATGGCTATATCGTCTCGGCTGTTGACAGGCAGAACTGTTACATACATTTTCGGTCGGCACAAAGCCATAATACCCTTCTACCCTTTGGGTAGGCGTGTATAAAAATCTAACGAAAAGCAAGCCTGGATATTTTATTTGGAAATCGTAATACGGATTTGCAACACACATGCTTCATTGAATTCTAAGATTTTGTGAGAGTTCAATCGTACTTCTATATATATAAAAATTGACAAATTTTATTTGGAAAAAAATTGACAAATTTTTTGGAAATTTTATTTTGGAATATTATTTTCGTATTACGGATTTTGGATATTTTTATTTTATTTGGAAATCGTATTATGGATTTTCGAACGACAAGCAAGCCTGGATATTTTATTTGGAAATCGTATTACGGATTTGCAACACACTTGTTTCATTGAATAATAAGATTTTGCGAGAGTTCAATCGTACTTCTATATATATAACAAGTATGAAAGCTACTGTCGAGTGTGCTCGACCGTGAGATACCCGCCGCCCAATTTTACCATCAAAATATTATACTTTTCAAAAATATACTGAAAAAATATACTAAAATTATACCAAAATAATATACCAAAATTTTTTTTGTTCGAAATTATTAGCTTGGCGGCACTTTAGTTGGTGTATTGAACCACTAAGCAATGAACATAATAGAGTCCGCATATCCAAAAAATACGGGCTCTTTCCGTTTTTGGTTTTCAGAACCCTCGTGGCAGAGGCCGTGGCAGAGGCGCAGCGCTCTCTCGCGTTCGGCTCTCTCTCAAGAACTCGAGCTAGCCGTCGTGTTTTGAATTTTGAAAACAAAACCCTGAGGCAGAGACGCAGCGCTCTTGCACGAAGAAGTGAACAGAGAGAACTCGAGCATCAATTCAGTCGTAGAACTACGCTGTTTTGATATGTGTGTATGTGTGTTTAGCGCACATACATATGAAGAAACATAATGTGCATGCAGTTGCTGCTTGTCCGATTGCTTAAATTTTAATTTTGCAGATTTCAAACTGAGTTTCATTTCTGAAGTGTTTTGCTTGGATAGGGAAAAGTGAATACTCTTCCTCATTTGCATATATTGCTCTATCACTAATAACTAAGGAATTCTAGTCTAGGTCATCAACGGTGCGGTGCGTGCATCATGAATTGAATTGTTGGTTTCTGCCTGTGACCTTGTTGTTGTTCTCTTCTGTTCCGCTCGTTTGTTTCAATTGATTTTGTCGTCTTTGCGTTGATGTTGCTGTTTTTGATTTGCTTACTTTTTACTTTTGATTGCATGCGGAGACTGCACCTGTTGATCGACTTTTTATTATGTTATTATGTTTAAATAATTAGTATAGACATATTATATTTAAATTTCAGCATTTTTTATTGCAAATTAATATAGGCAATATAAAAGGAGTATTTTGATTTTTATTTACATTAATATTTTTCAGCAGTGTTTAAGCAAATTCATATATACATACATATTTTCATGCATATGTATGTATATATGAATGTACATACATACATATGTAAGATAGTATAAATTTGCTAAATTTGAAACACTGCTGAAAATATGTACATAAATAAAAATATGAATGTACATACATATATTATTATATATTAATTTGCAATAAAAAATGCTGAAATTTAAATATAATATGTCTATACTAATTATTTAAACATAATAACATAATAAAAAGTCGATCAACAGGTGCAGTCTCCGCATGCAATCAAAAGTAAAAAGTAAGCAAATCAAAAACAGCAACATCAACGCAAAGACGACAAAATCAATTGAAACAAACGAGCGGAACAGAAGAGAACAACAACAAGGTCACAGGCAGAAACCAACAATTCAATTCATGATGCACGCACCGCACCGTTGATGACCTAGACTAGAATTCCTTAGTTATTAGTGATAGAGCAATATATGCAAATGAGGAAGAGTATTCACTTTTCCCTATCCAAGCAAAAACACTTCAGAAATGAAACTCAGTTTGAAATCTGCAAAATTAAAATTTAAGCAATCGGACAAGCAGCAACTGCATGCACATTATGTTTCTTCATATGTATGTGCGCTAAACACACATACACACATATCAAAACAGCGTAGTTCTACGACTGAATTGATGCTCGAGTTCTCTCTGTTCACTTCTTCGTGCAAGAGCGCTGCGTCTCTGCCTCAGGGTTTTGTTTTCAAAATTCAAAACACGACGGCTAGCTCGAGTTCTTGAGAGAGAGCCGAACGCGAGAGAGCGCTGCGCCTCTGCCACGGCCTCTGCCGCGAGGGTTCTGAAAACCAAAAACGGAAAGTGCCCGTATTTTTGGATATGCGGACTCTATTATGTTCATTGCTTAGTGATTGAACACAATTATTATGTCACGGAGTGTCATAGCAATTAACTATGTCACGGAGTGTCAAAGCAACTAACTAGGGGCATCTGCAAGAGGTAACGCCTTATAAAAGGTAATATCTTAATAACTTCTGTGTTTTTTATCCGATTGTAACCAAATTCGCAGAGATCATTAAGATGGTGATTGTGCGTAACAAAATTGAACGTTCTAGGTTTAAAACGACGCTTGCAATTCGGTTTTATTCGATTTACGGGGGCGGGAGGGGGCGTGGCCAAAATCAAAAACAAACTTGATCTGCGTGCAACAATAAGACATACTGTCGCGAAAAATTTGTTGCTCTATCTCGGACGGACAGACGGACATGGCTATATCGTCTCGGCTGTTGACGCTGATCAAGAATATATATACTTTATAGGGTCGGAGATGCTTCCTTCTGCCTGTTACATACATTTTCGGTCGGCACAAAGCCATAATACCCTTCTACCCTTTGGGTAGGCGGGTATAAAAATTGACAAATTTTATTTGGAAAAAAATTGACAAATTTTATTTGGGAATTTTATTTTGGAATATTATTTTCGTATTATGGATTTTCGAACGACAAGCAAGCCTGGATATTTTTATTTTATTTGGAAATCGTATTACGGATTTTCGAACGACAAGCAAGCCTGGATATTTTTATTTCATTTGGAAATCGTATTACGGATTTTCGAACGACAAGCAAGCCTGGATATTTTATTTGGAAATTATTACGGATTTGCTACACACGTGCTTTATTGAATTCTACGTCTTTGTGAGATTTCAATCGTGCTTCATACGTCTTCTCGAATCAATCAGTTCACGTGCATAGCAAAATAAAATGCCACGACTAAGGCGTGCTAATAATGTGAGGAACAGCGTACACAAATTAATGCCGATAACAGAGATCGATATGCACGAAATCGAAATTCACCTCGAAATCGGCCAATGCGAGCGGGAGTTCGTGTTTTGCAGCAAACGCTCCTTGATGCTTTTAATTACGATAGTGCGATTGATTACGGTGCATATGGCTGCATTGGTGGAATGACGGTGAGATGTGCACATTGTGATGCAGTCAAATTTCAAAATAAAACAGATGGCATGTGCTGTGCTAACGGCAAAGTGAAATAGCCACAATTTGAATCTCCACCCGATCCACTACGTTCGCTGATTTTTGGAATGTCATCAACACATTTTTTGTCTCATATTCAAGAATACAATGGATCATTTCAAATGACTTCTTTTGGCCCGACAAGGGTTGGCCTGTTCAGGAGTTGGCATTCCAAACTCTTTATTTGTGTATGCTCCAAATGGACAGTCGAAAAATATAGTTTATCCAAATGTTTTGGATTGAAAATAAAAATTTTAAAATAAAATAAATGACTTTCATATAAAAAATTCTAGGATTTCTCATTGCATATTATGACTGCATGCGGCGATGCGGCGAAGCGCATAGGGATCCGCTAGTTCAGTATATTTTTGAAAAATATAATATTTCGATGGTCGCTCTTTATTATTCTTCCATTCAGTAAAATTGGATGACGGCTATCTCACAGTTGAGCAAACTCGACTGTAGGTTTCGTACTTGTTTTACCCAATAATTATTATAATTTTTATAATTTTATAACATTATTAAACGCTGCGTTTCAAGAATATCTTCTTTTATGGTATAACTTCCATATGTTCGCTTAAAATTCATGACCTCGTACAGTCAAAGCTTGTGTGTAGATAATTATCTAACAACTAGGTAACTTTTCGTTTTCTTCTGTACCGAGCTGATCATAAGCTCTATCACTCAGCTGCGTGTCCCGTTCGATCAAGAGCTTTTTCATAGTGAGACAACCAAGAAACCAAACATGCCACCCGCCAATGCTAGAACTAGCATGAAAACATCCTTGCTTGTTCGGTTTATTAAGGCTGCAGCGATGATCGGCATGCTGGGATATCTGCTGCATGGTTTTAATGGTAAGAGAAAAGGATAAAAATGTGTGCGCAATCAATGTATATAATGGCTATGAGTACCTGTGTGAGAATGTCTCATCATGAACGACGGCGCGAACATTGAATTAGAGGCAATCACGTGATCATAGTCCTTGTACAAAGCCTTTGGCAGATTATTCGATCCTTGGTGGGTTGACTCTGTGAAGCAGCAAGTCTTCCATGAGCTGCGTTACGGACGGACCGTGCATGTACCAGAGTTAGTTGTGCTCTTCCATGTAACGTTTGGCTATGTGAATACCTAACAACCAGATCTGTGAAATGATAGGAGCGCCCCCGCCCTTCTCGGCTGGACAGCACACGCATTGTACCTGAATCCCAATATATAAGCAGTAACGTGCACACACAACCAGAGACAGGAGTCACATAGTGAGCATACATACACCTTATTCATTTTACACTACAATATGTTATCGCCCCCGCCGAAATTACCGATCTCCATTTGCGGCTAATCCTCTGGATCGTAAGTCAACCAAGCTGGCCTTTTCCACCATTGCTCGTCAGCTCCTCCGGGGAAAATTCTCTTGTCGCACAATCTGCTGTATTTTCCCCAGGACCCACGTGCCTCCACTATTTTGGAGAAGAGTGATCTGAAATAAAGGCCACTCTGTTAGCGACAAAGGTTTTCCACCTTTTTACATTATAGTTCAGCCAGTGGAGAACTATAATAGCATTAGTTCAATAGAATCTATTTATCAGATAGAAACTCAGCCAATTTGAGGTTGTAATTCACTTCACAAGCTTGATAGTCAACACGGCTCATCTAAGCTCATCTAAGCTCCCGCACATTGCAGAGCAACTTTCACTGCCAACCGCTTGCGCGATCTTCTGTAGAGTAAAATATTCTTGTATTTCCTATATCGCTGCCATCGTTCCTGCACAGCAGGATGTCGTCTTTTTAAGTGAAGAAACCTGTTCAGAGCTATTTGGTGAAATCTTCCCAATACCATGCTCGGCTCCAAATAAGTTTTAAATGGGAGCCGCTCCACATAATGGCCATCCGCCCGGCACATATGAGTTGTACGGAAGAAGGTTTCATTCCGAAGCAGCGGGCTGTTCTGGCACTGATTCGACATCACAAAAACGCTTGAGCAGAGATTCGGTATCCAACAAGGCTTGATGACACCGTACGCGAATATCGGCTTCCACTCCTTGCGCCTTTCCCGAAAAAATCAATCCAAATTGAGTGCACTGAGCTATAGGCTAATTTGCGCCAGTATGTCCACTTTTAAAATTACGTTAATTCGTTTTGACCGGTAGAAGTCGGGGTCTGCCAATGGAATACCTTGAGTGCACTGAGCTATAGGCTAATTTACGCCAATATGTTCACTTCTATAATTACGTCAATTCGTTTTGACCGGTAGAAGTCGGGGTCTGCCAACGGAATACCTTCGGTGTGCTTCCAACCCTGAGGCGAAAAACTAATACTTGGCAAGTATGAAGTCACTGAGTTGAGGGTTTTTCTGACCCTTAATCGACGAGCGCGTTTACGACAGCATGAAGCTCTTCCTTGTTGTCATATATTGCTGTGGCATCAAAAACATAGAAATTGTAGGCAAGAGTATACAGTTGATTAATAACACGCAGTTTTTGTTCTGTTGTTGTTTTCTTCCGATTCATATGCATTGCTTGGATTGTTATTATTTTATGACCTTCGCCATTTCAGTGTTTTCTTGTCTGCTTCTTTCGATTTCGTTTGCGTTGATAGTTATGCTGCTGTTGGTGCACTTGTTGAGTCGTTGTTGTTTTATTTCGGTGGCTTGCGCCGATTACACCTGTCTTTGAATATTTTGACCTGACTTGATATTATTAGCAAAGAATTAGTATGGACATATTATATTTAAATTTCAGCATATTTTATTCCGAGTTATTATATATGAATATATGTACATACATATATAAACTCGCAATAAAATATGCTGAAATTTAAATATAATATGTCTTTACTAATTAATTGATTATAATGACACAATATTCAATACAATACAATACTAGATCGACAGGTGTAGTCGGCACACGCCAGCAGAAGTGAAAAAAAATTAAATCAACAAAACCACCACCATCAGCAGAACACAATACGTCATGCCAACAAAAAAATCACAGCAGTCAAAGTCAAGTCGATGTCGAAGAAAACAAGAGTAAGGGGAGGGAGGGCACAAGACAAGAAACCAAAATAAAAACAACAATTCGTGATAGTTGCAAATCGAATACAGAAAATTTGCCTACAGCTCAACACATTTGCATTTTGCCTTATACATATATGAATTCACCAACATATTCAATGCCCAGCAGCAGTACAAGACAATCAGCAAACGTTTAGACAGTTCGAATGCAACCGCTAACGGACTGAACGCAACCGAATTTTCTGGCACATTTTTGCTCCAGCCAACATGCAACTAAAGTGTGCTCCAGGGTCTGACTATACCGAAAAGAGTGTGTGCGTTTACGCTTGTATGAAATGGTATATCTACGTATTGTATGGTTAGTGGTCCCGCCAAGCTAATAATTTCGAACAAAGAAAATTTTGATATATTATTTTGGTATTTTCAGTATATTTTTTTTTAGTATTTTTTCAGTATATTTTTATACTATTATATAAATATAATATTTTGATGGTAAAATTGGGTGGCGGGTATCTCACAGTCGAGCAAACTCGACTGTAGCTTTCTTACTTGTTTTGTCCAGGCTTGATGAACGCAGCCTACTTGTCGTTCGACTTTTTTGCTGCCCTAAATTGTTCTTTGGGTAGGCAACACTTTTTTTGTATGGGAAAAGGGCTGTTTTTAGGGTTTTCGCGGAAATTATTCGATTTTTTCTCACCACTTAAACCTTCCCTAGACCACCACGAACATTTCAAGACTAAGATAAGATAAATCCGTTCAGTCGTTCTCGAGTTATAAAATTTCCAAAATTTGCATTAACTTGTATTCAATTTTTATATATATACATAGATACTAAAAAAACATATGCCGAAATAAATTTTGTTCAAAATGATTAGCTTGATAGCACTTCATTATGTTTATTGAACACCATTATTATGTCACTGAGTGACAACTAGCTGAACAGGTGCAGCTGCACCCGATTTCGCTTTATAAAAGTAATTCGTTAATAACTTCTGTGTTTTTTTTTTCGATTGCAACCAAATATTCAAAGATCATTAGATAATGATTAGTATTATGTGTGCCAAAACTGAATGTTCTAGCTTTAACATGATGCTTGGTGCTGATGCTTTTTTCGATTAACGGAGTACAAGGGGGCGTGGCCAACATCTAAAATAAACATCATCTGCCCACGGAGTTTTTACATGTTGTCTCCAAATTTGGTAGCTCTATCTTTTATAGAGATCTCGATGTTCGTACAGACGGACGGACAGACAGACAGGGCTATATCGACTCGGCTGTTGATGCTGATTAATTTATGGGGTCGCAGACGCCTCCTTCTGCCTGTTACGCACATTCGGACAAACGCAAAAGGTCATGATTTTTTTAAAATCCATGACCAAAAAAAAAACCAATTGCAAACATAATTTTCTTATCATATTTCGAACCAAATAATAGGACACGCCTAATAGCAGATGCCAGTCCACTGGCACTAAACCAGAACTTTTGCAATTTGACACAGCCGGTAAACAAAAGATCATTTCATTTGAAAGTCACAGCCTATCAGACGTAGAAAAACGATATTCTTAGACCGAAAAAGAAAGTCTGGCTCTAGTGTGGGTAGTCGAAAACGTATATTTTTCTATAAAGCCAGATTGAATTTTTAAATTGGTGATTGGCCACAAACAAACATTAGAAACCATTTTAGGGCCAACTTTGTAAGGATGCTGCTCGGGGCAATGCATAGCTGCCAGGTAACCTCCGCAAGTTGTATATGATTGCGCAGATCTATTGGATTCAAGAGGCCCGCCCAAAGGGCATTAAAAAGTCGTAGTTCTATTATAATTAACACTATTATTTTTCTTTCCCTTCCAGACATTCGCTCTCGAGGGCGTGACCTTTGTGTCTTACGTCTATCCTCCCTTCTTTTCTGAATCTTACTTAATGTTTATTGCCGTTGCTGTCAAGCTTACACTTTTTTCTCGATCGCTGCGTATTCTTCTACTTTGGACTTCCTTCTTTTGCACTTGCATTCATTCGCTCGTATTCGCATTCGCATTCGGACGTGTTTTTTTTTTGGCTGTCAAACTAACATTTGTTATTTTACCCTTCCTGCGCCTTGTTATCAAATAATTTTGTTTGCAAACTAACAATACCTGTGCTATACGTCGGAGTGTTTAGTCACAGTGTAATAACATTTAAAAATTTACAATTAATTGTGGTGTTTTAATATATCAACCATTTGTGATATACCACTAACTTATTAGAATTCTCATCAATTGTTATTGAAGGGTTCCAATCAAAAATGCAAACGGATGTCATTTACACTGATTTCAGTAAGGCTTTTGATTCTGTCAACCATAGTCTCTTATTATACAAGCTCAATCTTCTTGGATTTCCACAGAACTTAATTTTGTGCATATCTTCATATCTTACATGTAGAATTCAAAGGGTATTTTACAAGGGCTCTGTGTTCAAGTCTGTCCAAGTCACTTCCGGCGTACCCCAAGGAAGTCATTTAGGCCCATTGCTGTTTACATTATTTATAAATGATCTACCGTCCGTTATATCATACTTTCGCAGACTTATGTATGCAAATGATGTTAAGATTTGTCTGACTTTTAATGATCCCATATATAGCCTCAGATTGCAATCTGACCTTGATTGTTCTCAATCGTGGTGTGCTATAAATTTATTAAATCTTAATTGCAATAAATGTAAACTTATGACATTTTTTAGGGGTTTTCCCCATTTAAATAATTATCATCTTAATGATACTCCACTTGAGCAAATAGAGTCAGTATCTGATTTAGGTATCCTTCTTGATTCAAAATTAAAGTTTGATAAGCATATTTTGGCTGCTTCTAATAGAGCCATGTGTGTCCTTGGATTTATTAAACGTTGGTCAAAAGAATTTAACGATCCCTACATTACTAAACACTTGTACATCTCACTGGTTCGTCCTATTCGTGAGTATCTAATATCTGGTTCCCCCAGTATAGGGTTCATCAAGATAGGCTTGAATCAGTGCAGAAACAATTTCTTCTTTTTGCTCTTCGTAGTCTTAGCTGGAATCCCACAATTAGATTGCCTTCGTATCGTAGTAGACTTTTATTACTAACATTCCTTCTCTTTCTGACCGTAGAACTATGCTAGGTGTAGTGTTTCTACATTGGCGAAATTGACTCATTGCTTTGCCGTTCCGGTCAGAACGACTAGAAATTTCCTTCCCCTCTCACTTTCCCGTTGTAGTACTAACTATGCCAGTCACATATTTTCGTATTTTATGTGTAAATTATAATAAATTTTCTAATCTTGCTAATAATACTAACACTACCTTAGAAATAAAAACATTAATCCTACATACATTAGCTCGAATTTAAGAATAGTTCTAATTATTATTATTAGTAGTATTAGTATTATTATTATTATTTTATTCTTTTTATTCTTTTTATTAATACTATTTGGTTATTTTGTCTATGTTAATTGGTCGCGACCTCCGTTACCGCACGTTATGCGGTTGCCCCTCGGTCGGATGGGCGGGTGGTCGTGTCTGCCTAGGTCCGCGCGTTAACAAGCCCGAGCTTGGTGTCGCTGGGCCACTTGATCGTACTGCCGTTAGTACGTCAACGTCCAGATATATGTACATAAAAAGCTGACTCACTTCGTTGTCGCTGGTAAATTCCTATACAGGTCCTCCTGTTCGGCTGATCTATGTTGTTGAAGGGCGGCGAAAGGTCAAACCACTTCGGCCCGCCGCCGGTCCTCTCCCTCACAACATGGGCCCGGGACGCGGCGCAGAGCCTCTGCCGCTGCTGCCCATGTGCGCTCCGTATGAGCTTTGACCTATTGCTATGTTAACTCTTGCCTATTTATCTTCGGTGTCCGGTCACCACACGTACTTTTAATTTGTTAATTTACTATATAATATATATAATATTATATCTATCTATTAAACTAAGTATATTACTATTTATTTTCTACTTATTATTTATCTGTATGTATTTAATATAAATGTGACGGGCCGGCGCCTTAATCCTGGTCACAACAGCAAAGCCTCCGACACAAATTGAGAGATAGTTTTTACACCCGCAAGCCTTTATATTCAAGGTTATATATAAATCGAGCAAAGAAAATATTTTGGATGCCGTATTTGGATTATGTCAGTTTCTAACAACAAATTCTAGTTGGCGGATAACTGAACATGATATATAATATTTCAACTTATCGAATACGCTGACGCGGAAATCGTGGACGTAATTACCTCTTTGGATGCAAACTTGGCACACATTGGCACATTAAAGAGTTTTTACCTATTTCGTTTGGATCTTTTGATGCTGGGAAAAATTCTGTTAAGAGGCACACGTCCAGTCATTCCAAAATAACTACGCAAAAGATTTGATTTGGCACATAAAGGACACCTTGATGAGTTGGCAATGAAGCGACGAATAAGATTCAAGGTGTGGTGGCTACGTATTGAGCGATACTCTGAAGACTTTGTAAAGTTATCCAAGAATTGTATGGTTGACTCTCAACCTCCATGTCCAGCTCCGATGCAAAGAAGAGTTTTTCCGACAAGCCCATGGAATTCCATAGCTAGTGATCTATGAGGCCCACATCCAATCGGAAAACACTTTATCGAATTTATGAATTTATTTCCCAGGTATATGGAATTAAAATCCATATCGTCAGAATCAATTAGTGGCACCATAAAAGAAATACTTAGTTGATTGGGTTTCCCAAAATATCTAAGAACAGATGACAAAGAACGAAAGACAATATATCAGTACGATTTTCGAAAATACTGTAACACAAATGGCATTAAAATTATAATTTTAATGGACTCCTCCATATTGGCATCAGACGGCGAGGTTGAAAAAAATGAGTGAAGAGACTAAAAATTGGCCAAATTTTCAACAAGAGAGGGACAAAATCCCAAATGTACAGGATATACTGCAGCTCATTGAGCTTTATCTCGCACGCTGTTTTCTGCATTGTTGTCCTCTCATGGAAAGAATAATCTATCTGTTATTTGGTCAGTGGTTAATCATTCTGCTTAGATTAAGTTTATTGGAACTAATTCACATAGTGAACTAACGAATTAAGTCCCTTGAAAGGTAATTGCAAGATACCGGTTTTCCGGCCAAAGCAGCATTCAAATTTGCTCACAATTGATGTTAGTCAAAGCGCAAGTGTGTATGTGTTCGTAAATGTATATGCACAAATTTATTGTTTGTGAAGACAAGCAATTTGCGTGCATATATTTATACATATTCGATTTTTATACCCGCCTACCCAAAGGGTAGAAGGGTATTATAACTTTGTGCCAACCGAAAGTGTGTGTAACATGCAGAAGGACGCTTCCTTCGAACCCATAAAGTATATATATTCTTGATCAGCGTCAACAGCCGAGACGATATAGCCCAGTCCGTCTGTCCGTATGAACACATAGTTCTCAGAGACTATAATGGATAGGGCATCTAAATTCAGAATAGTGTGTCTTATTATCGTACGTAGATCAAGCTTGTTTTTGATTTTGGCCACAACCCGTTCCGCCCATGTAAATCGAAAAACACTGAATTGCAAGCGTCGTTTTAAACCTTGAACCACTAACCATACAATACGTAGATATACCATTTCATACAAGCGTAAACGCACACACTCGTTTCAGTATAGTCAGAGTTTGTAGCACGCTTAGTTGCATGTTGGCTCGAGCAAAAATGTGCCAGAAAATTCGGTTGCGTTCAGTCCATCCGCGGTTGCATTCGAACGTCTAAACGTTTGCTGATTGTCTTGTACTGCTGCTCCTTCATTGAATATGTTAGTGAATACACATATGTATGTTTATGCTATTGCAAATTTTGTGTATTCGATTTGCAGCTAGCACCAATGGTTGTTGTTATTTTGGTTTCTTGTCTTGTTGTTTTATTTCTGTGCCTTGCGCCGATTAGACCTGTCTTTGAATATTTTGACATAACTTTATATTATTAGCAAATAATTAGTATGAACATATTATATTTAAATTTCAGCATATTTTATTCCGAGTTATTATATATATATGAATATATGTGCAAATATAAACTCGCAATAAAATATGCTGAAATTTAAATATAATATATCTATACTAATCAATTGATAATAATAACACAATATTTAAACAAGATCGACAGGTGCAGTCGGCCCACGTCAGCAAAAGTAAACAATTAAGAAAGCTACTGTCGAGTTTGCTCGACTGTGAGATACCCGCCGCCCAATTTTACCATCAAAATATTATATTTTTTAAAAATATACTAAAAAATACTAAAAAATATACTAAAATTTACCAAAATAATATACCTAAATTTTCTTTGTTCGAAATTATTAGCTTGGCGGCATTTCAGTTGGTTTATTGAACACCATTATTATGTCACGGAGTCTCATAGCAATTAACTAAGGGCATCTGCAAGTGGTAACGCCTTATAAAAGTAATTTCTTAATAACTTCTGTGTTTTTTATCCGATTGTAACCAATGATTAGATTTACGGAGGCGGAAGGGGGCATGGCCACAATCAAAAACAAACTTGATCTGCAATAATGACACACACTATTCCGAAAATTTGGTTGCTCTATCTCTTATAGACATGGCTATATCGTCTCGGCTGTTGACGCTGATCAAGAATATATACCTTATACCCTTTGGGTAGGCGGGTATAAAAATCAAATCAACAAAATCACTACCAGCAGCAGAAAACAATACGTCACAATACGATGTCGAAGAATACAATGGTAAGGGAAGGAAGGGCACAAGACAAGAAACCAAAGTAACAATAACCATTGGTGCTAGCTGCAAATCGAATACACAAAATTTGCAATAGCATAAACATATATGTATTCACTAACATATTCAATGACGGAGCAGCAGTACAAGACAATCAGCAAACGTTTAGACATTCGAATGCAACCGCTAACGGACTGAACGCAACCGAATTTTCTGTCACATTTTTGCTCGAGCCAAAATGCAACTAAGCGTGCTACAAACTCTGACTATACCGAAACGAGTGTGTGCGTTTACGCTTGTATGAAATGGTATATCTACGTATTGTATGGTTAGTGCTTGAATGTTTAATTTTGGTACGCATAATACTAATCACCATCTTAATGATATCTGAAAATTTGGTTACAATGGGATAAAAACTACAGAAGTTATTAAGAAATTACTTTTATAAGGCCTAATCACGTGCAGCTGCACCTGGTTAGTTGTTATATCACTCCGTGACTTTAGTACATGGCGTACTAAAGTGCCGCCTAATAATTTCGAAGAAAATTTTGGTATATTGTTTTGGTATGTTTTTAGTATATTTTTGAAAAAATGTTGATGGTAAAATTGGGTCGGGTATCTCACAGTCGAGCAAACTCGACAGTAGCTTTCTTACTTGCTTGATTTCACAATGTCTCAATTGCATTGTTGAATAGTTTCTCTTCCTTCTTATAATACATTGCTCTGGCATTAAAAACTTAGAAATTATAGGCAAGTATACAGCTGGTAGATATTACTTTTTTTATGTTTCTCGTTGACTTCTCAAGTTCTTCTCTTCGGTCCTTTGGTTCCGTGAATACATCTGATTTTATTGTTATTGTGTGATGACCTTGACATTGTTGTTTTCTGCGCCTTCGTTTGGCTGCTGCTATTGTTTTGGTTTACGTTGACGTTTTGATTGCTGGTGGTGCGTTTGCTGATTTGCTCTTTTATTTCCGTGTGCTTGCGCCGATTAATCCCGCTTGAGTGTTACGCAATTTGATATTATTTTTAAATAATTACTATGGACATATTATATATAAATATCAACAAATTTTGTTGAGATTAGGCAAGTGTTCTGGAAATTATTATTTCTAGATTTCACAGTTTCAGAAAACTAGTGCGAGTAAACGCTCTCATGGGATTTAAAGTCTTTCTTTATATAGTAAGTTACTCTATAACTCGATCTACTTATAGTCGTAAAATATTTAATATTCTCGGTTTTGTATCTAATCAGATACAATTTGTATCAGACCAACGCAAATTAGATAAATTGAATTTACATGGCATTACATTTGTTTGTGTGTTTTTATACATTTGCACTCTTGTTCAGATTTTCGTGCTCTCAGGCTGTTACTCATCTTTCATTCTCTCTTCATCTATCATCCATTGCGCCTACGCTTAGTGCCGCTTTTCAGTGTAGAAATTGTTTGTGTGTTTATGTAAATATCAGCATCGTTATTTTGTCCTTAGTGTGCCTGTCTATCTTTTTACATTTCGAAAACTCTTTATAAAACTGATTTTTTACTACTTAATATTTTTATGCAAAAAATGTCGGATGGCAGAAAACGCCAAGATGGGTATTTTTCATCGCTGGTGGGTTGATAATATATCACATGTAAAATGTGCATGCTTTAATTGCCATATTATTAATCTGATTCGATCAAAATCTGTCCATGCCTCTAAGTAAATCACCTAGGGTAAAAGCTTCCATTACAATTTCTGCTGTAAGTACTCTAAGTATATTTTAGGTTTTCCTCCATAGAAACAAATTCTTGTTTTAACGTTGCCCTTAGAGGTCTTCTGATGATGCTAAGTCTTTAAATTGGTTCATAAATTCAGTCACATTAAAGGTGGACAAATTTAGTTATTTTAAAATAACTTTTTCTTATGAATATTCCAGCATAAAAGATTTGCATAGAAGATTTCTGACCGGAACACTTATTATTTGAATAATCTATATATATAAAAGAACAACACGAAAAACTATGAAAACTTATAACTCAAGAACGGCTGAACCGATTTAGCTGAAAATTGGCAGTGAGGTAGTTTAGAGCCAGGAGAAGGACATAGGATACTCCCGTGAAAATCTTTGCAAAAACCGGAAAATAGAAAAAAACGTTTTTAGCAAACGCCAACACCAAATCAGGCTCTGAATTTAAATTGAAAAAATCGTTTTTAGCAACAAACGCCAACACCAAAGGAGGCTCTGAAATCCAAAATCGAAATTATACGTGTATGTTTCTTCATTCGCTGTGCATCGTTCATTGAGTGATTATTATTGGAATAAAAAAAATAAATAAATAAAATAAATAAATAAAAAAAATCAAAAAAATCAAATAAATCAAATAAATCAAATAAATAAAATAAATCAAATAAATAAAATAAAATAAATAAAATAATAGAGATAGATAGAGATAGATTTAATTTTTTTTGTATTTTTTCCAATTAAAAACAAATGCTTATTTATTGCCAAGAAAGGAAGGCGCCGGTTCACTAGTATCACTAAGCAATGAACATAATAGAGTCCGCATATCCAAAAAATACGGGCACTTTCCGTTTTTGGTTTTCAGAACCCTTGTGGGAGAGGCCGTGGCAGAGGCGCAGCGCTCTCTCGCGTTCGGCTCTCTCTCAAGAACTCGAGCTAGCCGTCGTGTTTTGAATTTTGAAAACAAAACCCTGAGGCAGAGACGCAGCGCTCTCGCACGAAGAAGTGAACAGAGAGAACTCGAGCATCAATTCAGTCGTAGAACTACGCTGTTTTGATATGTGTGTATGTGTGTTTAGCGCACATACATATGAAGAAACATAATGTGCATGCAGTTGCTGCTTGTCCGATTGCTTAAATTTTAATTTTGCAGATTTCAAACTGAGTTTCATTTCTGAAGTGTTTTGCTTGGATAGGGAAAAGTGAATACTCTTCCTCATTTGCATATATTGCTCTATCACTAATAACTAAGGAATTATAGTCTAGGTCATCAACGGTGCGGTGCGTGCATCATGAATTGAATTGTTGGTTTCTGCCTGTGACCTTGTTGTTGTTCTCTTCAGTTCCGCTTGTTTGTTTCAATTGATTTTGTCGTCTTTGCGTTGATGTTGCTGTTTTTGATTTGCTTACTTTTTACTTTTGATTGCATGCAGAGACTGCACCTGTTGATCGACATTTTATTATGTTATTATGTTTAAATAATTAGTATAGACATATTATATTTAAATTTCAGCATTTTTTATTGCAAATTAATATAGGCACATATAAAAGGAGTATTTTGATTTTTATTTACATTAATATTTTTCAGCAGTGTTTAAGCAAATTCATATATACATACATATTTTCATGCATATGTATGTATATATGAATGTACATACATACATATGTAAGATAGTATCAATTTGCTAAATTTTAAACACTGCTGAAAATATGTACATAAATAAAAATATGAATGTACATATATTATTATATATTAATTTGCAATAAAAAACGCTGAAATTTAAATATAATATGTCTACACTAATGAGATACCCGCCACCCAATTTTACAGAATCAAAGAAGAAAAAAGAGCGGAATATTATATTTTTAAAAAGTATACTGGAAAATGTACTAAAATATATTCTAAAAGTATACCAACAAAATATACTTTATTCAAAATTATTATATCATTCGCGATCAGACCGTTGTACGAGTTGGACGCGTTTTTTAGTGCGAGGCTTCGTCGGTCGGTGTTCTCCGTCTTTTGTCGGTGAAAATAAGAACTAACAAATCAAAGTGGAGAAAAAGTAGCGAATTTGAAATTAGTAGTCTAAACTACATGAATAACAATTGTCAGGCACCTTGCGCAAAGTAACGCCAAAGAAAAATATATATAATTATAACTGGTGTTCTGATAGTTCAAGTGTATATTTGACTTAATTTAATAAGTGCCACGCGTTATAAGCTCAAAAAATGAGCAGCGTTCCAGAGAATGAGCGTAGAAGCTCCCTAAATCCAAGAAACGCTTGTTACTCTTACTTCTCAACATGTGATATCGTTGAAGAAAGCAAGTCAACAAATTGCAACCCGGCTCTACTGACCGTCGACAGCAAGAGAGCGAGCTCTTGCTCACCCACTCCGCTCACCCCAACTCCTACATCATGGAGCTACCAATGCCCAACCCCACCACCGCCGGCTTCTATGGAAGAAGCTCCAACAACAAGCAGCGCTACAATTTCCGCAGTCGCAGCAAAAGCACCACCAACAACAAAACCAACTACCAATATTGCGAATTCGGTGCCAACGGCCGCAGAGCAAATTGCAATGTCAACAAAAACCGTAAGCTTCGATAAGCAACAAGCGGTCCCGGCTATACAGACCGGTATGGATCGCTACATTCAGATTAAGCGTAAGCTTAGTCCAGTAAACACGGTTGGTAATAAAGGAATAGAACCCGACGTCGCCCCTCTGAGATTCAAGAAGCCCTTAAAGCCAAGGGCTTCTATGCCAAAAATGTCAGCAACATTATCAACAGGAATAAAAAACCGTAACCACTCTTCAAGGTCGAGCTCGAACCAGATAGCAAAGCCTTAAAGAAAAACGAAGTGCACCCAATCTACAAGCTGCAGCTCTTATTGCATCGAAGGATCACCGTGGAAGAACCACACAAACGCATCGGCCCTCTTCAATGCACAAACTGCCAGGAGTATGGACACACAAAGACATACTGCACACTTCGGGCAGTCTGCGTAGTCTGCGGAGACTTCCACAACTCCGTAAACTGCCCCGCAAACAAAGAAGACCCCTTAAAGAAAAAATGTGGCAACTGTGGAGGAAACCATACGTCAAACTACAGAGGCTGTGCGGTCTACAAGGAGCTGAAGAGTCGCATTTAACGAGCGACAGCTACGCGTCAACAAAATACGCAAAATGCGTATTATAACTCAAAAAGTACGCCAGACGTATTTTTCGCCAAGGCAGCCAGATCATCATTCGGTCCGCTAAATACCACTAAGGGCTTCTCATACGCCGAAGCACTACGATCAGGCATGGAAAATCCACTCCAGCCACACTCAGAAAACACTCAGCAGGTCCCGATGCAGCCGCAAAGCAATTTGGAATCTATGATGTATACCATGCAACAAAGTATGATGGAACTCATGTCATTCATGAAAACAACTATGCAAACCCTTGTTCAGAATCAGAACATGGTGATTCAGTTGCTTGTAGCTCAACAGTCCAAATAATAAATGTCTAACCTACGTATATCTATGTGGAATGCCAACGGCATTTCACGGCATAACCTGGAAATAACGCAATTCCTAAATATAAATCACATCGACGTCATGCTGCTGGTTGAAACACACCTCACAGGGAGATATAACTTCCATATAAGAGGTTATACCTTCTACCGCACAGATCATCCGGATGGGAAAGCCCACGGTGGAACCGGCATCTTAATCAGAGAACGCATCAAACACCACTTTCACCAAAGGTTTGCAACAAATTACCTGCAAGCCACGTCCATAAATGTGCAGTCAGGAAACGGCAACCTTTGCATTGCCGCTGTCTACTGCCCACCTCGATTTTCTATCTCTGAAGGTCAATTCATGGACTTCTACAACACACTGGGGGATCGCTTCATAGCTGCAGGAGACTACAATGCCAAACACACGCACTGGGGATCACGCCTCGTGACCCCCAAGGGAAGGCAACTGTATAACGCACTTATAAAAGTGAGCAATAAATTGGACTACGTCTCTCCTGGTAGCCCCACATATTGGCCTGTAGACCCCAGAAAGATCCCAGATCTAATTGATTTCGCGGTGACGAAAAACATCCCACGCGATCTTATAAGCGCCATGGCCCTGTCGGATCTCTCATCCGACCACTCGCCCTTGTTGTTAACCCTTCTCCAAAGCCCAGAAATTACGGACCACCCCCATAGGCTGACGTTGCACAACACCAACTGGATGAAATACAGAAAGTATGTGAGTTCCCACATTGAGCTAACTCCTCAACTAAATATCGAATCGGACATCGACTACTCTACCGCCGCGCTGGAAGAGGTACTCGTCACAGCAGCCAGGATCTCAACACCAAAAGGGAAGGATGTGAAAATTAAGACGTTCAAAACCAGCCTGCAAATTGAACAGCTGGTTCTGGAAAAAAGGCGTCTGCGACGGGCGTGGCAAACCAGCAGGTCACCATGCTCAAAGCAACGGCTTAATGAAGCCACCCGCAAACTAAGCCGGGCTCTGAAGCAAGATGCTGAAAACGCCCAACTAAAATATATAGAAAAACTATCGCCAACTAGTACAAAGCATCCCTTGTGGAGGGCTCACCCAAATCTAAGCTCTCCGACTGAAACCGTAACCCCAATAAAAAATTCTTCAGGTTGCTGGGCCCGCAGCGACAAAGACAGAGCCGAAACATTTGCCTTACATCTCAGAGGCGTCTTCCAGCCGAACCCCTCAGCAAATGCACATGTTCTTCCGCAAATTCACTCCGAGACGGAATTAACGCCAACTTCATTTCGGCCGAACGAAAATCAAAAATCATTAGGGAGCTAAAACCAAAAAAGGCTCCAGGCCAGGACCTAATAACTACAAAAATGATAATGGAACTTCCGTACTGTGCTGTTGAGGTCATCTGTAAGCTCTTCAATGGTATCATAAGTCTCGGCTACTACCCAAGTAAATGGAAAAAATCAATTATAATAATGATACCGAAGCCTGGAAAAGATCACACGATCCCGTCATCTTACAGACCAATAAGTTTATTATCATGCCTGTCCAAACTTTTCGAAAAATGCCTTCTAACGCGCATAATACCATATATGGAAGCTCACAATATTATCCCAGCCCATCAATTTGGCTTCAGAGAAAAACACGGTACTATCGAGCAAGTTAACAGAATAACATCAGAGATTCGCACAGCCTTCGAGCTTAGAGAATACTGCAGCGCGATATTCCTCGATGTATCTCAAGCATTTGACCGCGTCTGGCTCAAAGGTCTTATGCATAAAATTAAAACACATTTGCCTGGGTACACTCATAAACTCCTTGAATCTTACCTCTACAACAGAGCCTTCGCAGTGAGGTGCAACACAACAATATCCGACAACTACACTATCGAAGCTGGAGTCCCACAAGGCAGCGCACTTGGGCCAACTCTATTCGTCCTCTACACAGCGGACATTCCCACAAGTGACCGACTAACAACATCCACCTTTGCTGACGACACTGCGATCCTTAGCCGCTCCAGATGCCCAGTCCGTGCATCAACCCAACTCGCCAAACATCTCATGGTAGTCGAGAAGTGGCTATCTGACTGGCGTATCAAAATAAACGAACAAGAGTGTAAACACATAACGTTTACTCTTAACAGGCAAACTTGCCCTCCGCTCTGCCTGAATAGCACGCAGATCTCCCAAGTCAACGAAGTAACGTATCTCGGCATCCATCTCGACAGACGTCTAACATGGCGTAGACATATCGAATGCAAGAAATTACACCTAAAGCTGAAAGCCAGCAGCCTCCACTGGATTATAAACGCCCGATCGCCCTTGTGCCTGGACTATAAGGTCCTGCTCTATAACTCCACTCTTAAGCCAATCTGGACGTATGGCTCCCAGCTTTGGGGGAACGCGAGCAGAACCAACATTGATATCATACAGCGCGCTCAATCAAAGATCCTGCGAACTATCACTGGGGCACCATGGTATATTCGACACCAAAACATCCACAGGGACCTCGGCATTTTCGCAGTAAAAGATGAAATAGACAAGCAAAAAGCGTCCTATAATGAAAAACTCTCTGTCCACCCAAATCCCCTCGCAAGGGTCTTGACTCGGGTTTCCAACCGATCCCGCCTGCAACGTACCGACCTTCCAACCCAGCCATAATTTGTCAGGGCCATTTCTAATGTTCCAGTCTACATGACTGTTAGCTAGGTTATAGTATAAGATTTGATACACTTATTGTTAGTCTCAAAAATGAGAAGATTCAATAAATAAAAGCAAAGTATAATAAAAAAAAAAAAAAAAAAACGTTGCCCTTAGAGGTCTTCTGATGATGCTAAGTCTTTAATTTGGTTCATAAATTCAGTCACATTAAAGGTGGAAAAATTTAGTTATTTTAAAATAACTTTTTCTTATGAATATTCCAGCATAAAAGATTTGCATAGAAGATTTCTGACCGGAACACTTATTATTTGAATAATCTATATATATAAAAGAACAACACGAAAAACTACGAAAACTTATAACTCAAGAACGGCTGAACCGATTTAGCTGAAAATTGGCAGTGAGGTAGTTTAGAGCCAGGAGAAGGACATAGGATACTCCCGTGAAAATCTTTGCAAAAACCGGAAAATAGAAAAAAACGTTTTTAGCAAACGCCAACACCAAATCAGGCTCTGAATTTAAATTGAAAAAATCGTTTTTAGCAACAAACGCCAACACCAAAGGAGGCTCTGAAATCCAAAATCGAAATTATACGTGTATGTTTCTTCATTCGCTGTGCATCGTTCATTGAGTGATTATTATTGGAATAAAAAAAATAAATAAATAAAATAAATAAATCAAAAAAATCAAAAAAATCAAATAAATCAAATAAATCAAATAAATCAAATAAATAAAATAAATCAAATAAATAAAATAAAATAAATAAAATAAAATAAATAAAATAATAGAGATAGATAGAGATAGATTTAATTTTTTTTGTATTTTTTCCAATTAAAAACAAATGCTTATTTATTGCCAAGAAAGGAAGGCGCCGGTTCACTAGTATCACTAAGCAATGAACATAATAGAGTCCGCATATCCAAAAAATACGGGCACTTTCTGTTTTTGGTTTTCAGAACCCTTGTGGCAGAGGCCGTGGCAGAGGCGCAGCGCTCTCTCGCGTTCGGCTCTCTCTCAAGAACTCGAGTTAGCCGTCGTGTTTTGAATTTTGAAAACAAAACCCTGAGGCAGAGACGCAGCGCTCTCGCACGAAGAAGTGAACAGAGAGAACTCGAGCATCAATTCAGTCGTAGAACTACGCTGTTTTGATATGTGTGTATGTGTGTTTAGCGCACATACATATGAAGAAACATAATGTGCATGCAGTTGCTGCTTGTCCGATTGCTTAAATTTTAATTTTGCAGATTTCAAACTGAGTTTCATTTCTGAAGTGTTTTGCTTGGATAGGGAAAAGTGAATACTCTTCCTCATTTGCATATATTGCTCTATCACTAATAACTAAGGAATTATAGTCTAGGTCATCAACGGTGCGGTGCGTGCATCATGAATTGAATTGTTGGTTTCTGCCTGTGACCTTGTTGTTGTTCTCTTCAGTTCCGCTCGTTTGTTTCAATTGATTTTGTCGTCTTTGCGTTGATGTTGCTGTTTTTGATTTGCTTACTTTTTACTTTTGATTGCATGCAGAGACTGCACCTGTTGATCGACATTTTATTATGTTATTATGTTTAAATAATTAGTATAGACATATTATATTTAAATTTCAGCATTTTTTATTGCAAATTAATATAGGCACATATAAAAGGAGTATTTTGATTTTTATTTACATTAATATTTTTCAGCAGTGCTTAAGCAAATTCATATATACATACATATTTTCATGCATATGTATGTATATATGAATGTACATACATACATATGTAAGATAGTATCAATTTGCTAAATTTTAAACACTGCTGAAAATATGTACATAAATAAAAATATGAATGTACATATATTATTATATATTAATTTGCAATAAAAAATGCTGAAATTTAAATATAATATGTCTATACTAATGAGATAACGCCACCCAATTTTACAGAATCAAAGAAGAAAAAAGAGCGGAATATTATATTTTTAAAAAGTATACTGGAAAATGTACTAAAATATATTCTAAAAGTATACCAACAAATTATACTTTATTCAAAATTATTTGCTTGGTAGCAGTTTATTAGGTTTATTGAACACCATTATTATGTCACTTAGTGACATAGCAACTGAACAGGTGGTGCTGCACCTGATTTCGCTCCATAAAAGTAATTCTTTTAAAACTTCTGTGTTTTTTGTCCGATTGTAACAAGATGTAAGATGGTAATTAGTATTGTGCGTACCAAAATTTAACTTTCTAGGTTTAAAGACGGAGACTCATTCCACATCTGGGTATTAAGCACATTTCCTTGGTTACAATGTCTGCTATGCTAATCATTGTAGCCGTAACTATTGGGGTGGTTGAGCAATTTCGCCCTAGTAGTTTTAATAGCCGAAATAATTGTCTGACAATATTAGTATTGATTTCGTAAATTTTCCTCCAAACAAAACTTGCACAACATTTGATTGCCAACAATTAATGATTTATATTCAACTTTTTAATGCCAAACTTTCAGGCAGAAACAATTTCTACTCTTTGGTCTTCGTAGTCTTACTGGAATCCTACTATTAGATTGCCTTCGTATTGTTGGTGGGTTGCGTTTGCCTGGGTCCGCGCGTTAGCAAGCCCAAACTTGGTGTCGCTGGGCCACTTGATGGTACTGCCATTAGTACGTCAACGTCCAAGATAATAAACAAAGTACAGAACAAAAAGGCAAGATAACATTCATAAGTTATTAAAAAGTTCGATTCCTAACGAATCTTCCAGGTATTCACTTTAGAAGATAACAATCCCGAAGGCTTATATATGTATGTATGTACCTATAAAAATACTTTCACTAGCTGTCAATATCATTAAATAAATAAATAAATTGCGTTGACCAACGGTTCATAAATCCATGCACTCATATTGCTCTACTCATAACAGATAAAATATGCTTGTCGAACTTAGTTTTTAATTAAGAAGTATAACCACATCAGCGTCATTTGTAAATAAGAGAACTCTTAAAAAATTATATTAATTTTCATTTATTAAAGATTAGATATAATAAAATTATAATACTTCATGATTCAAAACAATTAACCATTGTAACCTGATGTTAAGTGATAATAAAAAATTTTAGATATTTCAAAAGAAAGGTATTTTTTAAATATAAATAATAATATAAATATAAACAGCAAGGACCTAAATAACTTCCTTGAGCATTAACGGAAGTCACTTAAGCAGACTTCGACCAAAACCTCTTAGAGAATATTCTTTGAATTCTACTCGAAAGATAAGAAGTTATGCACTAAGCTAAGTTTTGTAGAAATCTTACATAAACTATTCTCCTTTTAAAAAGGAAATAATGTAAGATTATTTTCAAATATCAGTGAAAGAAACATACTTTAATGATAATTTATATAATATGAAAAGTGGTTTACAAAGTGGGCTCAGAACTTTAGCACACAACAACGAACTCTATCATAACTTGGAGAAAACTCAGATTTACAGTAAACATTACTCAAAGGTCGAAGAATGGCACTGTATTTTAAAACGTAGAGGAAAAATAAATGTTTCGAAAAAAGGGAAAGGAAAGATGAATAAATCGAATAAACAATTTGCAGCTTATTGCTTTTTGTCTTCTAACATTCTGATAGCCGTGCACGAAATATGATGTTAGTTTATTGAGTTATCAGATGAAAATTGAGCCTTTGTGCGAAAGAAAGTGAAATCGGTAGCCGATTTTTTTTTTATTTACGTATTATTTAATTATTAAATTTACCGGATTTTGCTAAAATATTCTGCTAGATATGTATGTGTAAGATGTGAGACCGATGACAAGAACATCATACATTCACACATACATATGTATATGCAAGTCACTTTACAACAATGCACATTTTGTCCACAGGAAAAATTAAAAGCTTTCAAACTGAACAAGATTGTGTATGAAGTTTGGCTTATTTTAGTGTCCGTTGAACTTTATGGAAAATTAGAATTATCTTAAATTTGCTATCAAGGCAAATTAAAAATTTCACACCAACAAATAGGAGTCGTCCCCGCCTAACAAATTGTACAAGTTAGCAATACGATACGTATAAGAAGAAAGAAAGTTACTGTCGAGTTTGCTCGACTGTGAGATAGCCGCAACCCAGTTTTACCATCAAAATATTATATTTTTAAAAAATATACTTGAAAAAATACTACAAAAATATTCTAAAAATATACCAAAATTTTCTTTGTTCGAACTTATTAGCTTGGCGGCACTTAAGTGGGTTTATTGAACACCATTATTATGTCACGGAGTGTCATAGCAACTAACTAGGTGGAGCTGCACATGATTACGCCTTATAGAAGTAATTCTTTAATAACTTCTGTGTTTTTTATCCGATTGTAACAAATTTTCAGAGATCATTAAGATGATGATTAGTATTGTGTGTTAAACGTGAACGTGAACGTTCTACGTTTAAAATTACGCTTGAAATTCGTTTTTTTCAATTTACGGGGGCGTAAGGGGGCGTGGCAAAAATCTAAAACAAACTTGATCTGCGTTCAACAATAAGACCCACTGTCCCGAAAAATTTGTTTCTCTATCTCTTATAGTCTCTGAGATCTAGGTGTTCATACGGACGGAAAGACGGACATGGCTATATCGTCTCGGCTGTTGACGCTGATCAAGAATATATATACTTTATGGGGTTGGAGATCCTTCCTTCTGCCTGTTACATACATTTTCGGTCGGCACAAAGTTATAATACCTTTCAACCCTTTGGGTAGGCGGGTATAAAAAGTAACCAAGACCTTATGGAATACAAACACTAATATCCATTTAAAACTTTGGGTGATATTTCATTTCCTTTGGAAACATATTTTTGGAAAGTTCGCTAATTGTTTAAAAAACACCTGTTGTCAAACCCTCCTACCCAAAGTGTGGAACCGTATTATAACTTTGTGCCAACCTAGAACATACATATGTATTAGGCAGAAGGAAGCACCTATAAAGTACATATATATATTCTTGGTCAGCGCAAGAATAAAATTCAAATTCAATTTTGATACGCACAATATTAATTACCAACTTAATGATCTCTGAAAATTACAATCGGAGAAAAAACATAGAAGTTATTAAAGAATTAGGTGAAGCTGCACTTGCTCAGTCGCTGTCACCAAGTGACATGATAATGGTGTTCAATAAACCTAATAAAGTGCTGCCAAGCTAATTATTGGTATATTTTCAGTATATTTTTTAAGAATTTAATATTTCGATGGTCGCTCTTATTTATTCTTCCATTCAGTAAAATTGGGTGGCGGATATTTCACAGTCGAGCAAATTCGAAAGTAGCTTTCTTTCTTATTTTGAAAATAAGTTGAGTTAAGCGTTAAGAGTTAAAATTTCTAATGCGATACTAATCTCGTTAAGTGGTCAAAAACAATATAGAAACATTTTAAGATTGCATTTGTGCGTGTAGGAAACACATGAAGTTCTTGACGTTTTGTTGCTTAAGCCTGTTTTCATTTAAATTTAAATATTTATTGACGTAAAAGGGGTGAACCCATTTCTGGTCGTTTTCAGGTATTTAATTGTTTTTGCTTCTGTAATGTGAATTGTTTATAATACAAGCATTGTAATAATAAGTAAATAAATTCAAAATGTTTAATGTATCAAAATGTTTAATGTTTGTGAAGGAAAATGTTTGCGTTTCTTAAAATTTATATTTTCAAACTTTTTAAATTCAATTAACATTATATATTAATCAAAAAAATTAATATTTTTATGTATTTATATAATAGGCAATTTTTGTTTGCAGTATTCTTCTCTGCTACTACTGTATGTGGCTTGTCAATGTCCTCTTTTAAATTTATCCCCCATAAAGACATGGGCAATATTACGGTCATTGCTAAATTGGTCAATAACAGTGCTAAATGGGGTTTATTAGTGTCAAGTTCGATACTTAATGTATGTAATTTGTAAGCAGTCTTTATACTTAAAGATAATTGTTTTGAGTTCCTTGCTAGCACAAGTGTGCTTCGACGCACCGGCAAAGTGCTAAAGCTCGCACTTATATTATCTTTAGTATATATCTCGATGGAAATTAGCAACATTGGATATACTGAGAGGAAAATAAATTGCCGAAACAGCACGAACGTTGTATGTACGTACATATGTATATTGTGTCAGCGCCAGCAACGTTTCGGATAGAGTAAGCCTATGCTATGCACAGTGCATAGGGCCATCCAACCAGTATTTTCAAAAAATGCTTCATTGGGATTCAAATTTAAGCAATATAACGTACCTCTATATTTATACACCATATTCACAAGAACAAACACATATGTATAGTCAGCGTCATCAGCGCCCCAGCGTCGTGCCAATAACAACAAAACATGAACACGTGCCTGCAAAGCCAGCACAATTCTAAGTGCAGCATAAGCGACAACAGTGGATGTTATGAAACGGGCACAGCGACGATTGAGCCCGCGACTCACCAATGCGACCGGAACTTGTGGTGCTGGATCAGCGCCTATGTCATCGAACCAAGACCTCTTGGGTCTTGGTCAAGCCAGCGTAGAGTCACTCTATTTTGGACGTGAAAGAACGACAGTTGTACTATCTGCTAAGTAAACTCATGATTAAGAAATTAAATAAACGTGTTAGCTGCAACCGACAACCAATCGTTTCCTTCGTCTGCAGAACTGGAAGTCCTGGAATCCTCTATCTCTATTTGTCAAGCCGAATCATCTAACCAACGCATTGAGATGGATTGTGCTAACTTACATATCATCAAAATATTCACAAATAATTAATTAAACCGCAAAAACATATACATACACCATAATTTAAAAAAACAACTCCTGTTTTTTTTTTAATAAATATATTATATGAATTGCCATTGTCGTTACCTCTCCTTTCGAGACAAAGCTACCATTTTGAGCTGAAGAGAAACCAAACCAAATATTATTATATAATTTTATATAAAGATGTTTTGTTATGTAGGGATCGTTAAATTCCATTGAACAACGGAATCAGACAAAATATTCATATGAAACTTTTATTTTGAAACAAGAAGGATACCTATTTCACTTACTGACTCTATTCGCTCAAGTTCTGTCAAATAAGTTTACATTTATTGCAATTAAAATTTAATAAAATTTTAGCCCATCACGATTGAAAACAACCAAAGTCAGATTTCAATCTGAGACTATATAAGGGATTATTAAAAGTCAGATAAATCTAAACATCATCCGCATACATAAGTATGAGAAAGTATGATATAGCAGACGGAAGATAACGGGATCAAAACAAATGACATCCATGGGTACCACGTCATTGGCGGATATTGACACTGAGGAGTGTCGAGGAGTGGGAGATCTTAATGACATTAGATTAGTAGCAACGGACAAATTGGTGAATAGTTCAGGGATATGAAGTTTGGACCAATGGTCAAACGAGTATTAGATTTTCTACGCTTTGCAAACTGGGTTAAGAGCTTCATGCCCTTAAACCCAGAGTTCAAAGTTGCGAAACTATCCGCAAGTTTTTTAAAACCTGCGAATAGATCGTCAAAGCCTTGCTTCGTCTGACATATGAATCCCGCAACAAACCATTCAACATCTCCTCATGACTCATATGCCCATCTTAAGCCAGATTTGAAGCCAATTAGGTCGACTATTCGGCTGGTGAAGCCAGCACATTTTTCATGTGAAATATTGTCACAAAGCCAGCAGCAAACGAAATCAATTTTTGCACTTGCTGGTACACGGCATTTTTATACCCGCCTACAAAAGGGTAGAAGGGTATTATAACTTTGTGCCGACCGAAAATGTATGTAACAGGCAGAAGGAAGCATCTCCGACCCCATAAAGTATATGTATTCTTGATCAGCGTCAACAGCCGAGACGATATAGCCATGTCCGTCTGTCCGTCCGTCCGTATGAACACCTAGATCTCAGAGACTATAAGAAGTAGAGCAACAAATTTTTCGGGACAGTGTGTCTTATTGTTGCACTCGGATCAAATTTGTTTTAGATTTTTGCCACGCCCCCTTACGCCCCCGTAAATCGAAAAAATCGAATTTCACTCTTAATGATTTGGTTACAATTTGATAAAAAAACACAGAAGTTATTAAGAAATAACTTTTATAACGCGTAATCAGGTGTAGCTCCACCTAGTTAGTTGCTATGACACTCCGTGACATAATAATGGTTATAATTTCGAACAAAGAAAATTTTGGTATATTTTTAGTATATATTTTTTATTATATCTTCCAGTATATTTTTTATAAATATAATATTTCGATGGTAAAATTGGGTGGCGGGTATCTCACAGTCGAGCACACTCGACAGTAGCTTTCCTTGCTTCCCCAATGAAGCACAGCAGATCTTTTGTCGAGGAACGCACAATATGCTCGGGACCTGCGGTATCCATGTGCAGATGTTTCCTCCTAGTCCATACCAAGGCTGGACAGTCGCACAGAATGTGTTTGGTTGTCTCGTCGTCCTCTTTGCAAAGTCTGCACTCAGCATCAGAAGACAGACGCATTTTGGTGAGGTGATAGTTCATCGTATGATGGCCACTAAGAAAGCCAACGAGAAGGTGAAGGGATCTTCATCCTTCCTGGAAAGTAAGCTGGTTTTCCGGTCGACCACAGGATTGATAAACTCCTTGGCTTGCCGCATCCCTGGTTGGACCGACCAGTAGTGATCAGTCAACCTAACAGTCCAGGTTTTTACAATAGCTGAGATGGTTGACCAACCCATGCCACAGAAGGGCTCAGGGCCGGAAAAAGTAGCTGACGAACCGGCCCTCGCAAGTTCGTCCGCCAGCTCATTGCCCTGGATACCAGACTATCCAGGTACCCATAGAAGGGTGACATTGTTAGTAAGAGACAGTCTCTGGAGGCAGTTCCAGCAATCGGCCACCAGTCGAGAGCTTACTCTTTTGGAGGAGAGGGCTAAGATGGCGGCTTGACTGTCAGAGAAGATGTAGATGTTCGCTCCTCTAATCCCCTTCTCTAGGATCAGACGGCAGCAGAACTCGATGGCATGAACGTCAGATTGGAAGACTGTGGGCCATTTGCCCATAGCAATTGAGGTTTTAGAGTTGGGTCCAAAGATCCCAGCTCAAACCCCCTGATCAGTTTTTGACCCGTCGGTATACCAGTGAATACCGTAGGGGTCGCTGATGGGGTTGCCAGTATCCCACTCCTTCCGGTCGGAGATGAGGGTTCTGAATTTAGCACCAAAGAAAAGTTCCTTAGTCATAGTATCTGATCTTGTGCAGATATCTATGCCAGGAATGTCTTTGATCAGGCTAGCATGTCCTGATTCGGTAGCTAGAAGCTCTGATTGGAGCTGGATTCTAAGAAGGCTCATAGCGGCGACTTCTTTAATTTGGATACGCAGCGGAGTCAGATTCAGTATCGATTCCATTGCTGCGGTGGGACAGGTACGAAGTGCACCTGTCAGTGAGAGGCACAGCAGCCTGTGCAATTTATTGCATTTGCTGATGGCAGTGACCTGTGTAACCTTTGGCCACCACACAATAGCAGCATAGGTGACGATCGGTCTGACCATCATGACAAAAAGCCACCGGATGGTCAGGATTTAAGACCCCAGATTCTACCAAAGAATCCACATGGCATGGGTCGCCTTTGTGAGGGTGTTGCTGAGGTGGGAGTTCCAATTTAGTCTTTTATCGAGGGTCACCCCTAGATATTTGACTTCGTTGGATAGCCCCACAGGGGAGCCGCTGATATAAAGTTGACCAATGTCAACGGAATAATGCCTAGTAAAAGGAACTATAATAGTTTTTTGTGGATTGATGCTAAGACCAACATCTGCGCACCATCTACTTACCGTGTTCAGAGCTGATTGCATCAACTCTGTCACGGTGCTGGTATTGTTCCCGGTCACTATTAGAGCCAGGTCGTCAGCATAGCCGATAGCTTCAACGCCCTGCTCGGAGAGTAAGACTAGTAGTTCGTCAACTACTAGAGACCAGAGTAGGGGGGATAGAACCCCTCCCTGGGGACAGCCTTTGACTGCATTAATGCATGCAGTCGTAGAGTCCAGGGTGGAAGTGATTAGCCGGTGTGTGAGCATAGCTTCAATACACCGGATCAAGGGACGGGCAGTTCCTCTATGTTCCTTAGCAGAAGAGATTGACCCGTAGCCGGTATTATCAAAAAGCGCCTTCTAAAAGAGCACTAAGCAATGTTCTTGGATACGAAGGCTCTTTCAATTTTTCCCACTAACCTGTGGAGAGCGACCTCCGTCGATCTGCCGGCAATGTACGCAAACTGCGTGGGATGCAGAGGTGTCGACGTCTGCAGAGAGCACCGAATGTACATATCTATAAGCCTTTCTGCCGTTTTAAGCAGAAAGGAGGTAAGACTGATCGGCCGATAGGACTTAGGCTGGTCAAGTGGACGATTCCCTTACTTGGGGATGAATACTACATTAACTCTCCTCCAAGAGATGGGTATGTATCCCCACATAAAACTAGCTCCAAGAAGGCCGACCAGTGGATCAAGAATATGAGCCATGCTGTTTTGAATAAGGGCTGGGAAGATTTTGTCATCCCCTGGGGCTTTCAAAGGAGCAAAAGAATCTACAGCCCATTTGACCTTTTCGGGGTCGAAGATGGATCCAGATAGGCTGAATCCGCGTGAGTTCGGTGACAAAGTGGCGTCATCGCGACCGGAGAGATCTGGATTCGCCACAGAACCCGGAATGTGGACTTGCAGTAGAAGCTCAAGTGTTTCCCTGCGATCTTGAGTGAAAGAGCCATCTGCTCTTTTAAGAAGCCCTATTCCATTAGACGACCCTTTAGCCTATACTTTATGAAGCCTCGCTGCCTCTGGCAACGATTCTAAGCTACCACAGTAGCTGCGCCATGTATCGCGTTTAGCTCGTCTAATGCTTTTGTTGTAGTTGGTAAGAGCGTCCCTATAGACGTCCCAACTAGCCTTATTAAAAAGGCTTCTAACCCTCCTTCTAAGGACAGCGAGTTCCTCACTCCACCACGGAATTTTCCGATTGACCGATTGGTCTTCTGGACTGAGCTGTTCTCGAAGGATGAGATAAGCACATCTTGGAGCTGATTGGCAGCGAGTTCTATCTCACTGATAGAGCTAGGATTATTGACCAATAGGTCTGCTTCGAAAGCTACAGAGGCTTTGTAAAGCTCCCAATTCGTCTTTTTGGGACAGAAGAAGTTTTGGCGAATTTCGACTTAGCCAGGAAGGTCAAACCTGATGTGCTGATGGTCTGACAAAGTGGCATCGTCTGTGAGCCGCCAATTAACAAGCGAACTCGCTATCGAGGTGCTGATTAGGGTGAGATCTAAAACCTCTTCCCTAATAGCATTGATAAAAGTGGGTTTGCACCCTATGTTAGCTACATCTAATTGACAACACAATAAGTAGTCTAAGAGGGACTCACCACGTTTATTGATGTCGCTGCTTCCCCAGATCGTGTGATGTGCATTACCATCACAGCCGATCACGAGCGGCTTCTTGTTGCGACGACAGAATTCCACCAGCCGCTGGACCTCTGCTGGGGGTACATCATCCACATCGCCCGGGAAGTATGCGGAGGCGAACACAACTTCCCGGACACCGGTCTGCAGTGGCTATCTCAATAGCCGTTGCTACCAGGTCTCTGTGGATGAAGTTAGTTAGTGGGAAATGTCTGACACTGTTATCCATAAGTATAGCAGTGCGCGGGGCACCTCCCATACGGTCATATAACAACTTACATGATCCACATGAAAGTCCACGTATTTGGCCACCGATCAACCATGGTTCTTGGACGAGAGCCAGGTTGATTTGATCTTCACAGACGACCCTGCACTGTGTGGCCGACGCTCCTCTAGCGTGGTGCAGGTTCGCCTGGAGCACTTTAACTTTGCTCATCTTCCCTCCTGATGGCGGTTGAGACAAGGCCACTTTGCTTGCCCCCCCCGAGAGTCGTTACAGCGAATGCCCTTCGGCGGTCGGGACGAGCCACTCGGGGGAGGTCGCCTTGCGACTCCGCTCGCGGGAGGTGCCCTTGCGGGTGGGTTGCAGCCTGAGGTGCTGGCAGTGGGCCTGGCCGAGGCACCTCTGACGGTTGACGGACGGTAACCACTTGTCACACGTCTAGTTGGGCCCTTCGGGGCTGGGCCACAATGGCCGGTGGGGTGGGGGAATGAACCTTGGGTACCAATCCGGCCGCAGCGCTCGTGGAAGCCACAGGGTCAGCCAATGCTGGAATCCCTGAGGGAACCACTGGCGGCGTTGCTGGAGCGGCACTGGTAGGAGAGGGAGCGGGTGAGGATGTGGATGGAGCAGGGGTGGCGGAGGAGGCTTTGAGAGCAAAATTCTTTAGGATCAATTTGACCCTGCCAAAGCAGAATTTCACCTTCCCTTGGCACTCCGTCAGAGCCCTGTACGACTCCGCGGCAACCAACATTGCGAGGTGAGTCGTTGTGCCGTTCAGGCTGTGCTGCACCACCCGCCACAGCTTCGTGGAGAAGCTGCTGGCGTTCTGGAGCCCAATAAATTCCAGGATGGTTGCAGGAGTATACTCAGCACTACTGGGAAAGTAACCTCTGATGAGGTGAGCATTGGGGAACTCCGTTTCCTCCGGCAATTTGACGTCAAGGGCGCTGATGGACCTGATGTGTCCAACAGCTCCCCTGACCCAATTGGCAGTGCTGCTATCCTCGCACACCAAAAGCAGCCACTCATTTCGGGATATACAGCCCTCGAAACCTGGACTAACCGTTGGTGTAGAGTGCAACAGCACCGCTGAGAGGGGTTTGGTAGGATCAGCCGAAGTGAAGCCCAATTTCACGCTGCTAACCACTTGGCTGAAGAGTGGTTTCGTGGACTCCTTATGAGTCTTTTTGGACCTCTTTGAAGAGCTGGTGGGCTCGGCGATGGTATCGTCAGCGCGCGTCCGTTTAGCCTTGGTGTTAACGGGGGGCGCAGTGGCGATAGCCAGAGCCTCCTCTCTGTTAGAACCCTTTGCGAGTGCAGCTTTAAAAAGCTTCTTCTCGCGGCTCTTCAATTTAATAAAGGCGTCCTTAGATTCCAGCCGCAGCAACTGGATCTGAGAGCCTGCTTCCGTAAGGCCTAACCTCTGAGAGGCCACGGAAGCGTCGTCAGCAAAGCTGATTCGGTCGCAGTTAGCTTCCTCGTCCGAGGACAATACCTCGACGGGTTGCTGACGGACTGAACCGCTACTGGACGGAAGTTCAGCACTAGCGAACCCTGTGTCCAAGGGAGTTCGTGGCCTATCCAGGTCCCCTAAAATACTAGAGTCGAGACCCGTAGTATTGGGGGTGGAAGCCAGCAGCCCACTGGCTGCAGTGCTGGTGTAGGGGTCGGCCGTGAAGGCATCGCCCAGGGATGATACTTTTATAGCCGTATCAGACTTTTCTATTTTGAAATTTTGATCCATGAAATAAGATCCCACGAGTAGGCGGGAAGGGAAAGTCATCCACGGCATAGCCCGCATACCGTGGAAAGTCTAAATGAAACTGGAGGACGACAGGTATCCAGAGTCCGCATACTAGAGACCGGGCTACCCCTTGGCCATGCATCCATCAGCGTATGCTGTTCCACCTTGGATTGGGGTGATTTATAGATTCGCGATCTTCGCCCGACTACAATTAGTCAGCACCTCTAGCAGAGACATGACCGTGCTAGGGGTCTGCTTCCAGCCGCCCTCGTGTGGAGAATATAGTGGCACTTCCGACAGTAGGAGCAAGGACGGCACGTGCCTCAGCCAATACTGGGATTACATGTTGGTCCCCTTGCTTCCTCTGACGGCTGACGGCCAACCAAATCATTAAGACGATGATTAATTTTGTGCGTGACAAAATTGAACGTTCTATATTTAAAATGACGCTTGAAATTCGATTTTTTCGATTTACGGGGGCAGAAGGGGGCGTGGCAAAAATCTAAAAAAAACTTGATTTGAGTGCAACAATAAGACATACTGTCCCGAAAAATTTATTGCTCTATCTCTTATAGTCTCTGAGATTTAGGTGTTCATTCGGACAGACGGACATGGCTATATCGTCTAGCCTGTTACATACATTTTCGGTCGGCACAAAGTTATAATACCCTTCTACCCTTTGGGTGGGCGAATGCGAGTGAATTACGATAAGAGTGACCATATCTGCGAATGGATTATTACAGTTTCGATTTCCAGTAGATTGCGTGATCTTAGTTTGGCACCAGATATGTGTTGGTCTTAAAATATAACCTGTTCCAGATTTCGATGCCAGGAATTTATTTATTCCAGTTTAGTTTCCTATTTAGAGTTACCCCTTGATATTTAGCTGCGTTAGAAACTTCCACAGCTCCAGTGCGTTTGGTTAAAAAAACCATTGCAGCTCTTTGCAAATTGAACCTGAGATCATCATCTGTACACCATTCGGTTACCCTGTTTAGAGCAACTAGCATTAATTCTGTCATGGTACTAGTGTATGGTAGTGACCAACTGATCACGATTAAAAAAGGAGGATAAAAGGGATAGACAACAGGAAAAGGAGCCAGAGCCAGAGCCATCAATTTCAATTATTAAAATACTTAATTAATACTGCATTTGCAGTACCTGCAGTAGGCTCTATCTTTATCTTTTTGATCTCGTGTAATCCACATTATTAAAAATCAGCCAATTTCAGCCACGACTCTCGAAATTTTTGCTAATACAATTCTTTCGGTATGTTTCACGATTTCACAATTAATTGCAACGCGATAAGTAAGAAATCGATAGCCCGGGATAACAATTTTGCACAAATTTTGTGGTGGTATGTCGATTGTAAGAACAATTCAAGAATAATCGAAACAATTATGTGAAGATATATATGTTGAAATGAAAAGAAAATAAACAAAAAACCATTTTTAAATAAAAATTTATTGGCCACAGCCAAAAAAAAAAAAAGATTTTCGGATATATATAGTATAAGTTAGCGATTTTATCAGGCTAGACGGAAAAAGAAAAGGACAGATCTGTTCGGAAAACGGCTGACCTGCCAGCTCGGGTAGTAAAAGTTTTTACAAAATCCCATCTAAAGAGAGCAGAGCTCACAGTACTGGATGAAAAACCCGACCCTTAGGACACCCCATGAATATCTGTATACAGACGGTCGTGGGATCCAGACGATATTTTTCCTTGTTAAGTCTAGCTGTTTCTGGAAGTGACATCTTTGCACCGTAGGTCCGACAGGCTACGAGTTTGATGATTCTAATGCTTTTATTGTAGTTAGTTAGTGCACTAGTGGAGTGTCTCACTGAATTTGTTAATATTGATGCTCCCCCATATAGTGTGATTGACATTAGCATGACAGACCAGTCGCTGGGCATCGATTTATGGAGTGTCGTCAACACCGCTGTGAAAATAGGTAGGGGCCACTATTATTTCCCGCACTCCATTGACAGAGTCTTCCTCCATAGCCGTCACAACTTAGTGCCTGAGGATAAAGTTAGGGGGAGAAGCTCGACTATAAGACCCCCGTCACTAGAGGTGCAGAAACATCGATGAAAACATCGATGCATCGATGTTTTTCGAATTTTCTAAAACATCGATGTTTTTTTTTGGACCATCGATGTTTCTGTGTCGTCACTATCAAAAGAAAATACAAAGGAGAGGTACGTTAACGAGCAGATATTTTTTGTTTTTGAATTATTTCTGACCTCAGGACTCACCTAAACCTCGACATTGTTGATAAACATATGTTTATTAACAAAAATCATAAACTTTTGAATAACGTATAAGAGCTTGATCTCATTTGTTAGTTTTTTAAGTTCATGAAGTTCCGTTTTTAAGTTCGTTTATTAGTTTTTTAAGTTTATGAAAGCCTAATTATTTGTTTTTTAATTTTTAATACAACAATAAAAGTGAATTTCACTAATTTAAAAAATGTAAAAAAAAAAATTTTAAAACATCGACGTTTCATCGATGTTTTGGGGAAAAACATCGAAAACATCGATGTCTCCATACTTCGATGTTTCTGCACCTCTACCCGTCACCCATTTTTTCTGAATGCAACAAAAATTTAGAGCGATCATCGAAATATTATATTCATAAAAATGTACTAAAAAACATTTAAATATATATATACCAGTAAATATCCCGAAATTAACTGCGTTCAAAATTATTACCAAAATTTGGTTGCTCTAGTTCTTATAGTCTCTGAGTCTCTCTTCTTATAGTCTCTTCTTATAGTTTTTATAGTCTCTCCGTTTATTACGGACGGAAAGACTGAAGGAAATGGCTATATCTGAAGTAACTAAAATCCAACCAGGTCTCCTGGACAAGTACAGGTAGATTTTCTCCTCCAAAAAGTCCAAAAAGTTTTCAACCTTAAATGTGCTTAAATTTGAACTGAATTTAGATCCTAACATCTTTAGAACACTAATAGGAGCAAGTCTTGAGACATAAATTTTTTGCTTTTGAAAAATACCTACAAATGTATAATGAACATAAATAGCAAAAGTTGAAATGGGAGCTTCCACAATAGGTGACAGAATGAAGGAGGTTGAACATCGATAAAAAACATCCAAAAATCCGAAACTAGAACAGTATCTTAAACCATGAAATCTATGGGAACATGTGGGCGCATCTGAGCGTCTGAATCGTATAGCTACTTTACACTATTTCCCATCATTCTTGTATTTTGTATAAAAATTATAATAATTAATCTCATTTGATTTGCAATAGTAACATAATTTTTCAAATGAACTCCTTGCTTCTGCACCAATTCGCAATTAATTAATTTAATTGTTCGCGACATCCGTTAGCGCACATTATGTGGTGCGCCCTCGGTCGGCAGGGCGGATTGTGGGTTACGTTTGCCGCGGTTATATGTTCGAGCTTGGAGTTGCTGGGTCACTTAATCGTAGTGCAGTTAGTATGTCAACTTCCAATAGAAAGAAGTGGGTTTTGAAGGCCAATTGACACCATTTTCATAGTCATAACATTCTCTTCGACTATTGATGATATTCTCTTGGACATTGAGATACTAACGGCAGTAGATCGGGCTTATTTACGCGCGGATCCAGGTAGACGCAACCATCTGCCCATCCGACCGAGCGGCAACCGCATAACCTGTGGGAAAGGAGGTCGCGAAGAATTAACATTAACAAAATAATAATAATAAGAACAATACTTAAGTACAAACTAAAGTTTATAAAATAAATGTTTTTATTTGGATGATAGTGTTAGCATTGTTTATAAGATTAGAGAATATATTATAATTTACACATAAAATACGAAAAGAATTATGACTGGCATAGTTAGTTCTATAACGGGAAAGAGAGAGGGAAAGAAAATTTCTAGTCGGTCCGACCGGAACGGCAAAGCTAATCTGGCTGTCAACTGCAAAGAGTCAATTTCGCCAATGATTAGTCTATGTAGAAACACTACGCCTAGCATAGTTATACGGTCAGAAAGAGAAGGAAGGTTTAGTAATAAAAGTATACTACGATAAAAAGGCAATCTAATACTGGGATTCCAGCTAAGACTACGAAGAGCAAAAAGAAGAAATTGTTTCTGCACTGATTCAAGCCTATCTTGATGAACCCTATACTGGGGAAACCAGATAATAAATCCATACTCAAGAATAAGACGAACCAGTGAGATGTATAGATGTTTTGTAATGTAAGGATCGTTAAATTCCTTTGACCAACGTTTAATAAATCCAAGGTTACACATGGCTCTATTGCAAACATACAAAATATGCGTATCAAATTTTAATTTTAAATCAAGAAGGATACCTAAATCTGTTACTGACTCTATTCACTCAAGATTTGTATCATTAAGATGATAATTTTTCAAATGCGAAAAGACAATGATATAAGTTTATATTTATTGCAATTCAGATTTAATAAATTTATAGCACACCACAATTGAAAGCCATCAAGGTCAGATTGCAATCTGAGGCTATATAGGGGATCATTAAAAGACAGGTAAATAAAAATAAAAAAAAGAAAATCAATTTTTGAGGAACACCAAGAAGATTTAGCTTATATAATAACTAAGACAATGGTTGATGGAATTAAATGCCTAACTGAAATCAGTGTAAATGACATCCGTTTGCATTTTTGATTGGAACCCTTCAATAACAATTTATGAGAATTCTAATAAGTTAGTGGTAGTAGACCTACATTTCACAAACCCATGCTGGTATGGTGAAATTATAGATTTACAGCAGTGTTGCAGTTGAAAAGTTATTAATTTCTTAAATGCTTTGGGAATAGCAGACAACTTGGAGATACCTCTATAGTTTTGAACGTTGGATTTATTACCTTTTTTCAAGAGAGGAATAATGTAAGACTCTTTCCAAAGATTAGGGAAAGAGCACAACTCTACAGACAATTCAAATAATTTTAAAAGTGGTTTACAAAGTTACTTTGCACAGAACCTAAGCATGCAACTAGGAACTCCGTCAGGACCAGGAGAAAAACCTGGTTTATATGACTTTAGTTCACGTAAGAGTAAACTTTCAGAAATTAAGGGACCATAAATTCAATTCGCTTGGTTTACTTGATACGGATAAGCCTGGGCTCTATAAAAAGTTGATGTGGAATTGGTCGTTTGAAAAAAATCAGAAAAGATCGGCAATGCCATGATCATTAATAGCTATCTTTTTATCAAAAAATAATGTTGTTGGAAGTGTTGACGTCTTCCGCTTCGAATTGATGAAGTCATAGAAGCGTTTCGAGTCATGCTGAAACATTATTCTGCACTTTCTCAAATAATCCTTGTAGCAAAGATTATTTGGTGTGGAGAAATCGGACCGAGCAACAGAATAGCGAGAAAAATATAAGAGAGAGCCGGTTTCCTTATATTTTTTATATAGCTTTGACTTTATATTCTTTAGGTTTTTAAGTTCTTTAGTAAACCATAACGGTCTATTATAAAAATGTGGAGTACCAAGGAGAACACAAGCATCAAACAGAGAGTTTAATGTAGAATAAAAAATCTCAATTGCTTTATCCAGATCAATACACGAAGAAATTTGGAACCAGTCAGTGTGCGAAAGAAATGGAGAAAGTTTCTTATAACTAAAAATCGGTCATCCGAAAACAACGAACTCGCTTCTTCGGTAAAACACCTGAAACCGAAGCCATTGTCGTTATGTCAATCAACACCTCCAGAGTAGGGTGGTAGGGATCCTCAGGTGAGGAAAAAGGGTTCGATCTGGATACCGTGCAGGTATTGGGATCCCAAAAAAGGCTCCAATTAATTAGTTTTACAGCTACAAATTCGATATATATATCACTACATAAATTTATGTGCTCAGACGAGATATCTGCATCGACAGCAATAAGTACACCACCACCACGACGCCGCATGCGATCACGTCTATTTACTGAAAATTTGTTATTAAAGAATTCAGTATTAAGAATATCATGCCTTATCCAAGTTTCGGTAAAGGCAATGAATTGAAAACGAAAATTTAAGCTATCTAAATAAACATTATTGAAATTACTTCAAAGGCCTCTTATATTTTGATAACCAAGCAGGAGAGCAGATGTTAGTTTTTTGAGCTATCAGATGTAGTTTGAGGCTTAGGGAATTAGTGATAACATTTGGAAGTAAAATCGGTGGCCGATTTTTCTTTTTATTTACATACACTTTAATAATTAAATGTTCCGGCCGAAAGTCTTTGTAACAAACTTTACTAAAATGCTCGGCAGGAACACTTATTTTAAAAGTTGGGATTTTCCGTTCATATGAGAAATTAAAGTTTTCCACCTTTAATGATGCTTGAATTTTGGACCGAATAAAGGTCCTAGTATGATCAGATGACGTATTAGGGGCAAGCCTAGAAACAAAAATTTGTTTCATAGGTGGGACACCTACTATAGTGTTCTGAGCAACTGTAACAGAAGTCGAGATAGGAGCATCTGTACTAGCTGGTAGAATATTAGGTAAATCAGAAGGTTGATCAGGAGAGGTGGGAAACATAAATTACTGGGAACGGACGAATTGTTGATCAGCTCAGGGACATGAAGTTCGTTTTGTCCAATGGACAAACGAGTATTAGTTTTTTTTTTGCTTTGGAGACTCGTTTAAAAGCATCATGCCCTTAAACCCAGAGTTCAAAGTTGCGAAACTATCCGGAAGTCTTCTTCGTCTGACATATGAATCCCGCAAAATCCCATTCAACATCTCTGCATGACTCACATGTCCATCTTAAGCCAGATTTTTAGCCAATTAGGTCGACTATTCGGCTGGTGAAGCCAGCACATTTTTCATGTGAAACATTGTCACAAAGCCATCAGCAAACGAAACCAATTTTTGCACTTGCTGGTACACGGCATTTTTTATGATAGCAGACAAACATGCTGCAGATTTTTGATGCAAATAAAAATTTAATGAAACCAAAAATTAAAATGAGTATGAAATTTGTGTTAATACAGGGTATAAGGACGCTGATATCTACTTACAGAAAAAACAGCAAGCACTAAATCACAATCGCGGCCGTAACGAAAAGCAGGCCCCTAGCACGGTCATGTCTCTGCTAGAGGTGTTGACTAATTGTAGTCGGGCGAAGATCGTGAATCTATAAATCACCCCAATCCAAGGCGGAACAGCATACGCTGATGGCCGGGGGGTAGCCCGGTCTCTAGTAGGCGGACTATGGATACCTGTCGCCCTCCAGTTTCATTTAGACTTTCCACGGTACGCGGGCCGTGGATGACCTTCCTTTCCCGGCAACTCGTGGGATCAATTTTATGGATCAAAATTTAAAAATAGAATAGTCTGATACGGCTTCAATAGTATCATCCCTGGGCGATGGCTGTACTGCCAGCACTGTAGCCAGTAGGCTGCTGGCGTCCACCCCCAATACTGCGGGTCTTGACTCTAGTATTTTAAGGGACCCGGATAGGCCACGAACTCCCTTGGACACAGAGTTTGCTGGTGCTGAACTTCCGTCCAATAGCGGTTCAGTCCGTCAGCAACCCGTCGAGATATTGTCCACCGACGAGGCAGCTGACTGCGACCGAATTAGCCTTCCTGACGACGCTTCCGTGGCCTCTCAGAGGTCAAGCCTCACGAAAGCAGGCTCTCAGATCCAGTTGCTGCGGCTGGAGTCGAAGGATGCCTTTGTAAAACTGAAGAGCCTCGAGAAGAAGCTTTTTAAAGCTGCACTCGCAAAGGGTTCGAACCGAGCGGAAGTTCTTGCTATCGCCACTGCGCTGCGTTAACCCTGCGTTTACACCAAGGCAAAACGGACGCGCGTTGCGCTCTTCAAAGTGGCCCAAAAAGACTCATAAGGAGTCCACGAAGTCACTCTTCAGCCAAGTGGTAAGCAGCGTGAAATTGGGCTTCACTTCGGCGGATTCATCCAAACCCCTCTCAGCGGAGTCCAGCATATTAAAGGCGGTGCTGTTGCACTCCATACCAGATGTTAGCCCAGGTTTTGAGGGTTGTATACCCCGAAATGAGTGGCTGATACTGGTGTGCGAGGATAACAGCACTGCCAATTGGCGCCATCAGCGCCCTTGACGTCAAATTGCTGGAGGAAACGGAGTTCCCCAAGGCTCACCTCATCAGAGGTTACTTTCCCAGTAGTGCTAAGTTCACTCCTGCGACTATCCTGGACTATATTGGGCTCCAGAACGCCAGCAGCTTTTCCTGTGGCTGTGGCGGATGGTGCAGCATAGCCTGAACGGCACTACGCTCACCTCGCAATGTTGGTTTACGAGCAGTCGTACAGGGCTCTGACGGAGTACCAAGGGACGGTAAAGTTCTGTTTTGGCAGTGTCAAGCTGATCCTTAAGAATTCAGCTCCCAAAGCCTCCGCCGCCCCCCAGCTCTAACCCCATCCTCACCCGTTCCCTCTCCAGCCAGTGCCCCTCCGGCAACGGCGCCAGTGGTTCCCTCTGGGATGTTAGCAGTGGCTGACCCCGTGGCCTCCACCAGCGCTGCGACCGGATTGGTACCCAAGGATCCTTCCCCTACCCCACCGGCCATTGTGGTCATGGCCCCGAAAGGCCCAACTAGGCGTGTGACGTGTGCTCACCGTCCAACAGCCGTCAGAGGTGCCTCGGTCAGGCTCACTGCCAGCACATCGGACCGCAACCCACCCGCAAGGGTGCCTTCCGTGAGCGACCTCGCTCGAGCGGCTCATCCAGACCACCGAAGAGCATACGTGGGAAAGACTTTCGGGGGGGCAAGGCAAGTGGAGCGTCGGCCACACTGTGCAGGGTCGTCTGTGATGCTGAAATCAACCTGGCTTTCGTCCAAGAACCATGGTTGATCGGTGGCCACATATGTGGACTATCATGTGGATTATGTAAGTTATTATATGACCGCATGGGAGGTGCTCCTCGCACTGCTATACTTTTGGATAACAGTGTAAGACATTTCCCATTAACCAACTTCATCCTCAAAGCCACTGCGGACGGTGTCCGGGAAGTTGTGGTCGCCTCTGCATACTTCCCGGGCGATGTGGAGGATGTATCCTCATCAGAGGTCCAGCGACTAATTGATTTCTGTCGTTTTACTAAGAGGAAGAGGTTTTAGATGTCACCCTAATCAGCAACTCGATAGCGAGTTCGCTTGTCAACTGGCGGGTTACAGACGAAGCCACCTTGTCAGGCCGTCAGCACATCAGGTTTGACTATCCTGGCCAAGTTGAAATTCGCCAAAACTCCTTCTGTCCCAAAAAGACAAATTTGGAGCTTTTCAAAGCATCTGTAGCTTTCAAAGCAGACTTATTGGTCAGCAATCCTAAATCTATCAGTGAGATAGAATTCGCTGCCAATCTGCTCCAAAATGTGCTTATCTCATCCTTCGAAGATAGCTCAGTCTAGAAGTCCCTAAAGGTCAATCGCAAAATTCCGTGGTGGAATGAGGAACTGACTGTACTTAGAAGCCTCCTTCTGCTTATCTCCTTCAGCTTATCTGGATCCATCTCGAAAAGGTCAAATGGGCTGCCAAATCGCTCCCTTCAAAGCCCCAGCGGGTGACAAAATCTTTCCAGCTCTTATTCAGAACAACCTGGCTCATACCCTTGATCCACTGGTCGGCCTTCTTAGAGATAGTTTTACTTGGTGATACATACCCAGCTCTTGAAGGAGAGTAAATGTGGTATTCATTCCCAAGCAAGGGAATCGCCCGCTTGACCAGCCTAAGTCCTATCGGTCGATCAGTCTTACTTCCTTTCAGCTTAAGTCGGCAGAAAATCTGATAGATATGCACATTCGGTGCTCTCTGCAGATGCCGACACCTCCGCATGAGATTCTTTGGTAGAATCTGGGGTCTTAAATACTATACCACTCGGTGGCTTTTTGCCATGATGGTCAGACTCATCATCACCTACGCTGCTATTGTATGGTGGCCAAAGGTTACGCATTTGCCATCATCAAATGCAATAAATTGCACAGGCTGCTGTGCCTCTCACTGACAGGTGCACCTCGTACCTGTCCCACCGCAGCAATGGAGTCGATATTGAATCTGACTCAATTGCTTAGGCAAATGGCCCACAGTCTTCCAATCTGAGGTTCATTCCATCGAGTTCTGCTGAGAGGAGTGAACATCTACATCTTCTCTGACAGTCAAGCGGCCATCTTAGTCCTCTCTTCTAAAAGAGTAAGCTCTCGACTGGCCGATTGCTGGAACTGCCTCCAGAGACTGGTCTCTAACTAACAATGTCACCCTTCTACGGGTACCTGGATAGTCTGGTATCCAGGGCAATGAGCTGGCGGACGAACTTGCGAGGGCCGGTTCGTCAGCCACTTTTTCCGGCCCTGCGCCCTTCTGTGGCGTGGGCTGGTCAACCATTTCGGCTATTGTGAAAACCTGGGTCCAACCAGGGATGCGGCAATCCAAGGAGCTTATCAATCCCATGGTCGACCGAAAAACTAGCTTTCTTCCCAGGAGTGATCTTCACCTCTTCGTTGGCTATCTTAGTGGCCATCATACGGTGAACTATCACCTCACTAAAATGCGTCTGTCTTCCGATGCTGAGTGTAGACTCTGCCAAGAAGACAATAAGACAACCAGACACATTCTGTGCGACTGTCCAGCCTTGGTATGGACTAGGAGCAAACATCTGCACGTGGATACCGCAGGTTTCGAGCATATTGTGCGTTCCTCGACAAAAGATCTGCTGTGGTTCATTAAGGAAGCAGAGCAGCTTTTGTCTAGCTAGGGAGTGCCTTATAGACACAAAAGACCACCATGGTCGCAGTGCTTGGCCCCTTCTCTGCTGGGAGACTATCTTTATCAATATTATTATTATTATTATACTTGATAATTGTAGTTTCATTGCATTCCATTTATTGTTGTGCTGTTATACACTCCCGCATTCATACGCAGTTGCGGTCACAATTCATTACTCTCTCCCTCTCTCTCTCTCTATACTTTTTCATTCTTTCAACCGTTTGACACGCACACCCTGCTTATGCTCTCCACTGAGAAATCACGTTCAGAAATCAAGTCAGAAATCTTCTTAATCATGAAAAAATAAGATATAAACCAATTATTATCAGAGGCAGGTGCAAGTAATAAAAACACTAAAACTACTTATAACCAATTTTCCATCAACAAATTCAATTTCAATATATACACCTATATACCAATATGCACGGATTCTGAATAAATATCAGTATTAACACCACGACGCAGAACGCAAACATGCCTATATACCGATAATTTTGAGAAAAAAATTTCAGTGTTTAGGATTCCATTCCTTAACCAAGTTTCAGTAAAAGCAGTGACATGAAAGGTGAAAAAATAACTATTCAAGTAAAAGTTGTGAAGCTTAGTGAAATCCGTCGATGGAACCAACCTCTGAAGAATCCGAAATTGGAACGAGGTCTAAGACAACGACATTCACGAGAGGAATGTCATTGTCAGTAATCTGTAACCCTGGAGAGTGTCGTGGGAAGGAGGAGGCAAAGGTCATAAGCTTAAAATTTTTCTGAACCCGAAAAATTTGTTGCTCTATATCTTATAGTCTCTGAGATCTAGATGTTCCTACGGACGGACAGACTGACAGACTGATATGGCTATGTCGTCTCGGCTGTAGACGCTGATCAAGAATATATATACTTTATGGATTCGGAGAGGAGGCAGAGATTCCTTCTGCCTGTTACATACATTTTCTGTCGGCACAAAGTTATAATACCCTTCTACCCTTTGGGTAGGCGGATATAAAAACTTTCTCAGCTTCTATTACACTCTGACTGGTCCCAACTTTCTTCGTATATGAACCTGGATAATGCAATTCAGATTCTTAATTCTACATTAAACTCTCTGTATGATGCATGTATTCCTTATGGTATTCCACAATTGTCTAATCTGTATCAAGTAAACCAATCTAATTGCATTTTTGTTCCTTTACTTACTAAAAGTTTACTTTGGCGTGAGCTTAAGTCTTGTAAAGCAGTTTTTTCTCCTGGTCCGGGTGCAGTTCTCAGTTAGGCTCTGTGCAGAGACACTTTATAAACCATACAAAACCTATTTTTGTGGATATCACATACCTTTCATGTTGAATACAAAGGGCATTTTTCAAGGTCTCTATGTCTAAGACCGTCCAGATAACTTTCGGCGTATCCCACGATAGTCATTTAGGCCCGTTGGTATTTATGTTATTTATAAATGATCTTCCATCCGTTACATCAGACTCTCGCATACTTATGTATGCGGATGATGTTAAGATTTGTCTGTCTTTTAATGATTCCGTATAAAGACTCAGATTGCAATCTGACCTTGATTGTTTTCAATCTTAGTTATAAATTTACTAAATCTAAATTGCAATAAATGGGGCTTTAGGGGCTTTCTCCATTTAAACAATTATCATCTTAATGAGACACTACTTGATCGAATAGAGTCAGTAACTGATTAAGGTATCCTTCTTGATTCAAAAGAAAAGTTTGGTAAGCATATTTTGTCTGCTTCTTAAAGAGACATGTGTAACCTTGGATTTATTAAACTTTGGCCAAAGGAATTTGACGATCCCAACATGACAAAGAATCTTTATGTCTCACTGGTTTTTAATATTCTTGGGTATGAATCTATGTTTGCTTTCCGCAGAATAGAGTGCATCAAAATAGTCTTAAATTAGTGCAGAAACATTTTGTTATATTTGTTCTTCGTAGTCTTAACTAGAATCCTACAGTTAGATTCCCTTCGAACTGTACTGGACTTTTATTACTAAACCTTCCTTCTCTTTCTGAGGTGTAGTATTTTTACATAGACTAATTATTGGTGAAATTGACTCCTTGCAGTTGGCAAGCCAGATTAGCTTTGCCGTTTCGGTGAGACCGACTAGAAATTTTCTTCATCTCTCTCTTTTTTGTTCTAGTACTAACTTTGCCAGTCACAATCTTTTCGGAATTTAGTGAGTAAATTACAAAAAAAAATGTTAATGTACTTTGCATTACTAACACTGTCTTTTAAATGAAGACATTACTTTTACATTGTTTTGTCAGTATCGTCTCTGTTAATTGTTCGCGAGTTCCGTTTCCGGACATTACGCGAAATGCCTCTCGGTTGGATAGGTGAGTACCTGCGTCCAGGTCCGTTAACAAGCCAGAGCTTGGTATCGCAAGATATATAAGTTAAGACACAGCACTTGCCTTGCCCGACGACTCGCTGTTCAATATGAAACCTACGAGTAAAAACCCCATGTATGGGAAAAAAGTAAAATTAAAAATTAAAATTGTGCGAAAAAGAAAAATTAAAGCAAAGAAAATGTGCAAATTAAAGTAAGAAGTGTGGGAAAGTGGTTCCTCGATAGTATAGTGGTCAGTATCCCCGCCTGTTACGCGGGAGACCGGGGTTCAATTCCCCGTCGGGAAAACCAAATTATAAAAGCGCCAAAATTGGAAACGAGAGTGAATAAAAAAAAAATATATATATATATATAAAAATTAGAAGTTAAAAGTTGAGTGCATTTAAAGGCAAATTTCTTTTTAGATAAAGTGAAAATTTTATATAAAATGAAAACTCTCGTCTCCGGTTTTGGTGCCCGACAAAGAACCAACAACCCACCGTAGTAACAGCACACGCATCGCCGGTGCAAAAAGTTGCATTATCACAATGAGTAAAACGATAACTCAATAAAGCAAGTGAGCTTCACGGTTATTTAACCGTCGAAAATAAAAATTTAAATATAAAGTGGTGAGTGGCAGTATATTGGATAGGCCAAGAGGTGTAGATTACACCCAGAAAGGATGCCCAATATTCTGTGTGGCAACCGTACCTTAGTAGGCAGTCGCCAAAAGGGATAAATACGGCCCATCATGCCCGGTGCCCGAAATAAAGAATAAAATGAAAAAGGAACCCACACCTTACGTAGCACATGCTGCACGCACAAAGCAAACGAAAAAATCATGTTAAATACTAGTGAAACAAATTGCACACAGAATAATAAGAATTGTAAAACTCAATGGCTAATAAGCACACAATACTTAACTGCACAAGAAAAAATACAAGTCAAAAAGAATTACGAAACAATACACTGAAAATTTATGAATTACACATTTTTATATTTTATTAGATAAGCAGTCTGCGCCTCGTAAGGGAATTTAACATGGCACAACGCTTAAACTAAAGGATCAAGGGTGAGTGAAGCGCTAAAGCCACGAAAATTGTTAATTTAAAAGACGAGATTCTTACTCCTTCTGTTCGATGAAATAAAGAAAAGTTTATAAGTAAAAAAGTTACAAGTAACTAGATTTCATATTTTTATTATTTTGCTTTTTTCCCTGTTTATACCGAAAATGTATGTAACAGGAAGAAGGAAGCATCTCCAAATCCATAAAGTATATATATTCTTGATCAGCGTCAACAGCCGAGACGATATAGCCATGTTCGTATGAACACATAGATCTCAGAGACTATAAGAGATAGAGCAACAAATTTTTCGCGACAGTATGTCTTATTGTTGCACGCAGATCAAGTTTGTTTTTGATTATGGCCACGCCCCCTTCCGTCCATGCAAATCGAAAAAAACTGAATTGCATGCGTCATTTTAAACCTAGAACGTTAAATTTTATAAGGCGTTACCACGTGCAGCTGCACCTAGCTAGTTGCTATGACACTCCGCGACATAATAATGGTGTTCAATAAACCAACTAAAGTGCCGCCAAGCTAATAATTTCGAACAAAGAAAATTTTGATATATTCTTTTTTTTTTTTTAGTATTTTTTTTAGTATTTTTTCAGTATATTTTTATACTATTATATAAATATAATTATTTGATGGTAAAATTGGGTGGCAAACTCGACTGTAGCTTTCTTACTTGTTTTGATTTGCACTTCGTTGAGGCTAGGAAAAAAGAGAAGCTTCATATTTAATCGAGCGTTCGTACAGTATGGAAGAAATTAAGAAAGCCCTGAATACCCTTCTCAGCGAGGTTAAAAGCCTAAAGGGGGACATTAAGGTATTAGGGGATAGAATGGTGATCTTAGAGGAAGATTACGTAAATCGCAACCCGGTGGCAACCCTATCGACTTCCCTGGTCTGCCCGCGGAACGAGTTTGAGCTGAAGGAGTCTTCAGCCGTTCCTGACCGGGTACGAGACCTTCGGGCTTTTGAGGGCGACAGTGGGTCATATGCGGACTAGGTAAAAAGAGCACAGAGAATCCTTAATGACTACGACATTCTTAAAAGCAAGCCCTTGTATAGATCCATCGTGCTGCATATTCGGGAGAAAATCCTGGGTAAAGCCGATGAAGTCCTCAACAACCATGATGTTGAGGATGATAACTGGGAAGAGATTAAACGGGTGTTACAGTTACATTACTACGATCAGAGAGATATCGGTAAATTAAAAAATTTGTTCCAAGGAACCAAAACTCTGGAACAATTTTTCTTGGAAGTGAGTAATCTCCTTTCTTTAATTTCAAATAAACTAAAATGTGTAGAAAGCAACAGCGAAGTGGCAAAAGCCCTAGTCGAAACCTATGAGAGGAAAGCGCTGAAAGTGTTCATA